>BSBK01000776.1:600000-800000 GCA_027943335.1 Chamaecyparis obtusa | reverse complement strand
CAACCATTGTTCGGTTATTCTGGACTTTTCCAAAAGACTCCTTCCCTTGTTCAAGATCCTTCCGGACTTCACTCAAATAAGTGGGGTGGTATTTCTCTTTGCATAATACCCTTTTCCTTTGTTACCTAGAGCCTAGAGGCTACAAGCTAACATTTCGCATTCCCTAAATAACTTGATGGTGTTAACACCCGTGAACTATCATCAGTATTTATGAATCCAAAACTTACTCTTGAAACAATATCTTCTTGCCTAGACACTATTTATCTGGTTGGAAATTGCCTATTAGTGAGTCTTAATGAAATGATCTCTAATCAATGACCGTACAAAGGTATAGGAGCATCTGCTATACATCATGAAGATATATCTTCTTATATATGACTTAGTCCATATAATGATAACAAATTAGCTATGAATACCTTCATGTCAAAGGGAATCCGATCATGATTATCATTTCCAAGTATTTGCTCTAAGAGTGTATAATAATGTCAACCATGTATTATGGAGATGCCCTTTAATATGCTATTGTGAAAGTACTGTTGCCCAAAATTTCCCTATCATTCCCTTTTTGGCTGCATCCTGTTTGTTCCAAGAAATGCTCAAGTGTCAAAACCCTCTGTGTTTTCTACTTTTTGGCCTGAAAACCTAGTGTGTTTTTGACCTTCTCTTTGAAGGCTCGGGATGTTTTTGACTTTCGGTCCAAAAATTCTCTATGTTTTTGACCTCCAGTTTGAAAACCCTCTGTGTTTTTGACCTTCAAGTACGCAACTCCGACCAGGCGGGTCCCAGTTCCTCATAGCCATGCAAGTGCAGTGGAGATCCGACGGCTGTCGCATAATCTCATGGAATCTTTTGAGCCCATGAGATCATGCAACAACGGTCAGATTAGAATCTCAGTGGGTCTGCATTTTTTGAGTGAGGTGCATATTTCCTAAGCACGCTATCGCGACCAGGTGGGTCCCAGTTTCTAACGTCACTACAGGGCCAGTCAATAGTTAAGCAAACAACAAGCCGCCAGGGGTTAGTGGTTAACATCTAACAGTTGGTCGCATGATCACATGGGCTCTTTCGAGCCCATGTAACCATGCGACAAACCATCAGCAGTCACAATTAAGGTAGTTCACAATAGTTTCGGTGGTGCAGTTTCATGCTTGTCGCATGATCACATGCGGCTTCCCAAGCGCATGCGACCATGCGACAAGCCTCTAGTGATCAACAGGGACTATGACTCCGGCGGTGGGTCCATGGATGGTGATGTATCCATTTGGACTGAGGTAAATGCATAGGATTCAGCATTTGATTCCACCTTTCTGGATAAATGCAACCTCTGAAAGCCATTGCTCGATCACTCTTAATGTAGTAGGTGCTGAGTCTAGTGTCCATGTTTCCTCTATGAAACTATAAACAATAAAACTTTTTATAAACAACCATTGTTCAGTTATTCTGGACTTTTCCAGAAGACTCCTTCCCTTGTTCGAGATCCTTCCAGACTTCACTCAAATAAGTGGGGTGGTATTTCTCTTTGCATAATACCCTTTTCCTTTGTTACTTGGAGCCTAGAGGCTACAAGCTAACATTTCGCATTCCCTGAATAACTTGATGGCGTTCACCCGTGAATTGTCATCAATATTTATGAATCCAAAACTTACTCTTGAAACAATATCTTCTTGCCTAGACGCTATTTATTCGGTTGGAAATTGCCTATTAGTGAGTCTTAATGAAATGATCTCTAATCAATGACCGTACAAAGGTATAGGAGCATCTGCTATACATCATGAAGCTATATCTTCTTATATATGACTTAGTCCATATAATGATAAAAAATTAGCTATGAATACCTTCATGTCAAAGGGAATCCAATCATGATTATCATTTCCAAGTATTTGCTCTAAGAGTGTATAATAATGTCAACCATGTATTATGGAGACGCCCTTTAATCTGCTATTGTGAAAGTACTGTTGCCCAAAATTTCCCTATCATTCCCTTTTTGGCCACATCCTATTTGTTCCAAGAAATGCTCAAGTGTCAAAACCCTCTATGTTTTCTGCCTTTTGGCCCGAAAAACCAATGTGTTTTCGACCTTCTCTCTGAAGGCTTAGGATGTTTTTGACTTTCGGTCCAAAAATTCTCTGTGTTTTCGACCTCCAGTTTGAAAACCCTCTATGTTTTCGACCTTCAAGTGTGCAACTCCGACCAGGTGGGTCCCAGTTCCTCATAGCCGTGCAAGTGTAGTGGAGATCCGACGGTTGTCGCATAATCTCATGGAATCTTTCAAGCCCATGAGATCATGCGACAATGATCGGATTAGAATCTCAGTGGGTCCGCATTTTTTGAGTGAGGTGGCATATTTCCTAAGCGTGCTATCATGACCAGGTGGGTCCCAGTTTCTAACATCACCGCGGGGCCAGTCAGCAGTCAAGCAAACAACAAGCCACCAACGGTTAGTGGTTAACATCTAACGGTTGGTCACATGATCGCATGGGCTCTTTCAAGCCCATGCGACCATGTGACAAACTGTTAGTGGTCACAGTTAAGGCAGTTCACAACGGTTTCGATGGTGCGGTTTCATGCTTGTCACATGATCGCATGCGGCTTCCCAAGCGCATGTGACCATGCGACAAGCCTCTAGCGGTTAGTAGGGACTATGAGTCCGGCGGTGGGTCCGTGGACGGTGATGTATCCATTTGGACTGAGGTAAATGCATAGGATTCAGCATTTGATTCCACCTTTTTGGATAAATGCAACCTCTGAAAGCCATTGCTCGGTCACTCTTAATGTAGTAGGTGTTGAGTCTAGTGTCCATGTTTCCTCTATGAAACTATAAACAATAATTTTTTTTATAAATAGCCGTTGTTCGGTTATTCTGGACTTTTCTAGAAGACTCCTTCCCTTGTTCGAGATCCTTCTAGACTTCACTCAAATAAGTGGGGTGGTATTTCTCTTTGCATAATACCCTTTTCCTTTGTTACCTAGAGCCTATAGGCTACAAGCTAACATTTCACATTCCCTTAATAACTTGATGGCGTTCACACCCATGAACTATCATCAGTATTTATGAATCTAAAACTTACTCTTGAAACAATATCTTCTTGCCTAGACGCTATTTATTCGGTTGGAAATTTCCTATTAGTGAGTCTTAATGAAATGATCTCTAATCAGTGACCGTACAAAGGTATAGGAGCTTCTGCTATACTTTTTGAAGCTATATCTTCTTATATCGCACTGAAACATAAAACATCTCATACATGGAGAGTCTCAAACTTTGATATTATGCTTACAGACATACATGCTTATCTATCATTATTATCATTGGTAGAATCCCGCTAATGATGATAATGATAACTTCCCCAAGAAAACATACAAGTAATGCACTAAGCTTCTAGCTTCGGCTATTATTCAATAAGTAATCACTAGTTGAAATGATAACAAGGAGAAAAAGGATTAATTTCTGATTCCTGCCGGTTCATGGTGAGCTCACGAGTATAAGAGATGATGATCCAAATTTATGCCTTGCTAGTATTTTTTCACCATGGAACAGGAAAATTGAGTGCATTTAATTATGATTATATTTGCAAGTGCTCTGCTATTTATTATGCTACCTGTAAAAAAGGCTCTGCAAACACTCAATACCTGATGCACACCTTTGAATAAAAAGGTGTACTATGTACAAAATATAAACCAAGTTTGTAGGTACCTACATCCCTTACTCTAATACCCCGGCCCATCCCTATCCTCCTTTCTTAGCTAATTTTTACAGGTAATAATTTTTAGTTGCTTGGGGCTCTTCTAGCAAGGCCGCTAATACTAGTATCTACCTATAGCCAAATTTAATGTCTTTGGGCTAAATGACCTCCTATAATTTGTACTAATCCCCCTATAACTACTAAAAACCTATTGTTTAGTAGAAATTCATATTAATTGGAATGTTACTGCATCTATGTTAAAACCAAAAAAGTTTGTTAGAATATAAGTCTATGTAGATTATTAGATATACCGATCCATAATTGTAACTCCGTTGGCTCCTAGATTGGCTAGTTTATCTGCCTCTATATTACCCTCTCTATATGTGTGTCTTATTTCATACTTCAGGATCCCCTCGATAACTTGGTTAATCTCTTCTATTTTCAAGTTAAGGGACCAATTGGGAGTTTTCTTGTTTCAAATGGCATTGATGATAATTTGTGAATCTCCTTCGATAACTACTTTGGATAAGTTGATCCTCCTACATAATTTTAAACCTTCTAAGGCCGCTACGCATTCCGCCATGTTATTCGTGGAAGGATTTATGGGACTGGAGAACTTAGCGATGGCTTCTGACTTCCAATTGTGAATAATCCCCCCAATACCTGCTACCTCGGGGTTACCTCTAGAAGCTCCGTCAAAGTTAAGTTTATACCATCCCTCTCTCGGAGGGAACCATTTGCAAGAAACTCGGTCAGCCTTCACTTTGGGTCCCCCTTTGCCATATAGGGGAGGAATATCTAATTTTGGCCATTTTGCTCTGATTTTGTTATCCCAATTCTTGAATGCCTCTTCATAGCTTAGCTCGTTTCTGAGATTACTATTGATATTTTCTACTATTGATGCTTCTATTTTATTTGTGATTGAACTCCATGGTAATTTTTGACCTGTGAAAATCCTCCTATTTCTTTCTTTCCATAATTCCTAGGCAACTATTGCTGGGGAGATGGTCCATATATCCTTATATAGATTATCTTTATAAAGTGATGGCCATGCTTTCAGGTTACTTAATAGATCAACGTGGAGAGTAGACTTCTAGCCTAAACATTGATGAAGCCAATTCCAGCAGTTTTGGGCATATGGGCAGTTGAGGAGGATGTGATTAACATCCTCGGATTGAATCTCACACATGGGGCATCTGGATGGCCCTTCAAAACCCAATTTCTTAAATCTGTCTGTTGTCAAAATTTTATTTTGCACGGCAGCCCATAGAAACATACTCGCTTTTGGGAGGCCAAAGTTATTCCAGCAAAGATTTAGAGGGATATCTATATCATCCATCTTCTGTTCTCGGATAATGGTATTGTAGCCCTCCTTTACAGAATAATTACCATTCTTTGATCCTACCCAAATCAATCTGTCTAATCTATTTTTAAGTACAACTTCTCTCTTTTCCATTATTGACATAAATTTCTGCTTCTCTTGCCATACAGAGTCAATTTCTTCTAAATTGCTCCATTTATTACTCTCTTTCTTACATATATAATCCTTGAGAAAGAATCCTTTGACTCTTTTACATTCTTCCATAAACTCCATGGAAAAACCCAAATTGCTAAGGGGAGTGAGACCTACCCACGAATCCTCCCAAAAAAGAACTCGATCCCCTACACCTACATCCCATGATAAATAGTTATTAATAATTCCTCTGCATTCTTTGATGAAATTCCATATCCTGGATCCTTTGACATGTGTGGAGGACCTGAAGATGTTGATGGGATCCGCATCGAGAATATATTTTTGTAATAATATCGAAACTCATTTACATCTAGGTTCCTTATACATTCTCCATATAAGTTTGGCTCCCAGGGCTTGGTTTTGCCATAGAAGGTTTTTAATGCCGAGGCCTCCCTTAGAAATAGGTTTACATAAGGTATCCCATTTTATTAGGGCAATTTTTTTGTCTTCTGATGGGCCTT
This sequence comes from Chamaecyparis obtusa, assembly GCA_027943335.1. Lineage (NCBI taxonomy): Eukaryota > Viridiplantae > Streptophyta > Pinopsida > Cupressales > Cupressaceae > Chamaecyparis > Chamaecyparis obtusa. The sequence continues at coordinate 794,346 of BSBK01000776.1, read as the reverse complement.
GCCAATAAAATTCTCTAAACATTTTATCTAGGTTCTTTTTAATATTTATTGGTAAAGGGAGAATTGACATCTGGTACGTGGGTATGGCTAAAAGGACCGACTTGATCATAGTTGTCCTACCTGCCTTTGTTAGCCATCTTCCTTTCCATGAGCTCTTCTTATTTTGGACTTTGGTAATCACTTGTTGCCAGAGTTTGGAAGATAGGAGACCTTTATCCAGGTTAATGCCCAAATACTTACATAGAAACTTGCCAATTTTATAACCCATCAACTTACAAATCTCTCTTTCTACTCTCGGTGAGGTATTAATGAAGAAAATTTCTAATTTAGTGGGGTTAACCTGCTGCCCTGAGGCTTTCATGTAAATAGTTAGGATATCTTTAAATGTTTTAGCTTCTTGACAGTTGGCTTGACCAGGTAGAATCATATCATCTGCAAACTGTTGGTGTGTGATATTTGGAATGTTTTTAGTGACCTGTAGACCTGAGATCTTTCCTTCCAAATGTCTCTTTGTTATAGATCTTCCCAAAGCTTCTGCCATGATTACATATAGAAAGGGGGACATTGGGTCCCCTTGCCTAATGCCTCTCGAGATACTAAAGAAGCCTTCAAGAGTGCCATTAATTAGAACCGCTATCTTAGGGGTTGAAATACAATTAAAAATAAGATTGACCCATTGCTTAGAGAAACCGAAAGCTTCCATGCATTTGCAAAGGAATCTCCATTCTACTTTGTCATATGCTTTTTGAATGTCTATTTTCATAAACATACTTGTTACCTTTGTCATTTGAGCAGTATGGACTAATTATTGTGCTATAATTATTCCATCTAGGATCGATCTATTTGCTACAAAACCTATCTGTTCTTCAAAAATTATATTGGGCAACAGTGTTTTAAGTCTATTTGCTAAGCATTTAGAGAGGATCTTATATATTGTGTTACAGAGGGATATTGGCCTGAAATCCCCAGGATCCACACTTTCATTTTTCTTTGGGATTAAAGCAAAAAAGGTGTTATTGATTTCACTTAGCAAGGACCCCGCGTTCCTGGTAGCTTCCACTGCTTGCCATACCTCTTCCCCAGTAAAATGCCAACACTTCTGGAAAAAAATTGCTTGAAAACCATCCGGACCCGGCGCTTTATTCGGGTGAAGTTGGAATACTACCACTCTAACTTCTTCGAGGGATAACTTATTATTTAACATTTTATTATCAAGCTCCGTAATCAGTTTAGGAATGGCTTTAAGCATTTCATTTTGTGCTAAAAGGTCAGATGCTTCTGCACCATTGAGAAGGGTATGATAGAAGTTCGTAATCACACTCGATATCTACTTAGGGTCCTCATTTATAAGCCCATCATTGGACTTAATTTTAGCTATTCTGTTGATGCTTCTATTACACTTAGTGGTGTTATGAATTTTTTTTGTATTGCTGTCTCCTTCTTTTAACCAAGACTCCCTAGATTTTTGTCTCCAAAAAATTTCTTCTTTAAGAAGAATATCATTTTACTTAGCCATTAATTCCTTTTCTCTATGATAGCTTAGTTCGTCCATACCTTGTTCTATAACTAAATTGTTGAGGTCAGCTATTTCTTGCTCCAACTGATCTTTTTCTTCGAAGATATTATTAAAATTGTTCTTATTCCATTCTAATGCTTTATGTTTAATAATTTTTAATTTTGCTGTTAAACAATACATTTTAGATCCTTTTATTGAAATTTGTTTCCACCATTCCTCCAAGAGATTTATAAACTCTGGGTTTTGGAACCACATAAACTCGAATTTGAAAGGACTTCTAGCTGGTTTGGAATCCTCTATAATAGTGAGCCTAACCAGAAAATGATCCGATCCTACCTCTGGGAGAATCTCCGCACTATACAATAAGTTACAAATTCCATCATTCATCTTAACGAAGAATCTATCTAATTTTTTTGCTATATGGCTAAAACCTGCTCTTCTATTGTTCCAAGTGTAAATGCCATTGTTTGTGTTTATGCTAATTAGATTATTGTCCGATGCCCATTTACTGAAATCCTTATGAGCTTGTGATATATATTGAGAACCCCCATATTTCTCTTCTGTATCTAAAATAGCATTAAAATCCCCTCCAATAAAGAAGAGGGATTCTGAATTTATGAATAAAAAGAGGTGGATTTCCTGCTAGACTCTCCTCTTATCCTCATTAGGTATGGGGCCATATACGTTAATTAAGTTGAATTTTAAATTAGACTTTAGACTTTTAATTTCTAGAGCCAACCAGTTACTATTATGGGATAAAGGTGTGGCTGCTAACTTCCTAGGATCCCATAATACTGCTAACCCTCCAGAAGTACCTATTGAGGTCACGTACTCTGCTTTCCATATGCCTAATTTTTTGCTGAACTTGGAGCTTTCAACTTTATTAAGTTTAGTTTCCTGTAATAAAATAATTTCGGAGTCAAAATTTTTAAGGTATCTTTTAATTAATCTCTACTTATTAGGGGCATTTAGTCCCCTAATATTCCATGTAGTGACTTTCATTGTTCATGGGGAAGGCACTTCCCCTTCCCTATGTTCAAAATATCAACTAATTTCTTTTGATTACCTGAATTTCCATCTATGGTTCTGAGTTCAACAGCTGATTTTCTCCCTCTTTTATTTTTAATTCTGTTAATATTTGGTGTACTAAGGCATCCTCTATTCATTGCTATTCCCAAATGTCTATTTTCATTAGTTATGCAAAAGAGGCCTTCTATGGAATCTTTAACCATTGACATGTTTCCCTCTATACTGATGATCTTGTCCTACTGCCCTGCACTCACTTGTTTTGGTTCCGTTTGTATATTGATCTCATTGTTATCTATAATCTCTTTACCATAGATCTCAATTACCTCATTTGGATTCTTTGGTATTATCACATTAAGGGATTCTATTTCTATCGGGATTGTTGTTTCTAGTTCCTTCCCCTTGTGCAGTGATTCAGTATCATTTATATTGCAATAGGGAACCTCTTTATTGGTTCCCTCATTTCTTGAACCTTCATTTTGAATAGAAATAGGGTCCTTTTTTGGACTCTGTCTGTCTTCACCTTTATCCTTTGCATTTATGTCATAGTCTCCTAGGAGCCTATCACCACTTTGATCAGGGGTTTTTAATAGTTGTATTGTTTCATTATTCTCCTTCTCTTCCTGAACTAAAGTTGCATTGCTAATATATCTAATTAATGTTTCTCTTTGGTAATTTAGTTCCTCCAGATCAAAAATTTCATCCATGAACATTTTCATAAGATCCTCTACAAGAGATTCTCTTAGGCACTTTATAATTTGGTCTATTTCCTCATTACATTTTTCTTCAAGATCCCTATCTGCTATTGTGGATGAGCCCTCTGGGTTCACCGATTGATCTGCTAATAAATCTGTATCATCTTTGACAGTCTTGCTTTCTATCTCTATCTGTTCTATTTCCAAAAATAGAAAACCCTCCACATTTGGGTTGGGCATACTGTTATCAGCTAAGTCCCCCATTTCCAAATTAAGAACTGGATTTCTATTGTCTTCCTTCTGCATTGCTTTATGAAGAGAGGGGGAAACTATTGCCTTTTCCTCTCCTTCTAAGGGGCAAATTCCTGTATCCTTAATCTCCTGTGGAAGGTTGTTTATCAATTTGCCCTGATCTTCCCCTAAAGTTCTAGGCTCAAATTGAGATATAGGTCTATCTGCATTATATTCTTTCGGTCCCTTTATATTGAAACCTCCCTTGCCCTTACACAAGTGGATTTCATAATCATTGCTAAACCGATTTAATGGATTAGTGCTTGCTTGTTCTATATTGGTGGCTTTGTTAATTTCCATATAATCTTCTAAGATAATTGGGTTAACAATAATAGAGTTAGAATTGAAACTTCATTGTATAGGAGAGATATATTTTTGGTGGTAATCCAATTCTACAATGATTATCTGATCTATATGCATGTTTGTTGTTTCAGCCATTCTAATAAATCTACCAATCTTATTTCCTATATTGCAGAAAATATCCTGACTAGACAATTCCAATGGTACATTCTTAATGGTTACAACTTTTTCAACTTTAAAATTCTTCAGATACATGGGATTGAATAGAGGGGTCCAATCAAACAAAGCAAAAGGAGTACTTCTAAATTTAAGACACTTTTTTCTTTTAATGCTATTTTTAATATCTATATTCTTGCAATCAATATACATGAAATTTTCCACGAGTCGAGAAATACTTACCTCTCTAGGAAGTAGTGATGTCAGCTTTGTGACTAAGATATTGATAGGAACCCATGTACCTTTCCATATGCAGATTAAGCCTGTGTCTGCAAGGTATTTATGCTTTTGGACAACAACATCACTATCTAGGATGAGATTATCATAGTGCATACCAACCTTTGAGATGCCTTTATTCAGATCCTTACCGCACTTATGGGGAGGCATATATGTGAGATTCTGGTGATTATTATTTTGTAGAACAGAGTATTGCCCGTGTTTCTTACAATCAGACAGAGCAGGCCTTGCTAATCTTTTGCGATGCGGAGGGCTATAAATTTTGGTAGTTGCAATGTTCCTCCAATCCCCCACAGAGAAGGAAGGATTTTTGGCTATAATAGGGTAGGGTTTCCTTTGCTTAGGCTGTGCTATCAGATCTTTCTTGCTTTGATGTGCTGGCGCCCTATGCATTTGAACCCTAATTTCCTTACCTATCATAACTCCCTTCCTTTTATGTGGGGGTGAGTAAATGCCAGGTAAGTTTTCCTTCTTACTTAGTAAATCAAACACATTCCTTAATGGTAAACTATTATCAATGTGAGCCGAAGTAGAAACCCTAACCTTATTCTTCCTTTTAACTGAATGCCATGCCCAATTTTGATCTATGAAGCGCCCTGAGGTTGCCTGTGCTGTAACTTTTCCTTCCCCCGAACCTGACTGGGGTATGTTGGCATTATGATCTGAATTAATTCCAGATTCATGAATACTAGCGTACCCACTGCTAAGCTTGGCCCTTAACACATACTTGGTTTTTGCAAACATATCAAGCTGCCTATCCAGAGATTGAACTGTAAAAATGTTAAATGTAGGCTCATTGTTCTGCCCTAATTTCTTAAAGCTAGTTGAAGCCTCTGCTAAGGAACTAAAGTTCTTTTCTTCAATCCCTCTTTCTTTTAGAGAAGATTCGGCCATGCTTTTCTCCTTCTTCTTAGCAATGAAACCCTTTAAGTGTTCATAATCTGATCGATATGATCTTTGGTCTGGTTCCCTACATTCCAACATTTTGTGCCCATATAACAAGCAATTGAAACAATAACCAGTAAAAACCTTGGCATCTCTATGTTCCGAGCTAGTGTTCGCATGAAAGCCAGCCTCGGGGGAAGAAGATGGAAGCAAGACGCCCTGCTTTCTTGCCTCCTCTTTCTGATGGAAAAGGAGCCCTTTTCTAATCTGTCGCTGCTGCAGAAAAGACTTTCGTTGAATTTGTATTTTCTTCATATCTCAAAGATTTAAGAGATTTGAATTAACCTTTCGATATAGATTATTTATTAACTAATGTATATTAAATTGAATAATAAAATTTGTTATATGTATTATAATTAGATGTTATATATTTAGATTAAATAACATAAATTATAATTATAATCTAAATATTAATAAACTTAACTTTTTCATTATATAAGTTATATGAACTATATAAAATATTATTAAAATTATTCCTTGTTAATAATAATAATAATAATTAAATTCTTCCAAATTGTATCATGGCTATTTCATACAAATATAATTAGATTAGGAGTTTGATATTAAGTTAATACTGATAATATAATACTGATATAATAGGTGAAGTCTTATATTAATTAAGAATTATAAATATATAATAATTATAAATATTTTACTCTTTTGTTTTACAATTTTAAGATATTTAATTATCATAGTTTAAATCAAATTAATAAAAACAAAAGAAAATTAATCCTTCTAAATGTAAGTGAATATATCTATGTTAATGAAGTACATAAATTATCTTTAATTTTTAAAAAGATTTCAAGTAATATCTTTTATATTATTTTTTAATTTTAAAATTTAATATATTATCAATATTTAAAAAATATATAATTAAAAATATCAATAAAATTATTTTTCTTAAATATAATTATTAGTTTTTGAAATAAATTAATTATACATAAATAATCAATATAATATATTATAAGATATTTTATATATATATATATATATATATATAATTGTAAATGAATTGAAATTATTCCCCAAAGAAAGTAGAACTACGATCACAATGGAGGAAAGAACACATAAGAGTTACGAAGAAGAGTCTTTTCAGACCACAACATGGAGACCAAAAAGAATCAGTGCTACCCATTTGTAAATCCAAGCCGACTACACAAGGAAACATTTACAAACAATAGCACAAGCACAACATAACATGAAAACAACATATAGAAGAATAGAGATACATATAGAGGAATTGCACAATAGGTTCAATTCTTTTATCACCTTGCACCAACAAAGTAACAAGGGTCGTATAAAAGAATCTAACAAACATTTAGCAAAAACATTATGGGAGAAGCACAGTACAACAAGAAAACACACAAAAAGCTACCATGAAGGATAAGCCAATCAATCATGTCACCTACCCTCCCCATCTCATTCTATATCATTTCGAGAAGGTGGGAAACTCGCAAGAGGGACTATATCCAATAAAGTAGGAATAATAGCCAGTTCCAAACAAGGATCCTCTTGAGAATTGTAATGTTCGATACTAGGTGTAATTATCAATTGTGATGAAAGAATATTTGGTAAATCAATATCAATGTCAATAGTTTCATATGCATCATTAACATCATTAGTATCATCAAGAGTATCTTCTTCATCCAGATTAATCAAAATAGGATCTAAGATACGAATAGAATCATCATAAATGCATATTAACATCATTATTAGTATTAAATTCTTCTAACACATCATGCATAGGCTGGTCAAAAGAAGGTAAAGAGATTTGAATAACAGAGGCACATGCCTTAGCTTGATCTTGATGCTTCTTACGACGTTCATTAACAGATCGGTTACATTTTGTCTTGTTTGAAATATGTTGAGAACTAGGAGGGACAATAATTGGTTCCTTTGCAAGTTCTATAGGAGGATTGGTAGAGTTCTCAGTAGACTAAAAAACAACACTAGGATCTTGATTAACAGAACTAGAAGCCATGGATAAAAGATGTATGGAAGGTGTAGGCAAAAGACCACAGTTAAGATCCATTTGAGGCATGCTTAACTCAAGAGTCTTACGATGCTTATAGGCTTGATATGATAAAAAAAGATTATTAGGTTGAGAAGGACATGAATTAGGTAATGAAGGACAAAAGAAGTCAAGTGTAGCACAATCCAAGGGCCAAGAAGGTTGATATAAAATGTGATTAATCATCTTCAATTCTTCATCATGACTAAATTTAAGACACTTATGGATAGGTGAAACAACAACATGCATGGCATTCAACCAAGGCAAACCAAGCTTAACTTGAAACTGATCAGAAGTAGGAACAACAACAAAGGTAGTATCCACAACTTTACCACAAAGTTCAATAGGTAAGTTAATAGAACCAAATGATGGATAAAGAAAACCATTACAAGTTTGAATCCACACATCTGATGTATCATAAGAATCACGTTATAAGTTCTTCATAAAAATATTTTCTTTAGTAATAACATTGACTAAGGATGTAGGATCAACAAGACAACCAACCATAGGCATCTTAGAAATCCTAGTATAAATATAAAGGGGACCATCAGGAGCTTAAATAGTTTCAGAATCATCAAAGGCAATCAAGAGCTCCCTAGGTCTTTTATTCTTAGGTTGTTTTCAATTTTTAGGTTGAAGTTTCAGTTTAGGCTTAGGTTGAGGTGGAACTTGAAGTTGAGTTTGAGATTGAGGCTGGCGTGGAGATACAAATTGAGACAAAACAACATGCTCCACATGGTTAATAATGTGATTAAGATCATCCATCTTTGAATTATAAACAATATCCATAGAAGATGGCTGAACAATGGTATTAGTATCATGTGTAGGCAAAGGATTTGTATAAATTTGGATATTTTGATTAGGAGGAGAGACATACTTGTTCCCACTACCATCAAAATTATCAAAAGATAAGGCATTAGAATCAATTAAATCTTGAACCTTATGCTTTAAAGAATAACACTTCTTAGTATCATGGCCATTCTGACGATGGTATTGAAAAAAAGCTTTGGAATCAAAGGATTTGGATGCCACCGTAGTAGGTAAAAGAGGTTGAATAGGAGGTAAAGTAATCATATTAGCAGTCAAAAATATATTCATAATGGAATGCAAAGATTCAGAAAGAGGAGTAAACGTACGATTCAGATGAAAAATAGTGGATGCAGAAGTAGTATTATTGGATGTAACAACAACTTGATCAACAACTGCATTCACTTGTTTATTTATCTTGACATAATTGTTAGGTTTTTAAAACTTGTTTGGATTAGGAGCAACATCACTCTTATCAACTAGGACATGAGCCATTTGAGTGTTGCTCTCAAATTGACTCACTTGTAATTAATAATGATGAAGCACTGCACAAAGTTGTTGAAAAGAGGTAAATTCAGTAAGAAAAATCTTATCTCTAATATCCTTTTGTAAATTTGAAATAAACATACGTTAAATATCAATATTAGGAACATGATAGGAAATCTAAGTATGCAAATGCTTAAATCTACCAATAAATTCAGTCAAATTTTCTTTAGTATTATGTTTACAATGCATCAAATTAGTTAAGGACACTTGCAGACCAATGTTATTTTGAAATTGTTTTTGATTAAGTAAAACAGGTTTTATAGGGTTCTTGAAACCCACAACATAGTAATTAAAAAGAAGTAAATGAGATCAGTTCAAAGCTAAAGTTTTTGCAAATAAAAGGACAGGCCACTGAAAGGCCAGACATGAAACAACCACAAAAAAGAAAGACAAAACATAGCAAAAAGATAGGCATCGGGAAGCGATTTAAGCCACAATCTTGAGCATGACAATAGCATTACTTTCGAGGGCATCCACCAGTTCTATTGCCTCTTCAACATTCTAGATGTCTAGGGAGGCGTGGGAGCCTTCCTTCTCCTTGTTTTGCTTTGTTCTAGCCCTAGTTCTTTTACTCGGGCCCTCACTTGGCTTTTTCTTCCCTTCCTCTATAGTCCTCTTATCAGTCTTGGTATCCATGTTTTCTTCCATTTTGTTGATTAGAAACTTTATGTTGTCATTGGAAGCTTTTAGGATGTTGAAGTTTTGCTCGGCAATGCCCTTGAGGGTTTCCTCTAGACTGATCATTTTTTATTCCAGGTGCTAAACCCTTGTCTCCAGACTTTGCTTACAATCTATTTTCTTGCTATCCTTATCATCAACACACTTAATTTTTTCTTTGAGATCTTCTATTTCATGGTAAAGCCATTTAAAGGACTTGTACTGGTCCAACATGCTATTCTTGGTGTTGTTGAGGAAGTCCAAATTTGTTTCCTTGGTTTTATCACTTAGGACCACTAGTGGGGGATCAATAAACTCCTCCTTGTCATCCCCTTTGGAATTATCTTCAGAGGTCTCTAGCCTTATTGGAGACTAGGCGGATGGATTACCCTGTTCTTCTTTAGGGTCCTCAGAAATAGGATCTTGAGTCTCATTTTTAGTGCCAGGTGAGGTCTGAGGAGGGGGGGAATTGTCATCACTGATAGTGAGGTCGACAGAGAGATGAATCAGGCAATCCCTCAAGGTGTTGGGGTTTTCCCCTTTGACCTGAACCGACATTTTTATGGTTTCCATATTTTGATTAGCCTCCTCTTATTTTGTATCCATTTCTTCCTCATTCTCATTGTACTCATCATCCGAGTTAATCTCCTTTCTATCCTGCTTTTTTAGTGGTTTTTCAATTTTGACAGCACTCAATGGTCTCTTTTTGGAAGGGGAACCCTTTTTCAAAATTCTCTGTTCTTCTTCCTCACTTTCTGCAGAGAGATTTCCCTTAGAAATTCTCGAAGGAATGTAGTCCAACCCTGAATCTTCATTGATGGTTTTTTTGTTTGCAATTTCCTTGCCTAGAATTTGGGCTTTGAAGTAATCAAAAAGCAAAAGCAACAAGCCTTCATACAGGGTAGGGTTAGCTATGTTCTTCTCTCTAAAGCCATTAATATTCTCATTTATGGAGGAGTATAGATAAAATGGAATGTAAATCTTTTTTTCGTCCCTAAAGTGATTTAGAAAGACAAAATGGTAGGTGTGGATTCTATCAAACCTAATATCCAAAGTGATGTAAGAAATGAGCACCTTGAGAACAAACTGCCACTTCATCTTTAGACTTGCATGCTAGTAGTAAGTGCCCATCTTGGCGATAACCTTCTTCTCCTGGTCGTCTCTTGCAAACTCATTGATGACATTGTCTGAGATTATTCGATCTTTGTAGAATTTTTTCCCAACTATGGGGATACCAGTGACCTTAGAAATCACCTCCTCCATGATAGTAAAGGACTTTCCCTCTATCTCCACCATCCCTTCATTCCAACTTTTAACAAAGATATTGGTTATCTCCTTTCTATTTCCATGGAGTTTTTAGATAAAGGTGGTGATTTCCCCTTTTTGAAGGGCGTTCCATATTTTTTTTCATTTCTGCCATTTCTTGTAGTTGTTCTCTGACTCTCTTCTGTGTCTCTCCCCAACCATGGCTATAGACTGGGCTTTGGTTTCTCTCTGGTTTTGCGAAGCCTTAAAAATCTCCATCTTTCTAGCAACCTTAATTTTTAGCTTTCTAGAGAAATGCCTTTGGTGATTAATGTGATTCTTGGGAAGGGAAACCTAGAGAGCATGTGGAGGGGATGTGTCATAATTGATCTTACTATCACTCCACAACTTGTCATTAGTGAAATTACTCCTCTAAAAAACCCCTTCGCTGTCATTATTATCTTTGATCATTACTTTGGTACTTTGGAGTCTGTCCATATCAAGAGAATCCATCACAACACTGGAGAAATCTTCGGCATGGGACCGACTCATTTTGGCATCCTTGCTGGTAGCCAGCATGGCGTTCCAGTCAGTGACCCAAGTGGCAAACCTTGACATGAAATGAAAGTGGCCCACGACAAGTTGATCCTTTTTAATTGAGGAGTCAGGTTCCGACCAGAGATAGATGACCCCTATTTTAGGGGCCTTGGTGAAAAACAACCAAACACTTGCAAATCCAAAGCCACCATTGCCCACCTAACAAGGGATCCCGATGGCCACACCTTTGATATTGGGTCAAACAGGTTGGGAAAAACTACCTCTGTTGTTATTGTGAAGCACATCGTTAACCATAAAATTTGTGTAGATCACTACCAAAAGAATTTGAGGAGAACTACTCAAATAGATTCCTTCAGACATATCCTTCTAAGTTATTGCATCCTGATGAAAGTAAGATTTGGGATCACTGGTAACATTCCTGGGGACATCCTACTTAAGTGAGCTAAAGATCCCACAAGGGTTCATTGAAGTGATAATCATTACTTACAATGATCGTAGGCTACTTGGATGGTTTTTTGGGTTCCATCCGTGATATTCTTACTGGCTTCTTCTTGCCTTATCTGACTTGCTCTCTTTCTACTAGGGGTTTTAAGTTTAGCCCCGACATCAACTTTATTTTTGCTCTTGGTTGCTGCTAGAGAGACCGGCGAGGGATCTCTACTTTTGGTTCGCTTCTTATTTTGAACCTTTGACCAACCCTCCTTTTCATCTTTGTATTTCGTGAAGAGCTCCTCCATCTTGGTGAGCTGCCTAGGGGAGAATGTGCCCAATAGTTCTTCCATTTGTAGGACCTTGTTAGTTTCCTATATCTTGGAACATGGGTAGGATTCTTGAGATGGGATGCCCTTAGATTTTACCCTACTCAGACCGGAGAAGCAATCATCCAATGAGGTTTCAAGAGAATCCAAAATGATGGAGATGAAGGTAGACCCAGGGCATGAGTCTCCACCTTCCACCAGGAATTTTTATTTTGTTTCTTCCATTTTGTCTTGTTGGCTATTGACTTCCAAGTCAATACCTTCTTGCGGGGGGAGCTCCTCTCTAAGTTTGGTTTTGTCTTGGCTAGATAACTCTTTGGAGTTATCCTATTGTCTTGACTCCCCTTCTCTAGAAATGTTCTTATCTTCCTTAGAATCAAGGGTCTCAGGAGTGATCTCTAATTGATCCTTTTTTTTCCACACTCTTTGAGTGTTGGCCTCTGTGCCTTTTAGAGGATTAGTGTTCTCCCTGGTTGGGTTATCTTTCTCTCCTAAAGAGATGTTGCCTGGTTTTTTTGTTCTTTCAGCGATTGCTTGCTTTTCTTTCTCTGACTTCAGGAATGCAGGGCACATTTTAGCTTTATGTCCTACTTTCTTGTAATGGAAGCAAGCAAAGGGGACACTTTCATAATCCAGCTTCTACACATGTATACCAAGTTTGGATCAGAGCACTATAATTTTTGACATGTCTTGACCCTCTTCCACCCCTATGCAGATCCTGGCATAGGTTAGGCGACTTCTAGAAACAATCACTAGGTCTATCGAGAGAAGGAAGTCGAAGGAGTTGACTATTCCATCAAAGACATCTTCAAACCAGAATTCCAGAGGAAGTTCTGGGAGTCTTACCCACACCGGGGCTTGGACAAAGAAAAAATCATTGAGATCAAGCTTAGGAGTCCATTTCTACAACACCAGGGTTGCCTTTCCTATAAACCAGGTGCCCGCACAAAGAATTTTATCTAAGTCCTCCTTACATGAAAACTCAAAGGATAGAAATCCATTAGCCATAGCTTTGACAAGAACTTGGTCCTTTAAACCCCATTTCTTCTTAGTAAAAATCCTTATAATATTTATGTTGGGTCTAGACCCCACAAATTTACCAACAAGGGTGTGGTCCATTGAAGCTATATTGTGATCAACCAGTTCATCAGGGATCTCTATGACATATTTATCTTTCTCCTTGTAAGATAAATCCTTAATAGAAGGGAAAGAGGACTTGCCTGTAGGTTTAACTCCAAAGAGAGTTGACCACCGATGATTGATGGCTTTACTATTCTGATCACACCCCTGGGTCTTCCCATCCTCCACCCCTACATCCTTACTTGGATCTTTTTGCTTATCCCATGGGACCCCTTCCTTGTTCTCTCGAACCTCAAGGTCTTGAACAATAGGGACACCCTCTCTAGCAGAGCTCACTGCCTGCAACCCTAGAATCCTACCCATTTTTTAATTCAATAAACCTCCTACTCGCTCGCTCACCATATATTCTCTAGTATATTATTTTGAAATTATTGAATAAAGGCATTGGGAAGTTTTGGAAAAGAATCAATAGAATAAGGAGGCAAGGAACATTGCCATTGCAAGGCCTTATCATGAAAAGTTCTAGCAAACAACTTGGCTAAAATCTTATGTTCATGAGCATAGTCACTACAAAGGATTTGGAATGTTTTAACATGAGTAATAGGATCTCCCTTACCATTGTAATTCTTGAGATGAGGCATATCGGCTTGTTGAGGAATAGGAGCACAAATATGTCTAGGGATAAAGGATTTCCCATGTCACATGTAGGAATGGTAAACTTGGATTGAGTTAAAGACGCAAGTTGTTGTTGTAAAGAGGACATAGTTTGAGTCAAATTGATGATTGTTGAATCATTAGATGAAATAGGAGGTATAGACACACTAGAAATGCTAGGTAAAGTGTATGAAGTGACAGGAATGGAAGACACAACTAGGGGAACACTTGGAACCACCGTTGGAAGAGGATTGGAATAAGTAAAAGGAACATTATGATAAGAAGGTTTTGAAGTAGGAAGGGACACAAGAGGAACACTCATAGGAAGAGAGGGAACCAATGTAGTCACCAAAGGAGGAGTATAAGTAGGAATGCTAGGTAAAGGAACGTAAGAAGGTTCCACACTAGTGACAGGAGGAGTGAAGCCTAAATCTTGAGCTTCTTGAGCTAAAGGTTTAACATTTGAATGCACAAGATGAGTAATATCACATAAGAGATTAAAACCTTGATCACTATCACAAAGGACTTTCTTAAGAGCATCTATAGCTTGAATACAATCTTGATTATGGTTCTCTTGAGTAAGCCAATTTCCCATTTTATCAAGTTTAGTTGAAAGCTTTTGGACTTGTTCAGGAGGAACTCTTAAAGCATCATCCTCATCATGAGATGAGTGAGAAGAGTTATGCTCTATAGTAGGATTAGAATCATGAATAATTAAATTGTCATCCAGAATCCTAAGAAAAGGAGAGGAAGACTCAGGATCAAAGGCACCCATAAGTCTACGACTTCATCTAACCAGAATATTATAAGTAGGACTAGAGGTAGTAAAGCTCATATACCAATGTAAATGCAAAATGAACTAAACTAGGAAAACAAAAAGCATAAACAAACAAATTTTTTTGTATTTTTAATTTAGATGAAATGTAATGCAAGCTCTAACACCATAAAAGAAAGAGTTGTCTATCGTGGGTTCACCGAAATGTACAATATAAAAATGAATGAATGAGTGTACCAAAATGTAATGATATAAAATATTTATATATATGATGTGTGAAGGATTGGGAAAGATAATATCTTCTTCTTAACCCCAAATTCCCAAAGGAAAGATCCAAATTGATTAACCACAAGAAGATAGTCAATACATAAATGAATTAATTGATGGAGTATATGAAGAAAGGATAAAACCTTATATTCTGTTATGGAAAGGAAATACAAAAATCTTAATTAAATTGAAAACAAGTACTAACCTAAAAATATGACAGATTTGGAAAATACTATTTTCTGGTGTCTATACTCAGTTTTAGGAAATTTTGCAACTGGATCTGGCTTAGAAACATAGAAATAGAGAAAACCCATAAACCTTTTGTCTTTCTGAGAAAGGTCAACCTTGACCCAGAACAGGGGTAAGATCTTACCCTGGGGGACAATCTTACCCCTTTATGTTGACCTTGACCTGCACTTTTTCGATGGAAATTATGTTCATGGATCCCAGAAGTTCGTTGAAAAGGGTACTCAGATCTGATCTGTAATTCATTGTCTTGCACCTGTACCTATAAGAAAAATGGTTTTGTTTGTTGGATGATGGGTTTGCCTTAGTCAAACCTTGGTTTTGGAATTAACCTTGAAATGTAATTGAAATTGCAACAATAAACAAAGTAAATGGAGCAATTCACCTTGCTTATGTTGAAATCCTTGTGGAGGATTTGAATTATTGAATCCACAAGTATGGATGCTCTAAATGAATGTATAATTGTATGTAGGATGTCTCAAATCAATTGCATTAGATCTTCAAAACCAATCTTGAATGGATCTTGGAATAGGAAGAAGCTTGAATGGACACGGAAGGAGAATTATTCAACAAAGGGGCCCCATAAAGATTGAATCTTTCAATGGCTACCAATGGATCTCCTTGATGAATTGGATCTTGAATGCTTGAAGATAAATGAATGCTTGAATTATTTCTTTCTCCTTCTTTCTTTCTTTATAATTTCTTGATCACTTGATTTTGATTTATGCTTGAATTTAATGGATGATGGATGTGAAAATGAGAGAGGAAGGCTTCCTTTTATACAAGTCTAGGGCACAAACTTCTAGAGAGGCTGACATGGGAGAATTAAATTCCCATTTAAAACTTAACCCATAGAAATAGACATAGATTAAATATAATTTAAGATTTTACCATTTCGAAATCTGAAACAGCCGACCCAGAAGCAGGAAAATAAACTTTTCGAAGCCCGATATCCAGAAACTTCCAGAACTTGAAATCTAGACCCAGGATCAAGGTCAAGGTCGACTGTAACCTAGGTTAGGGTCAAGGTTGAACTTGACCCAGAAAGTTGACCTTGAACTTGAGGTCAAGAATCTTAGATTCTTAGGATCAAGTGCTAGAAATAGGCTGGAAATAGGTGGAAAGAGAAGCAGAACAGGGGGAAAAAGCCAGATCCAAGTCAAAGAGCCATTCAAGGCATTTGACATGACCCAAAACCACTTAATTAGAGGGCTAAACCAATCCTAAATGGAAGTGCTTCCATTTTCTGATGATACAAGTACAAATCCAAATCAACTAGCAAAGGAAACCTTGCTAAGAAGTGCTTCTTATACTAATATCATATTTGGAAAGCTATGATAAAAGCATAAATGATTATATAAGAAAGATAAGAGAAACACTATAAATAACATAGCTTCATGATCTAATCCTACTAGCATGAAAGCGAAAAGAGAGAGAAGAGAGAAAATGATTACCTCGCCAAGTAAGATGCCCATCTTATCATGAATCACCAAGGAGGGAGAGCCCAACAGGTAGCAAAACCTGATAGTTCACCCAAACAATGTACTTTGTAATTGTAATGTGTGTTCTGACGGCTTTTGGAATACCCATAGATCCACATTCTTGTATCACTATGGAATATAAAATGCATGTCTCTTCAGGATTTAACAACTTATGTGTGTTACCTTCCGAGGATTTAGCATATTTGAAATTGAAAATGTGTGTCTCTTCAAGATTTAGCAACTTATGTGGATTACCTTCCAAGGATTTAGCATATTTGAAATTGAAAATGCATGTCTATTCAGGATTTAGCAACTTATGTGTGTTACCTTCCAAGGATTTAGCATATTTGAAATTGAAAAATATAGCATAAGGGAGACCCTATATATGCCCCCCTCCTTATCGTGGCTACCTACTAGACAAGATAAGGAAGAGAAAGAGGATACCTACTTCACAAAGTAAGGAGATATCCTGTTAACAATAATATGCACTATATTATTAGCAAAGGGTATTGACCCTTACATCCAAGAGCATAGATAATCATGAAAAAGGATATATCAATTATGGAAAAAGGATCCTCAAAGAGAAAGAGATCTTATCAACAAGACCTCTCAGCATAGAGGAGTGCTTTAGATAAAATATCATCTTTCAAAGAAAAGAAAAGAGGGACCAAAGATTCAATCAACAAGCCCCCTAAAATCAAGAGGAATTGGAATCTTGGAACAAAGGAATCAAACTCTAACCCTACAACAAGGGCAATAATTTATAAAGAACATAATTTGCAAAATAAAGAAGAGGTGATGACCTAGGACAACAAGCTCTCACATAAAAGGATATCCATATCCAAAACTTCAGTTAGTATACTGAAATAATATTTTAGAATAAATAAATGCCACTTAGCTAAGGAAAGTAGATCCCTAGACAGAGAGAAAGAAGGAAAAACCTTGCCCCCCAGAGATGAAAGAAAGGGATGTCTTTAGAAAAGATATCCTGAATAATAAAAGAGAGCTATGGATGATTATGATCACAATACAAAACCATAGGGATATAACATAGAAAGAATAACCAATTATGCTCAAAACAAAATATATGCTAAGAGCATAAAGGATTCTAGAGAACTAGAAGAGATACCTCTTTCCCCCCAGTGAAGAGTCAAGAGGAGAAAAGATCTACATTATAGAAGAATGAGGGGTATTCCCCGTATCAAAATTATGAAGGAATTGCAAAACCGCACAAGAGTGAGATATAATTCCTAAATCAACTCTTTCTCTAACATACAACTTGAAATGCACACAATCAACAAATAAATGTGTATTACTATAGTGAAAAGGAAATTTGTACTTGGAGAGAGCATCTTTCGCATAGGTTTAAAAATTTCTTTCTTAGAATTCATTAACTAAACATACACCTTCTTAGCAACATCTTGAGGAGTATTAGGGTAATCTAAGGAAGGTGTTAGAAGAAGAACATGAAGAGGTGGGCGACGATCAAAATCAACCACCTTAAATTGAGATAATGGAAAGCCAAGACCACACATATCATGTTTAGGGGATAGATGAATTAGATATTTAATACCATTTTCATTAACACCAAGCTCTAAACCCTTATAACCTTGTTTAACCATCATATTGTATCCTATAGTGTACATATCTTGTAAAGCTTCTGCAAGAGGTGATTGTTTATTGTGATCATGAGAAAAGGTTGTGTAAGGTGGAATGATAGGTTTAGAAGAAGTTTCTTTTGTCTTCCCTTTACTATCATCATGGATTGGATAAGAAGGGGAAGGTAAATCTAAGAATTCTTGCACATCTGCATCATGAACCATAGTTTGAGCCTCATCATAAGTGTAGGAAGAACTAGGAATAGCAGATGGAGAAATAGGAATGAGAATATTAGGAATTGGATTAGGAATGATAGGATTAGGAAGATTAGGAGATGGTGTATCATCTACCAAATTCTTCACATAATCCAAAAGAGAAATAAGTTCGCCACACAAATCCTTAATGAAAGTTTTGAAAGTAGGAAGGCTAGTATTAGTCAATCTAACAATAACATAAGCAAGTGAAACATGAAGAATGAAAAACATAATGAAATGGATGATACTCTCATAAACATCATAAGTACTATAAAGAGATGCTAAGAGGAGAATAATAAGGAAAATAGCCATACACCAAAGCATCTTAAAGATCTTCATAGTAAATGAAATGTAAACAAAAATTATTATTTTTTGTATTTTGTAGAGTATATAGA
Organism: Chamaecyparis obtusa; assembly: GCA_027943335.1. Taxonomy (NCBI): domain Eukaryota; kingdom Viridiplantae; phylum Streptophyta; class Pinopsida; order Cupressales; family Cupressaceae; genus Chamaecyparis; species Chamaecyparis obtusa. Next base: position 775,787 of record BSBK01000776.1, on the reverse strand, counting down.
TTTTGTTTTCTATTTTTTTTTTAAATTTTAAAATGCAAGAACATAAAAGAAAACTAATCTAAGCTAATCTTAAGGAAAGGAGGCAAAGCATCCAATACCAAAAAGAAAGAGTTGTCTATCGTGGGTTCACCAAAATGTAAGATATATATATATATATATATATATATATATATATATATATATATATATATATATATATATATATATATATATATATATATATATATATATATATATATATATATATATATATATATATATATATATATATATATATATATATATATATATATATATATATATATATATATATATATATGAATGTTGGTTGTAGGGTGTGATGGGGGGGGGGTGTGATGGAACATGTTGTGGACATATAAAACTAATAAAACATAAATACTTATCTTGAAAGGTAGCAGATCTAAAAAATGTTATTTTCTGATGTCTGTACTTAGTTTCTGGAAATTCTGCAATCAGATCTGGGTTGGAAACATAGAGACAGAGAAAACCCAGAATTCTTTTGCTTTTCTAAGAAAGGTCAACCTTGACCCAGATAAAGGTTGACCTTGACCCCTTTATGTCGACCTTGACCTGCGCTGCTCCGACGGAAATTCTGTTCGCAGATCCTAAAAGTTTTTTGAAAAGGGTGTCCAAATCTGCTCTATAATTCATTGTTCTACACCTGTTCCTACAAGAAAAATGGTTTTTTTGTTTGGATGAGGGGTTTTCCTTGCTCAAACCCCAGTTTTGCAATCAACCTTGAAATAAAATTGAAATGGAGAATGCTAGCAAGTAGTAGAAGTAGATTTAACAATGAAGCTATGATATTCAATAGATATGCAATTGTATTTAAAATGTAAACAAGTATGTTAATATGAAAACTTGGCCTCAACACTAATAACCATAAATGTAAATCAAAGCCTCCATGATTGTATGCTTGGAATCCACCTTGAAGGAAGAATGAATAGATCTTGAAGATGAACAAAGGATCTTGAAGGAAAATCACACCACCGTGATGGATAGATCTAGGGTTTGAATGATGAATCTTGAATGCTTGAACCAAATCCCTTCAAAGGCTTGAATGCTTGAATCCTTGATCTTCAATGGAGAACTTGAATGCTTTAATGTAGATTATTGCTTGAATTCTTGAGAGATGGCTTTTACACTTGATTAATTGATCGCTTGTCCTTGTGTTGTGATGATCATAAATTGAAATGAGAGGAGAAGGCTTCCTTTTATATTAGTCTAGGGCACAAACTTCTAGAGAGGCTGACATAGGAGAAATAAATTCCCATTAAGCCTATACCCTTGGAAGTGGACCTAAATTAAATATCATTTAAGAGTTTACCATTTTGAAGCCTGAAATAACCAAATCAGAAGTGGGAAATAAATGTTTTTGAAACCCAACATCCAGAAACCTTCAGAATCTAAAATTTAAACCTTGGGTTAGGGTCGAGGTTGACCTTGACCTAGAAGATTGACCTTGACCCTGAAGTCAAGAACCTTAGATTCATTATGCAAGATGTCAGAAATAAGTAGAAAGGAAGTGGAAAATGGGGCAAAATAGGGGAAAAAGCCAGATCCAAGCCAAAGACCCATTCAAGGCATTTGACATGACCCAAAACCACCTACTCGGAGGGCTAAACCAGTCCTAAATGGAAGTGCTTCCATTTTCTGATGATACAAGGTGTCTATAGGTTCCTATACATTCACTCTTACCACTTGAGGAGGAGCCTAACCCTGTGAATTGACCATCTTAGTCAGACCCACATAATACTCCTCTAAACTCATCTGACTCTTCTAGGACAACCCATGATTGACAACATTCTATGAAAGACAAATTTCTTGATCTATTTGATTCATTCATGAACGATGAGGATAATATTGATATCTTTGCACTTGAGCCTGTTGACCCCATATCTCCCTTCCTTCCTAAATTAAGTGGCTCACTCACTTCTCATCCACCTCTCCATCTAAACTAGGCATATCAACCTCATTCATCCATAACTCCCGAGTTTCCTAGAAGTAACTTGGATGTGCAACGCAAAAATAAAAATCCACTCATATCTAAAAGTCACCATGTCCAATCTAATCGACATGTGACTAAAAAGCAAAAAGAAAAATTCAAAAGACCAAAAAGGTCCTCAAAGAGAAAAAGAAAATCAAAGCAAAAATGGACTCAAAACCCATCTTACAAGAATTGCAATCAAAAGCATCTCAAAGCAAAGAAAATCAAAATCTATGTGGATTCCCAAGCTAAAAGACTTGGATACAAAAAGAAAATAAAAGTTTCCATTCAAGATTCCAAATTCTCATAACTCACTCCATTCCACCATCCTTGCCTCTCATACTTCACACTCTTCACTCCATCTTGCCTTTCCCAAAAGTGCATATTGGCATCTCCTCATTTCTAATGACATGACTAAGAGAAGTTTAGAATGTACTCTCCCTAACAATTTACAACATGGGAAATATGACAAAGGGTTAAGACGCGTCCATGAGGATATTGGTGGGTCTCACTTAAATGATCATTCTTTGACTATGGACCTCTGGACAGTTGGACACTACTAGTTGGATCCTCTTATCACTACTACAACATCTGGTTCCACTTCTGAAACTACTTAATTGGTTACTACTACAAATGACAGTGTTCTCAAAGAGCCTCTCAACATTCTTCCTCTACAACTTTTCTACAACTAAACTTTTTCTCTTGTACAACAATCTATGACCCTCAAAAAAATCTCTAAAAGGAACATACAATCCTGAAAATCTAAAAATTATAAAATGTCCTGAAAAAAGAAAGAAATAGAAAAATCATCCCAAGCTGTGAAACCTTGCAATCAATGCTCCATCTATCAACATGTAGCTAACCTCTTGTCTCCTTTCATCCATCTCACTCTTCGTTCCCTTGTGCCATCTTGGGATGGAACTTGTCTTTGTCTTGTCCTCAGTTCTTATATGTCGTTTGGGGGCAATTTTATGCTTATCTGAGCTGTTAGTGCTTTACCTCTTGGTTGACCTCTTGCGCTCAACCTAGGTCAGTTATCAGTCCTTCTCATTGGACACTTTCTCACTGACCCTTCTTGGTGTTTCTCAACACTACCAACCTGGGCTTCGTTGTGTTTCTTAACACATATCGAATCTTACAAGTATTCACTATGCACTTGCACTTTGACACTAGCACAAAGGTGTTTTCTTAACACATAACACCAATTACATCCTAGAAAATTGAAAACAATTGAGATATGTTGAACCATTTTCTTGTGTGCTGTCTGTTATCATTGATTTTTTCTTGCTATATCTTCTAAGGTTGCTCGATGATGTTTACTTGACTAGAGATTCACGATTGGGGGCATAACATCTTTTCTTTGATTTTTACTAGTGGTGTGATTTAAATGATCCCAAGTTGTCTAATAAACTGGATGCCCATGATAAGAGCCACCTCCATCATGATTAGAACGTCACACATACCTCGACCCTCTTTATTTGGACACTTAGGTGAGGTTGGAATTATCTCCTTGTCTATTGCTTGCACTATCTTACAACATTAACTTGGAAACCATGTTCAGGTCATCTTGAATCTTATGTCTTCATGCTTACGTGTGTTTTCGACATCTTATCCGATAAGGTCATATTCATATTTACATGGTCTCTCTCATACTAGTGGAGGTTGTACTGACCTTCGATGTCCCAAATGATCAAATGATGAAAACTAATGGTCTACAGGATTGGCGACTTAACTACTCCAAAAGTCTTAGGTTGCATTGTCATTATTAGGTTGCATTTAGCTTTGCATTTCTAGTTCCCTTGAGCTATGCTTTATTTTCACTTGTTCCTTCTTCTCCGCTGAGGCATTTGACTGTAAATCCTTTTCTTTGATCTTACTTTTTAGGATCAAAATTGAAATTTCAAATCTTCACACACAGTTGATTGTCAATGCTATCATTTCTTTCTTCCTCCTGCTTTCTTTTATGGACTTCTAAGGCTAATCTTCGCCCTTTTCACCTCATTTCATTTTTGATCCTGAGGGGGCATAAAAATATGGAAAACATTTTCATCAATCAAATCTCCTAATCTGCAAATCTAGTAATCAAACCAAGTCTTAAATTGATTAAGTCAATCAGGACTTAAAACATCATCACTCGGGGCATCTCAGCTTCATCGCTTCATATCAAGTTGAGATTCTTCACATTTCCTTTCTGAAAGAGTTTTCTCATCACTTCATATTAGTTCACTCAGACAAACACCTCTTTGATCTCTTGGGGCATATCAGGTTCATCATGACCCATATCAATCTAGTATCGTCTCTCAGATGATTAGCTATCTCAAGCTCCTTGGACATATATTCAGTCTCATCATCTTCATATCATGCTAGATACTCTCGTCTTTCTTATTGGTCTTCATTCAATTAGGTTTGGAGTTCGATCTTTATCAGCTATCTTGACATCATCATTCTTTGACTCAATGTGTTCCCAAATCAATCACACATTAGTCAAAGAGGGGAAAATGTAATCACCTAAAATTGGTCTAGCAGAACTTGAGCCCCCCCTTTTGATCAAATCGTCTCTTTGCTAAGTATCATTATGAAAAGTAACCCTTAAAATCCCTTTTGCATAATTAAATAAAAAATATTATATCAAGCTTTTACTATGGTCTAATTTCTAGAGCTTGCATATTTTATTTAATTGCTAAAACCTTACTTTTAATATAAAGTTCTTACACTTTTTATTAAAAGAACACATTCAAATGTGTGCATACTTAATCTTGATTAATTAGAAATTAAAATGGATTTGTACTTTCAAATGCTATTTTTTATTATATTACCTAACATTTCCCTTCTTCCTCTTAATCCTCACCACTCATCTCTACCTAACCTTGCATCTCCTTTTGCCTCTTTATCTCGTCCACTCATTCTTTTGCCTCTTAATCTCCACCCTTCATTCTTGATGGAATTCCTTTAAAAGGAATCTCTTCCTTGGCTCAGGGGTACATTCTCTTGCATTCTAGCATTCTCATTTTAGAATAATCTTGCTAATTTGAATTCTTATCTTTAGCTCTCTTATTTTATAGCTTAACCTCATTTCTAGCTTAATCTTGCATTACTAATATAGGTTATTTCTTGCATTGTTCTTTCATCTCTTTACTATACTACTAGTTTCTTGTGTAATATCCCCACCAGGGAACCCACAAGGAATTAGGTCTTTGACCCAAAATTACAGCTAACAAACTTTTTTCTAACATTCTAACATCTCATTATTAACATTCACAAGTACATTCCTTAAGGTTCGCTTAGTGAATTCATTTACCAATACCAAACATTGCATTTCATTACTTAATCAAATGAATTCCATTTCATTTTCTTTGCATTTCAGAATAAGAGAGAAAGTAATACAACTACATCTTTTACTTCCTATTTTATTTTCCTTCTTTTTGCCTACGCATCGAATGTCTACCTTTTCACTTCAATTTACATTGAGACTTTGCTTTCATTACTCATCAAAACCAGTTACATTAATGAACTAATTAAATTCATTTTCTTTACCTAATTTGTATAACAACCCACTTTTAGAAATGAAACAAAAGCACATCACTTATCTAATACACTTAATACATTTATCCTTTCCTCTTTCATTTTTTTTCTCCTTAACCTTATCCACACACAACTCAATTGCACTATTAATACTTAAATAACCTTTTCGTTAAAAGTCCTTACTTTCCATTTTAATTTCAAAGACCATAATAGAGAGATTTTAAATCATTTAACCTTTAATAGCTCACAATCCTAAACCATCCTCTGAATCATTTTGTCACAAGTATAACTACCACAAATTATCATCTATTGTATACATATCCAGTTTAAGAATTAAGATTAAAACCTAGTTTGAATAACCACACATCATTCTCATTGAACTATACATTTAAGAAATTACATCTCATTACTACTTTTAGTAACATACATATTTTCTTTCCCTTATTATTTTCATCTAGAGATACCCTTCAACCCTTAGCATATCTTTTTACTATTCCACATATTAAAACAAGTTTCCTCTTTAGAAGTTTACATCCATAAGTACTTTTCATTACAAAGGTTTGCATAGAATCATCACTTTCAATTACATTTTAAGACTCACAAGAAAGATAGGGTAGGAATTACTTAAATATAATCCTTAATTGATTTACCAACATTCAATCCTCTTTCGAAATTCCTAAAACTACCCTTCCCATATACATAACAAACACAATTAGAATTATAGTTACTGCACATGGCCCAAAGGCATGCAGAGAGATAATTACATCAAGTTGCCCAAGGATTACAATACATCATTACTTCTTGATTACAAAAGATAGAGATACATGGTACAATAAAGAAATTCTTCACCACTGAACAATTCAGAATTGAAGCCATGACTCAAACCATGAACAATACCTCGAAAGATATTTTCCACCCAACTATGTGAAACCGGTAAAGTTCCACCCCCCGTGCTAGGAGATCAAACCAAGGTACTCTCAAGACCTTAAGGAAATCTAAGACTCAAAACACCAAGAAACCAAAACTCAAAGAACAAGAGTAAAGAATATAAAACATCATCATACTATAACATTGAGGTCAAGGTTCTAGGATACCACCTAAGTGAGTATCATCACATAACCTGTGTATTGGGATCCTTCCTGGAAACCATGTAACCCCGGTCCCCCCTTTATGAATAGGGATCTATCTTGGAAGTTATCCCTGGTCCTGGTACTCCAATCAGGTCTATATGGCCTTATTATATTTTCTTTCATTATCTTTTGAATCCCCCCTTCTCAGGTTAATTTTTAAGATTATCACTTGATTACAAACCCACCCATAGGATCATTTGGAAACCACTTTGGGTTCTGACACCTATGGTGAGCTACTCACCTAGGGTTCATATTACCTTACCCCATCACAAGCCAAAAATACAAGATAACACTTCCAAGTCTTGATCCATAGGTTTATGGAACTCTCATGCACACTTAGGCCCTCAGGAAGAGTCCTAACCTTATCCATGTACATAAAAGGAACCATAGGAAGGATGTCTATAATAAGAAACCTTTAAATATAACATAGAACTTTCCACATGCATAACACAACATTACATGTCTAGTTTTATAGGTCTAGGGAACCCTCCTGTGCACATAGGCCACCAAGACGGGTCCTAGCCTCATAAAATGAACACAAGTATATGAAAAGTACAAAAAAATCATAAGAAACATCATATAACATCAAAAAAACAAGTTATGGACATGCATAGGTGATACAAATTGTAGCCCAAAGGTAAGAAACAAATTATAGAGGTCACAAGCCCAAAAATTGCCAAATTTGAGCCTCTGGAACCTACCTAAACCCCAAACAAAATTGTATAAATACCCATATAGAAATTTATGCATGCTCATATTAAAATTGACCAAGTGTTAGGTATGAGTACAAACTCGTATGACATTCTAGGATGCTCATACGAGACTATACTCAAAACTTCCTGGAATTGCTTGAAATTGACATTTTTTGGTGTGGAGAGTGCCTAGGAAAGGTTCCCTGAGGTCTACCTAATTGAGGGACCTCAGTACCAGTTCCAAAAATATCCTCAACACAACCTAAGTACCATACAAGATAATCAAATCAAAACAAAAAATTCACAGTGAAATCCTACAGAAGCAAGGAAGGGGAAAAACTGACTGCAACCTTTCCTAATCCATCCTAATCCATCCTAATCCTTCCTAAACCTCCCTAAACCATCAAATAATAATCAAGTACACCTTAATAAATAATCAAAAGAGTTCACAAACTTCCAGGAAAAATTTACAATAAATATTTGCAGATATATTCATAAATCTTTCCGTATGCACATTCACTAAAGCATGGAAAGATAAACTAAATGCATTCCCTAATCATATCAATAGTTACTATTATATTTGTATATAATTATACATAGGACCCACACACATATACATAGGGAAGAAAAGAGATTCATCTCAGATTTAGACCCTACATGGAGTCTTGCGAAGAATCCTCTCTCAGTTGGAGCACACCTCTGAAATCCTCTCTATCTTTTTGAGCACTGGTGAGATGTAGCCTCCTGAATTGTCTTCCCTCTGGCAACAAATCCCTTCTCCTTCCTCAAAAAACTCCCAAATTCCCTCAAAAAATGTTTATGAATTCCTCACGCAGAGATAACAAACCCATAATGACTTCTAGATCCAAAATCCCCAAATTTTTCCCAAAACTTTCCATCTTCCCAAAGCTCCTCTCAGGAATTAATTTACCCCCCAACTATATGGTTGGAGGAGTTTCTTTATGGGAAGAAACTTCTACAACTTCCATGGTTGGTTGAGGATTTAATTAAAAACTAAACTTGTAAACACATAATAATTTTTTTAATAAATTAATTAAAATATCCTTCTAATAACCTTATAACAAGCAAAATAAACATAAATCTTTCAAGTAACATACATAGCCCACTTGGAATCAAACTAGCCTAACTTCTAGGAGGTCTCGAGTTTGAATCCCCTAGATAGCTAGTTTTACCAAACAGAGCCTTATTTTAATCATATTATTATTTTTATTTAATAATCCTTAGTTAAACATCAAAGATACAATCATACTTGTAAGTAAAAGATCACATAGTATATAATATTTATATATTCTTATGTATATATGTGTGCACCCATATATACATATACATATATGTATCATCTTAAAATGGAAGCACTTCCATGTTAAGAACATTTAGCCCTCTGAGTAAGTGGTTTGGGGTCACATCGGATGCCTTGAATTAATCTTTTCTTTGATCTGGCTTTCTCCCCACTTTCCACTTCTTTTCTGTACTTGATTCCTTCATTCTAGGTGAAATTAGGGTTAGGATCCCGAGGACTCTCCTTAATTAACCTCTTCCATGGCTCTATTTTCTAGGTAGGACTTACAAATAGGTCCTCCTGGACTTCATCATGTTCATCATAAGATTTTATGCCTATCTCTGGCATTCTGTCCTATTCTAGTATCATTTCTAGGTCTCCGGGCATCCCTGGGACCTCCTGTCCTAATTCTGATTGGATCTGGGCCCATGGTCAAATTTGAGGTTGATCCTGACTAGGTCAGGATTGAGCTCAAACCTAACTAGGTCAAGATCAAGCTCAAACCTGACTAGGTCAGTCCCAACCTTGATTTTGCCCCCCTCTTTCAAAATTCCAAATTCCTTGATTTTCAGGTATTGGGTTTTTGGGATATTTGTTTTCCTGCCTTTGGGTTGGCTATTTCAGGTTTTGAAATGGTAAATCCTCTAATTGAATTTAATCTAGGTATATTTTCTAAAGGTTAGGACCTAATTGGGATTTAATTCTCCAAGGTGGCCCCTCTAGAGGATTGTGCCCTAGTTCACTATAAAAGGAGGCCTTCCTCTCTCATTTTATCATCCATTATTCACAGCTCTCCATCAAGTTTTCATGCTCAAGCTCTCTCAAGCTCTCAAAGTGATCAAGAAAGCATCCATTCAAGAATTCAAGTCCTCTTCTCCATCCAAGTTCTCCATTGAAGATCAAGGATTCAAGCATTCAATCCATTGAAGGGATTTGGTTCAAGCATTCAAGATTCATCATTCAAACCCTAGATCTAGCCATCATGATGGTGTGATCTTCCTTCAAGATCCTTTTTTCATCTTCAAGATCCATTTCATTCTTCCCTCAAGGTGGATACCAAGCATACAATCATGGAGGTTTGATTTACATTTGTTAATGTTATGTTCAAGCTTTCATATTAACATACTTGATTACATTTCAAATACAATTGCATATCTATTGAATGTCATAGCTTCATTGTTAGATCTACTTATACTACTTGCTAGCATTCTCCATTTCAATTTCAATATTAAGGTTGATTCCAAACCAAGGTTTGACCAAGGCAAACCCCCCCAAACAAACAAACAAAAACCCTTTTTTTCTTGTAGGTGTAGGTGCGGAATTTCAGATCTGAGATCAGATTTAGATACCCTTTTCGGCAAACTTTTAGGATCTGTGAACAGAGTCAAAATTGACCTTCAAAATAAAAATGTAGTCTTTGACCTTTTATGAGGGTCAAAGATGACCTCTCTTAGAATTGGAAAAGATTTTTGGGTTTTGTAGATCTTGCAATTTCGGTTCAAGATTGTGAAAATCAACAGTTTCTAAGACTATTTGATAGGGTTTTCATCAAGTTCTTTATCAAAGGTAAGTACCTTTATCTCTTCATTTCAACATTAGTCATCTATATTTACTTTCCATATCAATACAATTCAAATGTCAGTGTAAAATATTGGTTTTGGGGTCTCTTTTATGTGCAAACCATTGTTCTAGGACCCCATCCATATTTTATCCTCTACATTTTTGTGAACTTGACATACTTACTCTCCTTTTCTTTTGTGGAATTAGATGCCCTATTGTGTTAAATTTTAGATCCTTTCTTGCATTTAGATTAGATCTAGTTTATGTTCTTGCATTTATATCTCAAAAATACAAAAAAATTGCAAAATTTCTTTAAAAATACAAAAACATTTACATTTTCATGCTTTTAGTATTCAACATGTATGATTCTTGTTTTTAGTACTTTGATGAGGATTTTGTTGTTCAAGATGATAAATCCCTTAATGAGGTACATGGAAGTGAGGATGAAAATTGTTTGAACGAGATCTCCATTGATCCTATTCCTATTTCACCCTCCTCCACAACCTCTTCAATTGACCTTTACAAAGATGAGTCAGGGATTGATGTTAATTCTTCTCCTAATCTACATCTTTTCTATGAGTGTACTTTAGAATACAATTTACCTTCTTTCCCCTTTAGGGATCAAGCTTTAATGACTTATGACACTCCTAAAATGCACTTTATGGATAGGGATGATAATCCTCCTATTTGGGATGAGCCTTTGGATTTCGATGTTGATTACTCTCTTCCTCATGAAACCATTGTGGATAATCCTCCTATTTGGGATGAACCTTTGGATTTGGATGTTGATTACTCTCTTCCTTATGAAACCATTATGGATAATCCTCCTATTTGGGATGAACCTTTGGATTTCAATGTTGATTACTCCCTTCCTCATGAATCCATTATCGATAATCCTCCTATTTGGGATGAACCGTTGGATTTGGATGTTGATTACTCTCTTCCTCATGAAGCCATTGTGGATAATTCTACTTTTTGGGATGAACCCTTAGATAAAGACATTGATTTATCCCCTCCTTGTGAAGAATTTTTGATACAAAAGGATGACATATTCTCTAAAACACACTTCTCTTATGAGAAAGAAGATGACATTATAAATCCTTCACCTCCATTTAGGATTCCTTCTAGTGATGAGGCATTAGTGGAGAAAGATATGAATTCCCTTAATTCTCTTCCTCTTAGTGGTGATCTTATGGGAAATCAAGATCCTACCTCACAACCTTCTTACCATAGTATTACTTATATCTATTCAAACCCTTTTCCAACTATGGTTCCAAGTGTTCCTCCGGTTGTGTCTTCCATTCATATCACTTTCTACACTCTTACTAGTGTTCCTAATCTTCTTAATCCTAATCCTATCTTTCCTAATCTGATTCCTAAATCTCCATTTGCTATTCCTAGTTCTTCCCACACTTATGTTGAGGTTCAAACTATGGTTCGTGATGTAGATGTGCAAAGATTCTTCAAAGTACCTTCTCCTTATTATCCGGTCTATAAATATAAGAGAAAATAAATTTCTCCTTTGAGATTTATTCATAATTTTTACCCCTCACTCTGATATAACATAGATATTTTCTCCTCTAGACTGGGGGGCAAGAGGTATATTTCTTCTTGTCTTTTAGAATCCATTATGTTCCTGCTTTGAGCTTAATTGGTATTCTTTCTATCCTATCTCTCTATGGTTTTGTATTCTATTTATAATAATTCATAGATTCTATTTTATACTCAAGATATATTTTTTGCTAAGGTATCCCTTGTCTCTACCCCTGAGGGCAAGGTACCTCTTTCTTTCTTTTTGTCTAGGGAACTGCTTTCCTTAGCTTAGTGGTATTTGTTTATATTGCAATATTATTTCATCATATTGATAGATGTTTTGACTATGGATAACCTTTTTATATGAGAAGTTGTTGTCCTAGGTTGTCACCTCTTCTCTATGTTGCAAATTATGTTCTTTATAAACTCTCACCCTTGCTTTGTTGTTAGAGTTGTTTCCCTCATTTCAAATATTCCTCTTCCTCTTGTTTGCAGGGGGCTTGATGATTGAATCTTTTTTCCTGCCTATTGAAAGATGATATTTTATCTAAAGCACTCCTCTTTGGTGGGGGTCTTCTTGATAAGATCTCTTTCATTTGGGGATCCTTTTCCATGAGTGACATATCCTTTTCATGATTATCTATACTCTTGGATGTAGGGGTCAATATCCCTCACTAAGAATATGGTGTACATTGTTGTAAACATGATATCTCCTTGCATTGTGAATTAGGTATCCTCTTCCATCTTTGTTCCTACACTTGGGGGGCAAGGATGCCATCTCCTTCTTTTTTGTCTTTCTAGGATTCACCTCTTTCCTTGGTTAAGCAGTATCTATCTATTGTGTGATATCCAATCATACATGAAAATTTTGGTTTGCATTGAGGATCTATGTCCTTGATAACAACCTCTTTTGTTGCTTAACATTGGGTTTCCATGGTTGATATATCTCTCACCTTGGAAACTAAATAGTGTGCTATCCCTCATAAGGGTTACTTTATTTTCACTTCTTGCATGATATCTCTTTGCATTCATCCCTTCCATGGCCTCATAGGAGCTGTGACCTTCTTGGCTTGGAATGGGTGTTGTTTGTGGATATTGTCTTGATGCCGAGGAAGGCTTTATCCTTGTTCTTTTCTTTCCTTAACATGTCAAAATAGTATGTTTTTGCCATATTAAGGAGGGGGGCATATATAGGGTCTCCCTTGTACTATAGTTTTTTATTTATATGCTAAATATTTCGATGGTAACTCACATAAGTTGCTAAATGTTGAGGAGACACACATTTTTCAAATTTTTCAATATGCTAAATCTTGGAAGGTAACGCACATAAGTTGCTAAATCCTGAAAAGACACACATTTATATGCTAAATCTTCTGAAGGTAACACACATAAGTTGCTAAATCTTGAGGAGACACATTTTTCAAATTTTTCAATATGCTAAATCTTGGAAGGTAACGCACATAAGTTGCTAAATCTTGAAAAGACACGCATTCATATGCTAAATCTTCCGAAGGTAATGCACATAAGTTGCTAAATCCTGAGGAGACATACATTTTCATATTCATAGTGATACAAGAAGGTGGATCTATGGGTATTCTAGAAGCCATCAGAAGACGCATTACAATTACAAGCACAGTTTATGGGTGAACCTATTGGGCTCTCCCTCCAGGGTGATTCATGGTAAGGTGGGCATCTTACTAGGCGAGGTAATCACTCTTTTCCCTTTCTCTCATTTTGCTTTCATGCTAGTAGGATAGGATCATGAAGCTATGTTATTTATAGTGTTGCTCTTGTCTTTCTTATGTAATCATTTATGCTTTTATGATAGCTTTCCAAATATGATATTAGTATGAGAAATATTTCTTAGCAAGGTTTCTTATGCTAATTGATTTGGGTTATTTAGTACTAACCCTTGTTCTTTTGGCACCCTCATGCATGTATGTTGAGTTAGAATCCTTAGTCTGGGGGCTTGTGTCCTTAGCTAAGTGTTATTTTATCTCTTTGTGAATCCACTTGGATCTCCTCTTTCTTCTCCTTTACCAAGAGTTTGCATCGAGTCCATACTCTTGCTAAAGTGGGGGCTTAATGTATCATCTTAAAATGGAAGCACTTCCATGTTAAGAGTGTTTAGCCCTTTGAGTAAGTGGTTCAGGGTCATATTGGATGCCTTGAATTAATCTTTTCTTTGATCTGGCTTTCTCCCCGCTTTCCACTTCTTTTCTACACTTGATTCCTTCATTCTAGGTGAAATTAGGGTTAGGATCTTGAGGATTCTCCTTAATTTCCCACTTCCATGACTCTATTTTATAGGTAGGACTAAAAAATAGGTCCTCCTAGACTTCATCATGTTCATCATAAGATTTTATGCCTATCCCTGGCATTCTGTCCTATTCTAGTATCATTTCTAGGTCTCTAGGCATCCTCGAGACCTCCTGTCCTGATTCTGATTGGATCTGGGCCCATGGTCAAATTCAAGGTTGATCCTGACTAGGTCAGGTTTGAGCTCAAACCTGACTAGGTTAGTCCCAACCTTGATTTTCCCCCCTCTTTCAAATTTCCAAATTCCTTGATTTCTGGGTATTGGGTTTTCGGGATATTTGTTTTCTCGCCTCCGAGTTGGCTATTTCGGGTTTTAGAATAGTAAATCCTCTAATTGCATTTAATCTAGGTATATTTTCTAAAGGTTAGGACCTAATTGAGATTTAATTCTCCAAGGTGGACCCTCTAGAGGATTGTGCCCTAGTTCACTATAAAAGGAGGCCTTCCTCTCTCATTTTATCATCCATTATTCACATCTCTCCATCAAGTTTTCATGCTCAAGATCTCTCAAGCTCTCAAAGTGATCAAGCAAGCATCCATTCAAGCATTAAAGTCCTCTTCTCCATCCAAGTTCTCCATTGAAGATCAAGGATTCAAGCATTCAAGCCATTGAAGGGATTTGGTTCAAGCATTCAAGATTCATCATTCAAACCCTAGATCTAGCCATCATGATGGTGTGATCTTCCTTCAAGATCCTTTTTTCATCTTCAAGATCCATTTCATTCTTCCCTCAAGGTGGATTCCAAGCATACAATCATGGAGGTTTGATTTACATTTGTTAATGTTATGTTCAAGCTTTCATATTAACATACTTGATTACATTTCAAATACAATTGCATATCTATTGAATGTCATAGCTTCATTGTTAGATCTACTTCTACTACTTGCTAGCATTCTCCATTTCAATTTCAATATTAAGGTTGATTCCAAACTGGGGTTTGACCAAGGTAAACCCCCCCAAACAAACAAACAAACAAAAACCCTCTTTTTCTTGCAGGTGCAAGTGTGGAATTTCGGATTTGGATTCGGATACCCTTTTTAGAAAACTTTCGGGATCTGTGAATAGAGTCAAAATCAACCTTCAAAATAAAAATGTATCCTTTGACCTTTTATGAGGGTCAAAGATGACCTCCCTTAGAATTGGAAAAGATTTTTGGGTTTTGTAGATCTCACAGTTTCGGTTCAAGTTCATGAAAATCAACAGTTTCTGAGAGTATTTGATAGGGTTTTCAGTAGGTTCTTTATCAGAGGTAAGTACCTTTATCTCTTCATTTCAACATTAGTCATCTATATTTACTTTCCATATCAATACAATTCAAATGTCAGTGTAAAATATTGGTTTTGGGGTCTCTTTTATGTGCAAACCATTGTTCTAGGACCCCATCCATATTTTATCCTCTATAATATATAATATACATCCAATTACAATATAGATACAATTATATAAGGTATAATGCTTTAAAATAGAGAAAACCTGATTCAAAGTATAAACCTGTCAAATCCACAAAATTATAACATAACACACAAATCCCCAAATACAGTGACTTCCTAACAAGAATCTAAGTCCGTGGGATATCCTTGAGAGTAATCTTGGTAAAATATCCACACAACAACTGTTCAAGGATTTTGAAGGCACACTCAGACCTGTGTAGCCAGATGGAGTTGATGCTTGGTACCTACATCCTGCAACACCAGCCAATTACAAACAATGACAAACAAGGAGGGAGAGTGCGACATCATGTGGACCTCCTGTCGGAGTAACTAAGATTGCCTCCCCTCATCCTACACTCACACAAAACAATGACATCAACCAAGCATAAATAAATCAGTATGGTTAGTTTCAGAATAATCATTATTCCATATTGTATAACAATAATGCATCATAACATAATCATGAAAATGTAAATAATCTATTGTCTTTCACAAACTAGTTTAACCATCAGGCATTGTACTCATAATGTGAAATCAAGATAAACAAATCATATAATCCTCAATGCATTGATCATGTCTAACCAGTAACCTCTTTAGAGTATATAATATATCTAACCCTTTAAGTGACTATAATAAATTAACCTAAGATAAATATAAACATTAATAATCATCTCACCAAGAAGCATATAGGTCTATCAGGTGATCCCCATAGCATTAAGGTCCTAAAATATCGCTGACACATAAGGAAGATCTAAAAGAACTTACCAATGCACTATTTATTATTTCCCAAATTAGAATATAAAGTTATAGTGACTAGAAAGAGAGTTGGGTTAAGCAACCATCTCAAGAAGGATCATTATCTTATAAAAACAACCATCAAATCACATATAACATTTTCTAACTTCCAATGATCATAACCAAGACCTATTAGGGTTGGAGGGGCATTACATCTTGCATACATTCTTAGCTTAATTTCTCATTTCTAGCTTTCATTCTTGTATCTTATCTCCATTTCTTAGCTTTGAATCTTCCATTTTAGAGTATTCACATCATTAATCCTTCATGCCAATTTGATGAGCATCATGAGAAGGATTAAACTCACTTCAATTAGGAAGCTATGCATCGCTTCTTGGGATATCCTCTTCTATGGATTTCTCTCAAAAGTAATGGTTCATAGAAGTGTGTCACATTTTTATCACACAATATCTAGTGGTTCTAGCTTGTAGAATATTGTAATGAAAAATGCCCATGTGGTTGTGCATGTTATATTTCTGAACATTGTAATTCCATTTCATTGGAGATAATAGAAAGCCCATTTCTCGTTATTCTCAATTTTGTTGTGTGTGTTTGTGTTAATAAGGGGAGTACCCTTCATCAATACTAGCAAGGAAAAAGACAAGATGCTCGAAGGGTTATTACAACCTACTTAGTAAGTCATCATTTGAGAAAGGCTCATTTTATGAGAAAAAATTGTGTTGAATTGAACATAAATCATAAAACATTGGATGGGAGCATTCACAAGAAGAGAAAAACTTGATGATCCTCTTCAAAATGATACATGGGCTTATGGTGGGAGAATTTCACATTGTGATAAGAAGCTTTCAAATGCTGTAAAGGATGAAATTCAAAAGTATTGAGCTACTTCTTGGGATATCCTCTTCACGCTATGAGCCGCTTATTCGGATATCCTCTTCTATGGATTTCTCTCAAAAGTAATGGTTCATAGAAGTGTGTCACACTTTTGATCACACAACATTCAGTGGTTCTAGCTTGTAAAATATTGTAATGAAAAAAGCCCATGTGGTCGTGCATGTTATCTTTATGAACATTGTAATTCCATTTCATTGAAGATAATAGAAAGCCCATTTCTTGTTATTCTCAATTTTTCTGTGTGTGTTTATGTTAATAAGGGGAGTACCCTTCATAAATTCTAGAAAGGAATAAGACAAGAGAGCTTCTTGGAGGGTTATTACAACCTACTTAGTAAGTCATCGTTTGAGAAAGGCTCATTTTATGAGAAAAAATTGTGTTGAGTTGAACATAAATCATAAAACATTGGATGAGAGCACTCGCAAGAAGAGAAAGACTTGATGATCCTCTTCAAAATGATACATGGGCTTATGGTGGGAGACTTCCACATTGTTATAATAAGCTTACTGATTCTTTAAAGGATTAAATTCAACCATTTTGGTACTCTAACTCAAGAGTGTCACCAAATGTGAAGGATTTCTTGAAGTTGAGAATTGTCATGCGAGACCACACCTTGCATCCTAAATATTATTTTGAGGTGAGTCAAACAATGTTGTTCAAAAAAATTTGTGAGACACATCCAACATTGCAAATATCACAAAGGGATTTTGAATCCTTTAAGCCATTTTATTGTGTACTTATTAAGATTCAAAATACTTATTGTTGCAAATATCATTTGGAGTTTTGAATGCACCATGAACTATTACGCTTCATTCATTCTACTTTGTATACTAATGAAATGTTGGAGGATTATGGTGCAAGTGGTTTTCAAAAATCATTAAGAGACTTGCTAGATCAATTTTTATGTCCTAGAGATGATGGTTGTTTCTTTTATAGAAATGATTGCTTAAATGACAAGTTCTCAGAATGTGGTGGGTTGTTGAATTTTTTTTATGTTTTCATGAGGGCTACAAACATGATTTTGGAAAGACAATTGTCCAAAAAAAGATATATGAAAGGGTGAAATATATTAGATATATTAGAAAGCACGTTGACATTAGTATGGACAAGTGACAAGTATGTATGCATAATCACTCTAAAACACTTAATTACCTTCCCCTTGTCAACGTGTGATGTATGAACCCCCTGACATTTCCCCCTGGAGGTAGCAGGTGAAACTTGCAAG
This sequence comes from Chamaecyparis obtusa, assembly GCA_027943335.1. Classification (NCBI taxonomy): domain Eukaryota; kingdom Viridiplantae; phylum Streptophyta; class Pinopsida; order Cupressales; family Cupressaceae; genus Chamaecyparis; species Chamaecyparis obtusa. The sequence continues at coordinate 757,417 of BSBK01000776.1, read as the reverse complement.
AGTAAAATAAGATGAAAATATTAATTAGTACATATGATTTTTATTACTTTAATTTTTATGAGAAAACATGTATATTGATATAAAAAAGGAAACCAATGAGTACATAAAAACATATATCATGGAGGTGTCAAGGCCAAATGAAATGGCCAAGAGCGTGGAACCCTACCCCCATCTCATCTCCACCTCTGTCATTAGATAAACATAAATGGACCACATATATATACATAAGTGTGCAATCATTAAAAGTAACCTACTAAAAATATTTATTTTAAAATTAAATACATTGTGACAAATAAAATGTTTAGTCTTATTATAATTATAGAAGTCCATGGCTCTACTTTCCCCTCATCATCTCTTGTATGAGAGGCCTCTCCATGAGATGTTGCAATCCCTATAGTGATGTTTTTTGTATTTTCCACCTCAAACACATAGTGATATGCATCAAGATCACTCAGGGGACCCCAAGCACAAATTCTTGCACGTAATGCAAGTATAGGGCACACAAACATGTGAGCTCATAAAGGATGTTAAAGCACTATCATCATCAAAAAGAGGTGGCAACAATTTCATAGTCTACCTAACCAATAGATCGCTCAAGGTGTGAATGGCCCTAATAGTCAACGAGCCAGCCTCTGCAATAACATTTGAATGTTGCATTAGAGGAGGGGGTGAAACGTCAATGGGGGGGCCATAAGTGTATAATTTTATTTGGTGTACCCATAGCCTATCCTGAGGAGCACCTCCGCCTATGTCCATATTTGGTCTCATGCTCCAATAGTTTACTTTGTGACCAAGCACAAATTCAACATACAATTTTTTTATAAAATAAAAGGGGACCTCCAAATTGTTGTGGGGTGGTCTATCAAAAACCATCCACCAACGATCCTAGAAGTACTCATGCATTGCATCATTTGTGCACCATTTGATTGACAACTTGGGCTTTTTAGGGTCCACTTTTAATCCATTTTTTGGATTCACAAAAAGGGAACATGTGTCATCTTTATTTATATTAAGGGCCTAAACCCCATCATAATCCAACCCATCATCATAATCGACATGCATGGCCTCGTGCCAATGAAGTGCAACATTATGCTACATTGTAAGCTTCTTCATATTTTCAATAATGGAGTTCAACGTGGAAAATATGGGGCATAATGTAGAGATAGTTTCGTATGTGTTTTGGAAGCCCTTCAATTGATTTAGATTGTTGCCTAAGAGTTCCTCTAAAGGTTGAGGGTTTTGAGGTGGTTGCAGATTGTTTTCAGGTTTTTTATTTGGGAGGGGAAGGTTTTGTGGTTGGTTTGAGCTAGTCATGCCTAGTTACATGAGAAATAAATATACAATTACAATCAAATCTAAAAAATTATAAAAGAATTCAACAAAAAACCCTATTTTAAAGCAAAAAAATGAGAATTTCATTTTAAAAACATCAAAAATTTATTTATTTATTTTTAAACATAATCATGTTGATTCAGGGTGAAATTAGAAGAAAATCAGATCTTGTACCTGATTGATTTTGTATACCTGAAGTTGTCTTCCTCTTCTTGCTTTTTGACATTTGAAAAATGAGGCAAAATGTGTTCTATTTGTGATTTTATGTTTCAGCTATTGGGTATCTAATAGCTATTGGATACCTGATAGCTATTAGGTATACAATACCTATTGGATACCTAATACAATTTGTGCTTTGGTGTTACCTTTGGCCAGGTGTACTGACACCCAGGCCTACTAAAAAATCAACACTCTTTTTAGTACATTTTTAGATGGGTGAAAAAGGAATTTTTTTCACATCGCCACTTTTATGCATACCATGATCCTGCACATACCCTAGGTTAAAATATGGTAGTTGTACATGTGTGTGGTATGGTCCTGAAATAGACATTTTGAAAAAGTGGGTTTTAAACATGCCTACTAAAAATAAATTTCTACCAGAGGTATTGAAATAAATTAGATATTTGAAAATTAGACTCCAAGCACTACATTTTCTATTAATTTAAAGTTTTTTAAGATTCAATCTCTAAGTGTCTCAAATTTTGATGTTCAATTGATTTTTTTTTTAAAATAGGGAAAACACTTCCACATTTTTCCCAAAAGTGGGACTCAACTTCTTGCAGCCACCCATTAAAATCAAAGGCATGTTACAACTTCTAGTTTTTGTTTTTAGAGTTTGCACTAACTTATCTAGTTTCTATCAGTCCGTGTGCAGTGAAAGTTAATCATTTCCTTCATTTGATCTTAGTTCTCACATTTCTCTATAAATTTTCCATATTAGCAAAGGAATCTTGATTCCCATTCAATGCTTATACTCTTCTAATCATATTGGGTTATCATCTTCCTTCTAAATTTGCTATAGGAAATATGGTATACCCATTGCTCCTCATTTCTTACTATACACTATCCACGTACTTAGTCAAATTTAATCAACAATTCTATCTATTATATTAACTAATTGGGATGTTTCACAAGAAGATGCATGTCACATATTACTATTTATTTTAAATTATATAAAAAATTAAACCTTTTTAGATCACAAAATCCAACACAACACACCAAGATTCCATTGCACAACTCTTTAAAAACCACTAACAATCAACCAACATTGGCATTGATGTAGGAGCATCTCGGGTCCTTGGCAATCCTATGTCACCAAAAAAAAGTTTGAGTTTTATGTGTTGCTCAGTTCCTTGTTTAACCGAGTTGGCTCGGTAGTTGCTCAGTTTCTTCTTTGACCGAGTTGGTCGGTTATTTTCTGGCGCTCAGTTAACCTTGCTTACCAAGTAGTTTATTTTTTATTTCCTTTGAGGCTGACTTGTGCATTAAATTATGGTCGCAAAGTTAATGTTGGTATCGATCATGGGGAAGTGTGTAGACCTAGATGTGGCCGTTCCTTCCACCTATGATGGATATGAAGGCCGACTTGTTTCAGTAGCCTCTTGTATAAATGTAGTTGCTAGTTGTAGTTTTAGGAGGAGTGTAGAAGATAGTTAGTTAGAGGTATTAGTTAAGAATTTTGAAGAGAGTTTTTGAATCCTCGCATGTTGGAGGATTGTTGTAATTAAATTTGAATGTATTTAGCCATAATCAGTAAGGCTTTATAGCCTGACATGTATGAGGTGATTTATGATTAATAAAGGATCTATTCTACATTCTCTCTCTCACTTGTTAATTTTGCTTCCATGTGTGATATCTACAAGGATGATTTAGATTGGGGTGTGCCTTTGGCCCTCAACCTACCCTACCTTGCATCAGGTTATATCAGAGTGATGGTTGAGATCTAGATCTAGATTTGCAAATCTAGGTTTGAGTGTTCCTTCTTGTTAAACCCTTGTTGATCTTTGTTGTTGGGTAGCATATTGCGTTCTGGCCTGCAATTGCAAAGGGTTTTCAAGATGGTTCATGGGAGGCAAGATGCAGATCTAGGATTGGTAGACATGTTGAGACAACTTGCTACTAGATTAGAAGCAATTGAAACAACCTGATGAAGAGGAAGACATCTTGAAGATGTTAGTGATGAAGAAAATGAAGAGGAATAAGGTGAAGTAGAACCTGCACCTACAATAGATCAGGGTGAGGAAAGTTTATTGAAGGCTTTGACAAATTTGAAGTCTACACCACATTTCAATCCTCCTGAGTATAGTGGAAAGGTAGATTTAGATGAGTTGGTGGATTGGATCACTGAGATGGAAAAGTAAATTGAATATGAAAATATCCCCGAGGAAAAGAAGGTGAAGATTGCAAGCACAAAGTTGAAGAGTCATGCATCCTTGTGGTGGGAGCATTTGCAATTGGATAGAAAAAGGAAAGGCAAAGACAAGATCAAGGTATGGAATAAAATGGTAAATAAGTTGAAAGGAAAGCTCTTACCTTGTGATTATCAGATTAACCTAGTTAGGCGAATGCAAAGTTTGAGATAGAAAGATAGCTTGGTAAAAGAATATACTAAAGAATTATATAGATTAGATATCAGATCTGGACATGATGAGGATGAAGTGGAAATAATTGCTAGGTACCTTGAATAGATTGAGAGTTTCCATCCAAGAAGAAATTAGTTTGGTTAAGTTGGAAAACATTGAGGAAGCTTATCAGTTTTCCTTGAAAGCTGAGGAAAAATTGAACAAAAGACATGAGCAAAGACAAAGAGGAAGAGGTGGTAGATTCCCTAGAGGAAGAGGTAGATCTTATGGTGAAAAAAATAGATCTGATCAGGACAAGACAAATCTAGATAAAGGCAAGAATGAGTGGAAAGGTGAAAGTTTGGCTAGAGGAAGAGGCAATAACTACCGAGGTGGTTATAGCAGAGGTGGATTCCAAGGAACTTATTACAATTATGGAGGACATAGGTCATTTGAGTGTACACATGTAAGTAGCAGTAGAAATGATTTGGTGTAAGAAGACTCACCAAATGAACCTGAGAAAGAAAAGAACTTGATGTTTAGGAGAGCACTTTAGAGTGAAAGTAATAAGGAAGAGTCGATAAGGAAAAGTTTATTCAAAACTAGATGTAGAGTTCCTGATGAAGTGTCGAAGGTAATCATTGATAGTGGGAGCTCAAAGAATTTGGCATTTGAGGAAATGGTTGCAAAGTTGCAGTTGGAAAGGTTGAAACACCCGAAGCCCTATCAAATTTCATGGATCAAGGATGAGCATACACTATTGGTAAGTGAACAATGTTATGTGAATTTGAAAATTGGAAAGTACTATGATAAGGTGTTGTGTGATATCACGCCTATGGATTGTTGTCATATTTTTTTGGGTAGACCTTGGAAATACGATAGACATGCTATATATGATGGAAAATTACATAAATATACTATTTGGGCTGATGGGAGAAAATAAATCTTGTTACCATTGATTGAAGAACCTATTAGTAGTATTTCTACATCTGTGAAAGTTTTTTTGATGGAAGGAAGAAAGTTTGTTAAGGATTTGAAGAAGAATGATGCATGTTTTGCTATGATTCCTAGCAAAACAAATGAGAAAATAGTGGATAGCATACCTGAAGAGATTGATAAGATACTCACCGAGTATAAGGAGATCATTTCTATTAATGTACCTGATGGTTTACCACCGAAGAGAAGCATTGATCATTGCATGGATCTAATCCCTGGAGCTAATTTACGAATAAGGCAGCACATCGGTTGACACCTACTGAGAATCAAGAATTGAATTGACAAATCCAAGAATTATTGCATAAAGGTTTGATCTGAGAAAGTTTGAGTCCTTGTGCAGTACTAGTTGTATTGACACCTAAGAAGAATGGAGAATGGTGAATGTGTACTGATTCTAGAGAAATCAACAAGATAATAGTGAAATATAGGTTTCCTATACCGAGAATGGATGACATAATGGATAGTTTGATTGGAGAAAAGTATTTTACCAAAATTGATTTGAAAAGTGGATATCATCATATCAGAATCAGAGAAGGTGATGAGTGGAAGATTGCTTTTAAAACAAGAGAAGGTTTGTATGAGTGGTTGGTTATGCCTTTTGGTTTAACTAATGCACGGAGTACTTTTATGAGATTAATGAATGAGGTTTTGAAGAAATTCTTGGGCAAATTTGTGATTGTATACCTATCTGATATTTTCATATTCAGTAAGACTAGAGAAGAGAATCTGTTGCATGTTGAACAAGTATTACAGAGATTGAAAGAAGAAAAGTTAGTGATTAAGTTGAAAAAGTGTTCATGAAAGAGGAGATTATGTATTTGGGATTTTTAATTTCAGCTCATGGTTTGAAAATGGATCCTAAAAAGGTTTAAGCTATTTTGAATTGGCCCACACCTAAAAATTCTAGTGAGGTAAGATCATTTCATGGTTTAGCAAGTTTTTACTGAAAGTTCATTAGGAATTTCAATTCAATTTGTAATGCTATGACTGAGACTATGAGAGGAGACAAAAGAGAATTTAAGTGGACACATGGAGCTGATAAAAGTTTTGAGACTTTGAAGAAGAAAGTTATTGAATTACCTGTGTTAGCATTGCCTGATTTTAATAAGGTATTTCAAGTTGAATGAGATGCAAGTGGTAGTGCAATAGGAGCTATATTGAGTTAAGAAGGTAAATCTATTGCTTTCTTTAGTGAGAAGTTGAATGATGCAAAAAGGAAATATTCTGTGTATGAGCAAGAGTTCTATACTATTGTTCAAGCCCTAAAGAAATGGAGACATTATTTGATACCGAGTGAATTTGTGTTGTATATTGATCATAAGGCTTTACAATATTTGGGTAGTCAGAATAAGTTGAATCAGAGACATATGAAATGGGTTGAATATCTACAGAGTTATACATTTGTGATAAAACATAAGAGTGGAGTCGTGCTAACCGATTTGTGGATGTATTGAGTAGAAGAAGATATTTGATGACCGAGATGAGAATTGAAGTTCTTGGTTTTGATGACATGAAAGAATTGTATGAAACTGATCCTAATTTTTTTGAGTCGTAGAGGAAGTGTAGAGAACCTATTCAAGATCAACTGAGTACTAAATGGGAAGAATATTTCATTCAAGAATTTAAAGGTATTCAGTTGTGTATACCGAGAGGATCAATGAGAAATAATTTGATAAAGGAAAAATATAGTAGTGGTTTGGCTAGACATTTTGGTATCGACAAAATATTGAATTTGCTTAAGGAGAAATAATCTTGGCTGCAGTTGTATAAGGATGTTCAAAATTTTGTGAAAAGTTGTGGAATTTGACAAGTTGCAAAGGGTGTAAGTCAGAATACTAGATTGTATATACCGATTTTTGTTCTTGAGAAATATTGGATTGATATCAGTATGGATTTTGTTCTTGGCTTACCGAAGACAGTAAGAGGTAATGATTCTATATTTGTTGTTGTGGATAGATTTTCTAAGATGACACATTTTATACCCTATAGAAAGACATCAGATGCAATGCATATAACATATCTTTTCTTTAAGGAAATTATCACATTGCATGGATTACCGAGGAGTATCATCTCTAATAGAGACAATAAGTTTGTTGGATACTTTTGGAAGACTCTTTGGAAAAAGATGGGCACCGAGTTGAGGTTTAGTTCTAGATTTCACCCACAGACTGATGGATAGAAAGAGGTTGTGAATAGAAGTTTGGGTAATCTTTTGAGATTCTTAGTTGGAGATAAACCAAGTAATTGAGATTTTATGTTGGCACAAGTAGAGTTTGCATACAATAATTCAATGAATAGAAGTACTGGAAAAACACCTTTTGAGATTGTTGTAACGTGGTAAAGATGTAGGGGGGTCTATGTTAATATGATTTAGAACAATAAAGAGGGGGGTGAATCATTTCTTCTCAGGTCCAGATGTATAATTTAAAATTCTAAACACTTCAACAACTCAAATTTAACAACCAACAGCTACTCGATCATTACATAATGTTTATCAAAAACATATAACAGTGCAATCCACTATCCAACAATATATAACTTGTAAAACATAGAAATGTTCAAACCAAAATATTCACACAAGTATTGACACCAGGATTTATAGTGGAAACCCAATTTGGGAAAAACCACTTTGTAACATGCTATTGATATTTTCACTCTTCTGAAGTGAGCCTTGTGAAAAGCCAACCATGTCAAAGGTTTACAAACACACTGCTAGGTGTGACCCTCTTAAAGGATTTCAACCACGCTATTAGGAGTGTGCCTTGTTAGAGGACTTAAGTACATTCCATTAGAATGTAACCTTGATCAACGGATTTATACAATGACTATTAGGTCAACCTTGATTAAAGGATTTAAACTAATACAATGGTTAGAAAGTAACAACAATGTTTGATCTAAAAACATACAACTCACTTTGCAAATAACAGATCCAATTCTTACATATATATGCTGGCTTACTGACTGAGATCCATTTCCATCTCCATCACTGATCTGATTGAAAATCCCTTCAAGAAATCACAACTCCTCCTTCATCCTTTTATGCTTATTTAGTCAATAAAAACAACTATAGTATATTTCTTCAACCTCACACTTAGGTTTCCTTAATACCTCTTCGATAGGTAGATCCATCTTTTTCCACTTAATCTCCTCCGTAGATCTTAGGGCTAGGTTAGATTCATCGAATCCTTCCAACATTATGTTCTTCATCCATCCTTCTAGAAACATCTCTAATCTCTTTATGAAATCACAATAAAATGGTTTAGTATGCATTAAATGCTCCATACATTCAATAAATAAAGTCAACATGATTTACATAATCCAAGAATTCAACTATGTTGTCTAGGGATCTGAATTCTTCCTCAAATGTAAATTACTGACACTTGGTCAATATGGTGTTTAACTCCTCGGTCATCATTGAGTAGCTTGATCATCACTCGAAACTATTTCCCTCGGCTAATATTGTCTCCCTCAACAATAAACTAATGTTCGGTCAATACTGTATTTACTCGACATATATTGGCTCAGTTGACACTAACATCACTCGACTTAAACTATATTTCTTCACTTTTGCTCGGTTAGGCCTACTTGTTTAGTCTTGCTTCTCACTTAGATAAACAAAACATTATCTTATCATTGTGCCACATAATCAAGTACTCATTGAAGTTTCAAGATAACTCAACCTTTCCTTTGGTGCTATTGTTATCACCCTTGCCCTAATCCTTCTCAACAAACAAATAGATGTAGTACTTTCTTAGATAGCAACAGTCTTACCAGTTAAGGTTTGACATCAATGATAATACAACAATTGCTTCAATTGTAGTTTCCAACAATCTCCCTCTTTGGCATTGACGGAAACACCATATGAATAACACATGATTCACCAACCAATCCAAAACTTGCCTTTGTATCAGAAACATTTGTAATATCCTTAGCTTCATTCTAATTTTGAATAACTTAGCCTCACTTGCTTGACCATCCATATAGTAACTTCCACTGAATCTTTTCTGTGTTCCTTTCCTCTGAATCTCTCCCTCTTACTTGATCTTCCATAAAATCTCACCACGTGTTTTCATCTTACTCATCTCCCTCTTTGAAAATAATGCCAAAGCAACAACTAGAACATGCATCTGTCAGATGTAGATGTCATCTTGTCAGTTCAGTAACAATATTTCTCCCTCTGTCATCTTTTCTTATGACTGATTATCAGCTTTGCTGTACTTTTCACAACTCTAGGTTGCTCCTAAAGTGTGACCTTTTCAACATCAATTTGTCAGATACTCTTTGGAGCATATTTGATGCAGTGCTCCTAGCTTGACTAGGCAGCCTCAGTGAGGGGAAGAACCCCTAATTTGCCTCTTAGATATTCATGAGCTTCCTTAGGTAAGGCTTTGGTGAATATTTTTGCTAGTTGTTCCTTTGTATTCACATATTCCATTCTGGCCTCTTTATCTTGTACCAATTCCCTCAAGTAATGATACTTGATGGAAATATGTTTGGTCTTTGTGTGCATCACTGGATTCTTAGATATGTTGATAGCACTTGTGTTGTCACAATAGATGACAACTGGTTCAGTGATTTCCTCTTTCATGTCTTTCAACAATTGCTTAATCCATATTAGGTTTGAACAATTCACTGTAGTAGCTACATACTCAGCTTCAGCTATAGATTGGGAAATGCAATTTTATTTCTTGCTTGTCCAGGAAACTAATCTCTATCTAAGAAAGAAAGCTCCACCACTAGTACTCTTTCTATCATCCATATTTCATGCCCAATCTACATCAGTATAGACTCTTAGTTCAAATCTTTCATGCTTCTTATATTACAGTCCATAATCTGCAGTCCCTTTCAAATATCTCATTATCCTCTTCATGACCATCATATGAGTTTCCTTAGGATTGACAAAGAATCTTGCCATAATCCCAACTACTAGAGCAAAATCTAGTATGTTGTGAACAACATATTGCAGCTTTCCAATCATGGACCTATACAAAGTTTGGTTTACTTCAGCAACATCATCATTTTTAGACAAATTCTTGTCCAGTGGCCATGGGAGTACTTACTGGCCTTGAATCCTCTATACCAAAGGTTTTTAGTATTTCTTTAACATATTTAGACTATGTGATGAAAATACCTTTCTCCATCTGATAGACTTGTAAACCAACAAAGAATTTTATCTCCCCAAACATTGACATTTCAAATTTAGTTTGCATCTCATTTGAAAATTTCTTACACAGGGCATCTTGTCCACCAAATATGATATCATCTACAAAAATCTTAGCTAACAAGATTCCTTTACCTTCTTCATCTTTCATGTATAGATTGCTAGTGTCATTTGTCCTTGAGAGTCCAATTTGTATCAAGTAATTGTGTAGCCTCTCATACCATGCTCTGGGGGCTTGCTTCAATCCATATAGTGCCTTATTCAGTTTGCAAACCATATGTCTCTTGTTTGGACCAACAAATCCTTCAGGTTTCTCAATGTACACTTTTTCTAATATACCATTTAAAAATGCAGACTTGACATCCATTTGGTATACCTTGAAATCTCTGTAGGCAACATATGCAAGTAAAGTTCTCACTCCTTCTAATCTTGCTATAGGGGTAAATGTCTCCCCATAGTCTATTCCTTCTTCTTGTGCATAGCCCTTGCATACCAGCCTTGCTTTGTTCTTTGTGATTTGTCCATGTTCATTAAGCTTGTTTCTAAGTACCCATTTTGTTCCAATGACATTTTTGTTTTATGGTTTCAGCACTAGAGTCCAGGTATCATTCTTTTCTATTTGGTCTATCTCCTCATTCATGGCTTGAATCCAGTCTTCATTTTCTAGTGCCTCCCTTGTTGTCTTAGGCTCGAATTCACACAATAAACATGTATGATCTCTTAACTTGCTTCTAGTCAGAACTCCAGTTTCTTTGTCTCCAATGATTTGTTCAGGCTTGTGATGTCTCCTTACATATTGTGCCAAAATAGGTTCTTCTTTCTTTTCTCCTTTCTCTTAAGGTTCATCAATAAGATTATCAGAGTTAGCCTCTGATTGCTTGACAACCTCTTCCTGATGCTTGACAACATCCTCCTATCACTTGATATTTTCTTCCTATCGTTCGACATCATTTCCTTGATGCTCGACATTGCTTACCCATGACTCTACATCAAGTGCAAGTGTGTCACTTTCCTCTCCTTCTTCTATATAGACAAAAGATCTATAATCTTTTGGTTCTCCCTTGCTTTCTTGTTCATTTTTCTCTACATATTCATCAACCTTCACATTTACACTTTCTACAATTTTGTTAGTGTTAGAGTTCAAACACTTGTAAGCTTTACTCTTTGTGGAATAACCTAGGAATGTGCCCTCATCTCTTTTAGCATCAAAATTTCCATTCCTATTATATTTTAGTATATAGCATTTTCTCCCAAAAATTCTAAAGTATTTTACATTAGGTGCATACCCGTGCCATAATTCATAAGGTGTAATATTTGTACCTTTTTTGATCTGTACTCAGTTTAAGGTATAAACAGCTGCACTTACAACTTCTTTCTAGTACTTTTGTGCAACATTCTTCTCAATCATTAGTGTTCTTGCATAGTCCATGATAGATCTGTTCCTTCTCTCTACTATACCATTCTATGGAGGTGTTCTAGGTGCAAACATCTGTCTCTTGATTCCTCTATCATTGCAGAACATATTGAACTCATTTGATATGAATTCTCCACCTTGGTTAGATCTCAGACACTTCAGGTTCCCACCTGTCTCCTTTTCAACCTTAGCCAAATACCACTTAAATAACTGAAATGCATCAGACTTTTCTTTTAAAAACATTATAGTCATCATTCTAGTGTAATCATCAACAAACAGAATAAAGTATCTAGAAATACAATATCTTTGTACACCCATAGGTCCACAAAGGTTAGTGTGAACCAAATCTAAAGCATTTTCAAAAGTAGAAGTCTTGCTCTTGAAACTAGACTTTGTCATCTTACCCAACTGACATTGTTTGCACATTACATTACCAGGTTTCTTCAATCTCGACAGTCCTCTCACTTTCTTCTTTTTACTAATATCTACCAGATTGTCAAAGTTAACATGACATAGCCTCTTATGCCATAACCATATATCATCAATTTTTGCAATCAAACATGTCTCCTCAGATAGGTCTACATAGAACAAATTACCTCTTGTTTGTTCTCCACTTCCAATCAGTTCACCAGTGGTATCAAATATTTTAGCCTTCCTCTAATGAAATTCCACTAGGTAACCAGTGCTATTAAGCTATGCAACACTTAGCAGATTATAGTTAAGACCTTCAACCCAATAAGCATTTTCACAAGTGATCTTATCAGTCAACTTAATTAATTCTTTACCTTTTACAGGACATGGTGCATCATTAACAAACTTAACACTTCTACATTTGTAATGATCTAGGGTATCGAACTTACTTTTGTCACCAGTCATGTGGTATGAGAAACCACTATCAATAATCCATTTATCATTTTTGTTCACATAGGATACAAGTGCAGTTTTCTCATCTTCATCAGACTCATCTTTCATAGCAACATAGACTACTTCAATTTCAAAATCATCATTATCAGTGTTAGTTTCTTCTTCAACAATATAACATGATTTCTTACCTCTATCTTTGTAGTCCTTGTACCTTCGGTAACCTATGTTCTCTCTCTTATCTTTGTGCTTGCTATCTCTTTCCTCATCCTTGTCATCCCTATCAGGACATCTTGCAGCTATATGACCAACTTTTTTACATGAGAAACATATGATAGGAAGTTTACCTTTATACTTACCTTTTCCTCTTTTCAATCTTCTAGCCATAAGAGCTTCAATATCCTCTAGTTCTTCATCAGAAGTATCACTATCACTTTCACTCTCACTAATGCATCTTTCTTTTTCTTTCTTAGACTTATTCAGAACCATTTGTGACTTGAATGTAGATTCAACATTAGCAACAGTAAAGTTATCATAATTAGAAAGCTCAAAAGTAGTAAGCTTTCCAACAAGACTTTCTAGTGTTAGAGCATTAATAGGGTTACATCTAGATTCTTGAATTGATGAAATTTTGATGGCATAAATAGGATGAAAAGTTCTCAATACTTTTCCAATAACAGTCTCATCATCAGTAGTTCCATTAGCTCCTCTAATAGCATTTACAACCTCTTTTATCATACCACAATATTGAGCAATATTCTCACCTTCTTGCATTTTCATTTCATCAAATTTACCTCTCAAGATTTCAGCTTTTGCCCTTAGTACATTTATGTCACCACCACAGATGTTTACAAGAGTGTCCCACATTTTCTTTCCATTTGTACAATCTTTGATGTCTTCAAATTCAGGATAGATTAAGGCAGATGCAATCTCCAACATTGCTTGGTTGTGTTCTTGTTTAGTTCTCATCTCCTTGGTAGTCAAGGGTGAAACAGGTGTAACATAGTCATGTTCAACATAATACTTTGCTGAGTCACCAATACCAGCTAGATGCAGTTTCATTAGACTCTGCCATGCAGGGAAGTTCTCCTTATTCAACTTTGGTACCTCCTTCTTATACATCCTGATCATTTACTTCAAGTACCTTTAAAATTGTTCTCTGTAAGCACCAACAACTCTGATACCAATTGTTAATATGATTTAGAACAACAAAGAGGGGGGTGAATCAGTTGTTCTCATGTCTAGATGTATAAATTAAACTTTTAAAGAATTCAACAACTCAGATCTAACAACCAACAGCTACTCGGTCATTACATAATGTATATCAAAAACATATAACAGTGCAGTCCAGTATCCAACAGTATATAACTTACAAAACAGAGAAATGTTCAAACCAAAAAATTCACACAAGTATTGACACCAGGATTTATAATAGAAATCCAATTTGGGAAAAACCGCTTTGTAACATGCTACTGATATTTTCACTCTTCTGAAGTGGGCTCTATGAAAAGCCAACCCTATCAAAGGTTTACAAACACATTGCTAGGTGTGACCCTCTTAAAGGATTTCAACCACCTTGTTAGGAGTGCGCCTTGTTAGAGGACTTAAGTACATTCCATTAGCATGCAATCTTGATTAAAGGATTTATACAATGACTATTAGGTTAGCCTTGATTAAATGATTTAAATTGATACAATGATTAGAAAGTAACAACAGTGTTTGATATGAAAACATACAACTCACTTTGCAAATAACAGATCTAATTCTTACATATATATGCTGGCTTACTGACTGAGATCCATTTCCATCTCCATCATTGATCTTCTTGGAAATCCCTTTAAGTAATCACAACTCTTTCTCCTTTAGCCTTTTCTGCTTATTCAGTCAATAACAACAACAACTCCAGCATACTGCTTCAACCTCACACTTAGGTTTCCTTAATACCTCTTCGATAGGTAGATCCATCTTTTCCCACTTAATCTCCTCTGTAGATCTTAGGGTTAGGTTAGATTCATCAAATCCTTCCAAAATTATGTTCTTCATCTATCCTTCTAGAAACATCTCTAATCTCTTTATGGAATCACAATAAAATGGTTTACTATGCATTAAATGCTCCATACATTCAATAAATAAAGTCAACATGATTTACATAATCCAAGAATTCAACTATGTCGGCTAGGGATCTGAATTCTTCCTTAAATGTAAATTACTGACGCTTGGTTAATATGGTGTTTAACTCTTCGGTCATCACTACGTAGCTTGATCATCACTCAAAACTGTTTCCCTTGGCTAATACTATCTACCTCAGCAATAAACTAATATTTGGTCAACACTATATTTACTCATCATATATTGACTCGGTCGACACTAACATCACTTAGCTTAAACTAGATTTCTTCACTTCTACTTGGCTAGGCCTTCTTGTTTAGTCTTTCTTCTCACTTAGATAAAAAATACATTATCTTATCATTGTGCCACATAATCAAGTACTCATTGAAGTATCAAGATAGCTCAACCTTTCCTTTGGTGCTATTGTTATCACCCTTGCCCTAATCCTTCTCAACAAATAAATAGATATAGTACTTTCTTAGATAGCAATAGTCTTACTAGTTAATGTTTGACATCAATGACAATACAATAATTTCTTCAATTATAGTTTCCAACAATCTATCCTTACCCTTTAAAAAGTATATTGTTATGATATATATGTGAAGAATGGGGGAAAATATAAGATCTATCCCTAATCCAAATTCCCAAAAGGAGAGATCGAAATTGATTAATCACAAAGAAGTGATCAATACACAAATGAATCAAACTATAGAGAATATGAAGAAAGGAGAAAATCTTATACTTTGATATAGAAACTATGTGCTTCAAATCTTAAATGAATAGAAGATAAATACTAACCTCAAAATAGAGAAAATCTGGAAAAGACTAATTTCTGATGTCTGTGCACAGTTTTGGGGAATTTTGCAACCTACTCCGGACTGAAAATGCTGAGATAGAGAAAACCCAGAAAATTTTTTGTCTTTCAGAGGGAGGTCAACCTTGACCCAGATAACAGGGCATAATCTTACCCTGGGGCACAATCTCACTGAAGGCCAACCTTGACCCAAAACAACTTAGATGGAAATTCTATTTGTGAATCTCGAAAGTTCATCCAAAAGGGTATCTAGATTTGAACTACAATTTGTTGTCCTATACTTGTACCTATAGGAAAAATGGTTTTTGTTGTTTGGATGGGGGGGAGTTGCCTTAGTCAAACCCTAGTTTAAAATCAACCTTGAAATGTAATTGAAATTGTAATATATAAACAAAGTAAATGGAACTATTCACCTTGCTTATGTTGAAATCCCTATGGAGGATTTGAATCCTTGAATCCAAAAATAGGGGTGCTCCAAATGAATGTAGAATTGTATGTAGGATGTCTCAAATCAATGACATTAGATCTTCAACACCAATCTTGAATGGATCTTGGATTAGGAAGAGGCTTGGATGAACATGGATGGAGAAATCTTCAACAAGAGGGCTCCATAGAGCTTGAATCCTTCAATGGCTACTAATGGATCTCCTTGATGAATTGGATCTTGAATGCTTTAAGATGGATGAATGCTTGAGTGATTTCATTCTCCTTTTTTCTTTCTTGATGATTTCTTGATTTCACTTGAGAGATAAATGTCTTGATCATGAAATTGCTTGGTGAAAATGAGAGGAGGAAGACTTCCTTTTATAGTGATCTAGGGCACAAACTTCTAGAGAGGCTGACATTACAGAATTAAATCCCAATTAACCTTAACCCCTAGAAATGAACCTAGATTAAATGCAATTTAAGAGTTTACCATTATTAAATCTAAAACAGTCGACCCAGAAGCAGGAAAATAAAAATTTTTGAAGCCCGATATCCAGAAACCTCTGGAAGTTGAAAATTGGAACCAGGGTCAGGGTCGAGGTCGACTCTGCCCTAGGTCAGAGTCAAGGTTGACTTTTCCCTAGGTCAGGGTCAAGGTTGACCTTGAACTAGGAGGTTGACCTTGACCCTAAGGTCTCAGATCTTAAGTTCTTAGGACCAGGTGCTAGGAAAAGCTGGAAATGGGTGGAGAGAGAAGCAAAATAAGGGGAAAAAGCTAGATCTATGCAAAGACCTCTGCAAGGTGCTTGACATGACCCCATAGCACTTACTCAGAGGGCTAAACATTCTTAACATGGAAGTGCTTCCATTTTAAGATGATAGATTAGGCCCCCACTTTAGCAAGAGTATGGACTCGATGCAAACTCTTGGTAAAGGAGATCATAATGAAAAGATAATCTTATTGAAATTAAAGGGACAAAGAAATCCTCAAGTCCCTAGGGACTCAAGTCTTCATCAAATCCAAGATCACAATAAGAGAGACATCTCTACAAAAAGAGAAAGAAGAGGGTGTGATTATCTCACCCAATGAGAACTTATGTCTCACTATGAACCACACAAGGAAACATCACAACTGGAAAGCTAGAATTGAACCACCTAGTGAATGTGTCTACTCACTAGTCAACCCATCAAAGATTCACCCTCAGGAATATTCTATTCCATAAGAGTAAAACCAAAACAAAAGAGATCCAGTCTTAAGGAGACCTTCGACCTTAAGAGATCAAAATTTGAAACTTGAGGGATTAAGAGATCCTAAATAAAAATCCATGCTTTAAGGATTAGTCACTAATCCATAAAGGGAGAAAAGTATCTTGAAAAATAATATATGTATATCAAAAAGTGTGTGTGTGCAATAGGTGAGCAGAGCATATGCCCCCATGTTAAAGTAATTGCTAATACTTTAACAAGATCAATGGCTTTATCAAAAACATAAACAACTCCACTGATTATGTTTCCACTACGAGATGCCCCCAAACAAAGACAAATCAAGGGAAATATCACATAAACATACAAAGAACACAGAAGGGATCTACCTACTGTGGGGTCAATATGATCATAAGATAATATATATATATATGATATTATTGCAAATAAATTGACATCATTCCCCAAAGAAAGTAGAACTACAATCATAATGGAGGAAAGATCATGTAAGAGATACGAAGAAGAATATTTTCGGACCATGACCTAGAGACCAAAAAGAACCATGCTACCAAGTCACGAATCCAAGTAGATTACACAAGGAAACATTTTTGAGCAATAGAACAGGTACAAAATAACATGAAACAACATATTATATAACAGGTTCAATTCCTTTATCACCTTGTACCAATAATGTGACAAGGGTCGTATAAAAGAATCTAACAACATTTAGCAAACACATCATGGGAGAAGCACAGTACTATAGAAAAACACACAAAAAAGGCTACCATGAAGGACAAGCCAATCAAGCAGGCCGCCTACTCTCCCCATCTCATTCTATATCATTTAGGGAAGGTGGATAACTCACAAGAGGGACTATATCCAACATAGTAGGAATGATAGCTAGTTCCAAACAAGTATCCTGTTGAGAATCAAAATGTTCAATACTAGGTGCAAGTGTTAATTGTGATGAAAGCATATTAGGTAAATCAATATCAATGTCAATAGTCTCATATTTATCATTAACATCATCAAGAGTATCTTCTTCATCTAGATTAATCAAAATAGGATCTAAGATATGAATAGAATCATCATAATCTTGCATTTTAACATTATTATTAGCAACTAACACATCATGCATAGGCTTATCAAAAGAAGGTAAAGAATTTTGAAGAACAGAATTACGAGCTTTAGCTTGAGCACGATACTTCTTACTATATGAGTCAAAAGTGACCACACTTCTATGAGTAAAAAATAACTGATCAAATGACAAAATCTGAAAATGAAACCATCATGGTCGGATTAGGCCCAGAAAGACCTTTCCAATGATATATCACACTTTGATTTTCAATACCATTTGCAAAAATTTCTCAAAAATGGGTGCCCATTTTCCAGAGTCGCACGGATTTGAAAATGCTGAAATTTTTTAATTTTTTTTCAAAAAGATAGCAGAGAACCCAAAACTTGCAAGATAAACAAAATAGCTCAAAAATAGCTCACTGCCACGTACAAGCGACAGTACAGTCACCAGAAATGTCGTGCGACACTTTTTCGTATACAGGTGCGACACTTTATCTCTAGGCAACAGTTTGCACTACTGCAGGCGACAAAACTCTTCAAACAGTGCGACACTTCCTGTCAAACGGGGTGACACTTTTAACTGGTAAAGTGTCGCACCTCTATACAAAGAACTGTCGCACGACACTGAAAAAATGTCGTGTGACACTCTGAGACAGAAAAATAGAGACCGAAAATTGATGAAATTTTTTGCGAAAATGTAGAAAATAAAGGACAAAGTTAAGCTACTTTGCCCCACGGTGGGCGCAAAAATGTATGAGTCAAAAGTGACCACACTTATATGAACCATTACATGTAAGGTTGCTCAACAATGAGGCCTCACAAAGTGGCTCATAGCTCTCTATGCATGGAGTTGCAAGGGACTTTGATAAATTTGCTTTCAGCTAGAGCTACAAATTTGTGATCTTGCTAGTCAACCATACAATGAGAGATTCACAATGAAGACAAGGGAAACAATGCCAATATCCCCAAATGGAATCAAAGTATGCAAATGCAATGCAAACTAATATGAATATGCAAGATTGATCTACCAAAATGAAAGTACAATGCAACTATGAAAGGAAATAACAATGGATTACAATCTTCCTAATTAAGCTATGTGAGACTAAACTATTGCATAAAAGGAAACTAAACTAACATGCCATGATTATGAAACTAAGAAAGCAAATATGAACTAGATGAAATGCAACAAAGATCTTCAAAGCTTGGATGCAAAAGTGTCTTCAAAAAGGACTCCAAATAACCTAGAAAACTTGCAGCATAACATTAGCATGAAAGAGATGGATCTAGAATGAAGAAAAAAGCTCTCCTTTTATAAGAAATGAGAAGGAATGAACCATTGAGATTAAGAGGCAAAATACTTAATCAACGGTGGAGCAAAAAAAGAAGCTTGATCCTTGTGCACAAATATCCTCCAATGAGAAAATAGGAGTTGACTTTAGTGTCCATATGAGACAAAAAGTACTTTTTCCCTTTTTATAAAATAAGAATGATGCTTTATTTGTGCAACTTAGGATAAGAGGAAAAGGTGGAGCTTTTAATTTATTAAAAGGGGAGGAAATATTCCTTTTAAATAAATAAAGACTTTAGGGTAAAATGGTTAGCCCAAGGATAAAAATCCAATATATGATCGAAACTAAGATTTGATCAAGAAATTGATAATGTTGAAAATATTGATTACTGATAAAACTGATTCAAGATTGATAAATCAAATAAATGGGGCCCAAAGTCTAGGTGACCATTTTTGGGTGCATAAATTTGCCCCTCTTTGATTAATGTGTGATTGATTTGGGAACACATGTAGTCAAAGAATGAAGTTGAAATGTAAGATCGATTTGGGATCATAAAACAACTCAGATATGAGGTCGATTCGGGATCACATCCGGACAAAGCATAAAGGTCTTTGAACATGAGGTCGATTCGGGATCACATTCAAAGTAAGAGATAAGAATCTCAAATTTGAGAAAAAGCTCACAAAAGATGTCTGAATCAAGAGAATCAGGGATGAGAATCCCATAGATACTGCCCCCTCAGAATCGAAATCGAAATCAAGTAGAGGAGAGACAAAAAATCGATAAGGTTGATCAAATCATAATAAAATCACAATCGAAGGTAAGGGTCAATAGATTAACCATTAGGTAATAAAACATGCCCTAGTGATGAAGTAGAAGAATAGAAATAGAAGACTAGAAATAGAGTGGATGAAAGACTAGAAAATGGAGAGACATGGAAAGGAAGAAATTCCATCAAAGATCGAAGAATTATGCCTCAAAAGGTCAGTCAACTATGTAGAAGAATGAGAAAACTTAGAAACATGACTCAGATTTTGATTTCGAGTCCGAAAATAGATAGAAAATGATGTGATATGAAAGACCAGAAATGAAAGATATGATCAAGAAGAATCAAAAAATGAGCACAGTTGACCAACTAGTCCGTAGATGATAAAAATGAGAGCTCTCTCCATATGCAAGATGCAAAAACTAAACTATGATGAACCTAAGAATGCAAGCTACTATGACAAGTGGTTAACTTGCAAGGTCACAATGCTTATAGACATCTAATTATCATCATCGAGCTTTATTGGTAGCGTCGTAAGATCATACAATGCACACTAGTATGACTATGTGAATATGAATATGATCTTTATCAGATAGATATGTGGGAATACCACCTAGGCACCAAAGACATGTAGATCAAGATGACTAGTGTAGTGAGATTACCTAAGTTTGATATGGCGAGATTATGCTTGTATCAAGACACATGAAAGTCAGGATAACTAGAAGCATGCACTCACAAAACAGTCAAGGATAATACCTTGTCAATCCATAGTGTCAAGTAAGACCAGCATAAATGTTCATGATAGTTAGGATCAACAAAATATACCCATAAGCAGATAAAGACATAAAACATGTTCTCAGTCCCTTAGTCTTCTAGCAATGCATCATCGAAAACTTCTCAGGGAGAGACCACTCATCGAAGAAATCCTCATAGACAGCACACAAATAAAAATAAAGTCAACATATCTCAAGCGAGTTGATTATTTAAGTGTGTGTGTGTTGGTCATAGAGTCAAACTTTGGTTATCACATCTGCCAATGAGAAATATCACATCATACTAGACTGGTGGGTAAGACATCTGATAAGTGTTGAGAAACACTCGACGCTAGGGTAGTGTTGAAAAACACAGTTTGGGGTGGTGTTGAAAAATACCTGTTGTGAAATGCCCCAAGAGATAAATGCACCTAAAGGACCTATGCGAACAGTTATACCCCCTAGACAAAGGTAAAGACCAATTCCAGACTAAGCCAAATAAGGTCAAGACATGATGGAGAAAGGTTCAATGTCGAGGATGTATGCTAAGAGATAGGGGTGCAAAGGCCTCAAGTAGTGCCTGTTTCCAAGTTTTCACCACTTGGAATCTTTTTTTATTTTTTTATTTTTTTATATTTTTGTATTTTTGCTACCAAGGCGCCTGTTTCTAGGTTTTCACCAAGGCACGTTTTCGATTTTTTTTGAATTTTTTGCATTTTTTAATATTTTTTTTAGGACTGTATATGCTTTTTAGGATTTTTTTCAACATCATATATGAATTTTTTTGAATTTTTTTTTTCAGGATCAATAAGATATGTACAAAGAATGCCCCCAAACAAAATAGGCATCAAACTTCCAAGAAAGATCACATCGTGCAGTCCCAATGTCTAGGAAGGTGAGGGACAAAATGGATGAGCAAGCTGGGGAATGAAATGGAGGAAAGGAGAATGAAGGCGAATGGAGGGAAGAAATCCTCAAGGTCAAACTCCTCAAGAGTACTCAAGCTAGGGAAAAATTTGTCATGTAAAGAACATTTGGACAAGAAATGAAAGGCTAGCATATGATAAGCCTCAAAAGCGTAATGCAAAAGAAAGAAATGATGCAGTCCAAAAAGTAGACATGTTAAGAGATTTCATAGCATTGTGTTTTACTCTTTTTATTAGATCAAGACCAAAGGGGAAAAGGATAGCGAAAGGCTAGAATGAATGGAGGAAAATAAATATGAAGGCTAAACATGAATGGAATGAAAGCAAGATCATCGTAAGATAGCTCACAAGACAGCCAAATGTTCGTGTATAGGTCAACATTGTCAAGATCAAAGAGAGAAGATGGGATGGATGAAATATGTAGAAGAACTACGCATGATGCCTGATTGCCAGGTTTTCATCATGGTACTTATCCAAGGTGCCACAAGAGAGTGGTTTTCACCATAGGATGAATTTATTTATCTTTACTTTTGCTACCAAGGCGCCTGTTTCCAAGTTTTCACCATGGCACATTTTCAATTTTTTTATTTTTATTTTTATTTTTTGGTTTTCTTTTGAATTTTTCTATTTTTTAAATTTTTTGGAAGAAGGCAAGCTTTTTAGATAATGCTCCTTGAAAGGATAAACCATGAAATGCCAAGGATTCAAAATTATATGCTCAAAAATGCTGATAGGGAAAAGAAAATGGAAGAGAAAAATGGAGGATAAGGTTTTATGTAAAGCATGTGAGGTTGGAAGATAGGTGGAATAGGCAAATGAGGAAAAATGATAGAAGGTAGAAGGATAATGAATGGAAGGATTGTGAAAGGGTAGATGGAAAGGAAGGCAAGATCAAAATCAACACACACCTTGAAGGGTGGCGAGAGGGTGGAGGAAATGTGAATGAAGGAAGACGTGAAGGAATATGGCGAATATTTAGCAGAGGTTGTGGTTTAGGCGCATGGAATGGAAGAATATTTTTGGAAGAAGATGAAGTGGAAGCCTTTGGAAGCTTGAATGTCAACTTCACTTGTTGTTCAACATGAGACCCTCTCAAGAGAGACTTTGGAATCCATATAGCCTTAGGCTTTTCATTTTCTTTTGATGATTTAGAGAGAATATCTTGAATGATGGATTTTGGAACCCATACTTGTCTTGTAGTTTTCTTCTTAGATATCTCTTTTGACTTTATGCCCCCATGTCGATTAGAGGAGACATGGTGATCTTTTTTTGATGGATTCTTATATTGCTTTTTTTTCTTATATTGAACATTCAAGTTACTTCCAAAAGACTTGGGACTTGTGGAAGAAGAAGGAGGATATGACTGGTTTAGATGGGTGGATGAATAAAAAAGATTCAAGGGTATGCATCTATGTTGATCTTGAGGAAAGATAGGAGGTGGAGGAACATAAGGACCCAAGATGGATGATGAATTAGGAGAGTTAGGAGGGGAAAGTGAAGGGACATAAGGACCTAATATGGAAGATAGACATGAAGTCCTTAGCAATGGTGGAAGAGGTCCAAGGATGGAAGTGGAAGACGCAAAATGATAATCAATAAGTTCATCAACATCTATATCACAACCAAGGATATCAACATCTTTAGAGTGAGCATTAGAATTTTCAATAGGATCTTGGACATCTTGAATAGGAGCAGTTTCTTTGATAGGATCATTCAAAGCTTGTGAAGACTTAGGAAGAGTTGAAAGCGGAAGTGAACATGGAGTGGTAGAACAAGAAGATGGAAGGCTTTGATCTTGACAAGGATCTTTGGATAGCACAAGCATAGAATTTTTATCTTGATTTTCAATAGGCTTATCATTGGAAGTAACAACATCATTTTCAATAACCTTAATGGAAGTCTCATCTTTGGAGAGCGCACGTGTGGTAAGGTTATTTTGATTATCAATAAGTTCAATGGGGTAAGTAGTAACTTGATCTTTCTTAGAGGAAGAATTAAGACATGGTAGAATGAATGAGGAAGGGCGTAAAGGATCAAAAGAACCATGAAACGGATAAGAGACATCATGAAAAGAATTGGATGACATGGAGGGTTCTTGATCTTGATCTTTCTTTATGTTCTTTTTTTTATCATTTTTAGAGTCCTCTTGACACAGAGCCACTTCTAAGGACAAGGAAGCAGGTTGGGATTGTATGGAAGACTTTGGAAGAGATGGTGAAGGACTAACTGAAGTAGGAATTATAATGCATGAAGACTTAGGCTCTTCAGGTTCAGCATTATTGAAAGTATTTTCAGCCAAGTGAAGGTTAGCTTGAGTTTCTTTAAGAGATAGCCCTTGAGGATAACTATAGGAAATTGCATGAAAAGCATTAGGACTTCTGTTGGATGAAGGATTGGTGACAAATTTGGAAGACGCGAAAGCTTTAGGAAATGTATGGGTATTGGAGGAATTAGGAGATGAAAGGGAACCATCACATGACAAAGGTTCAACATTAACATGATCTTGCTTGAGAGTGTCATCTTTATTTTCAGCATGAGAGTTCCTAGAGGAGAAATGCTCATAGTATCTACGTTTATAATCAACATGAAAAGCTTTCTCTTCCTCAATAGAAGTAGATGTATCATATTGTTCACAACAAATATCATAATTTCTCTCAAAATCAGAGTCATATGGATCACCATCATGATTTTTCCAATGTGAGGACCCATTTCCAGTAAGCACAAGGACACGACTAGGAGGACTCTTAGGAATAGAGGTGTCATAGGTATCACTACATTGTCCATCATCATAGTCATCATAGTCATCATAGGTGGGTGCGTCACTCTTTGTGGAAGAGGTATCATAAGGACTATCATGTTGCTCATTATGGTATGTCTTGTGAAGAGAAGTAAGACTCTTGGGAGAAGTAGAAGATGAACGAGATTGTGAAGAAGAGGAATTTGAATGATGTCTAGAAGAGTCATGACAAGACTTGAAAGATGAGGAATTCAAATGATGTCTAAAAGAGTCATGACGAGACTTGGAAGGTGAAAAAGAATGAGCAGATTTAGATGATGAAGAATGTTTGAAAGAAGAAAATCGTGACAAGATCATGTGGATGATTCTAGCAAATACGTCTGATTCATTTGAATTTTCTTTTATTTTTTCTATAAGTTTATCACCCATGCCATATTTAGAAGAACCATTGGAGGAATAAAATTTTTCAAATTGAGAAATGAGTTCAAGATCATCCATTCTCAAGAGAGGTTCCATGGCAAGGTAGTTGAAATTCATGGTTGTAGAAGAGAAGGAATCAAGCATGGAAGAAATGAATAGAAGAGATGAATAGAAGAAGGTAGACTAGATAATAAGAGGAAAGGAATCAAGAAGACATGAAGAATTTGGGAAGAAGTATGAAGAAAGAAGATAAAGGATGAAAATGGGAGACTAGGAAGACATGATAGATGTGGAAGAAAGAAGACCAAGAGTCATTGTTTGCAATTTGATACCATTGAAATTCATATGGGTATTGAGCAACATGTCACAACACCTAAGATCTGACCTAGACTGACCAAGGAAGACTGGAAGATGACACAAATCAGCTCAATGATGACAATTCTTAGGGGGATGTGCGATGACTTTTTAGTATTATACGACTCTTGACCCGTGAGTGCTAAAAATCTCAATTTTAAGGACAGTTTGATCAAAATTTTAGTTTGAAGGTTGGTTTTTTTTATTTCAATCACAATGACAGCAGTAAATTGACAGGTTTGCAAATAGTATGGGATCAAACATGTCATAGAACACTTGAAACAAGGGCAAAAGCAACCCTGCCAAGACAAGCACTTGTGATATCAAAATAGAAAACTTTATGAATGCTACCATTTTGTTTGAATGTTGAGAACATTTACACTGGTATAGCACAACGAAAACACTTCAAGCACTTACTACCTAGAAAGTCAAGGCTCATTACTTAGCAACGTGGCCCACAACTTGATGCTCCCTTGCCTCACACAAAGTGGTTGCCCACAATAGATATTGGCGTTGTCATGGAAGTGTCAAAAATACAACCAAAGGAACACATATGGTGAGTGTCTTGGGGTGATTCGGGTAAGTCCACTTAGATCAATCCTTGCACCAGAAGCTAAGCGAAAAAATAGGGTGGCTTTTATCTATGGTTCTTAATAAGGGCTTCCATTCATAGCACCCCTCTTGCTCCTCATAAAGGACTAGGACCTCGCGCCCTCAAGAGTACCTTAAGCATTCTTGCTTGACATTTTCCTCATGGTCGCAATCCCATAAGCTAATCACATCAAGTGAAGACAAGTGCTATGTCTACCAAAGTTTTGTGTCCTCGATAGCCTTGAGATTATAGTGGGTTGGAATAGCTCAGTATTAGCTTGTCCCCACTTGGGTCGTTCCTCTTGATTGCTCAAGAGCAGGCCCGCTAAAGGATTCTAAATCTAAACAAAGAGTAGATCAATTTTTGAAGTTCAAGGTTTTTGGTTCACCACAAGGGTGAAGAGCATACTCCCCTATCTCAAAAATTTCTCCCAAACACACCAAGCAAAGATTCAATTACCCCCTTGCTTTCAAAATTCCAAGATGGGTCAAGATTTCTGTTTCACCTCAAGGGTGAAGAGCATACTCTCCTACCACCTCAAAATTCCTACAACAAGGTATTAAGTGTCTATGAAATGAAATAACTAGTATATGTCGCACTCAATAAAAAAAGCCATTAAACAAGCACTTGATTTGTTTTTTATGCTTAGGGAAGCCCTGCAAAAACCATTAGTAGCCCCCTTTGACATGCATTCTTTTGGAAAATTTCAAGCAATGGGAGCACCTACAAAACAATTTGTTAGACCAACAAGAGGTTAGGAAAACCCAAAATCTAACAATGGTTAGCACATGAAAAATTAGATAATCTGCAAAAAAAACTGATCAAATGACAAAATCTGAAAATGAAACCATCATGGTTGGATTAGGCCCAAAAAGACCTTTCCAATGATATGTCACACTTTGATTTTCAATACTATTTGCAAAAATTTTTCAAAAATGGGTGCCCGTTTTCCAGAGTCGCACGGATTTGAAAACACTAAATTTTTTTAAATTTTTTTCAAAAAGATAGTAGAGAACCCAAAACTTGCAAGATAAACAAAATAGCTCAAAAATAGCTCACTGCCACGTACAAGCAACAGTACAGTTACTAGAAATGTCATGTGACACTTTTTCGTATATGGGTGTGACACTTTATCTTTGGGCAACAGTTCGCGCTACTGTAGGTGACAAAACTCCTCAAATAGTGCAACACTTCCTGTCAAATGGGGTGACACTTTTAACTGGTAAAGTGTCACACCTCTATACAAAGAACTGTCACACGACACTGAAAAAATGTCGCCCGACACTCTGAGACAGAAAAACTAGAGACTGAAAATTGACGAAATTTTTTGCGGAAATGCAGAAAATAAAGGACAAAGTTAAGCTACTTTGCCCCACGATGGGCACCAAAAATGTATGAGTCAAAAGTGACCACACTTCTATGAACCATTACATGCAAGGTTGCTCAACAATGAGGCCTCACAAAGCGGCTCATAGCTCTCTATGCATGGAGTTGCAAGGGACTTTGATAAATTTGCTCTCAGCTAGAGCTACAAACTTGTGACCTTGCTAGTCAACCATACAATGAGAGATTCACAATGAAGACAAGGGAAACAATGCCAATATCCCCAAATGGAATCAAAGTATGCAAATGCAATGCAAACTAATATGAATATGCAAGATTGATCTACCAAAATGAAAGTACAATGCAACTATGAAATGAAATAGCAATGGATTACAATCTTCCTAATTAAGCTATGTGAGACTAAACTATTGCATAAAAGGAAACTAAACTAACATGCCATGATTATGCAACTAAGAAAGCAAATATGAACTAGATGAAATGCAACAAAGATCTTCAAAGCTTGGATGCAAAAGTGTCTTCAAAAAGGACTCCAAATAACCTAGAAAACTTGCAGCATAACATTAGCATAAAAGAGATGGATCTAGAATGAAGAAAATAGCTCTCCTTTTATAAGAAATGAGAAGGAATGAACCATTGAGATTAAGAGGCAAAAGACTTAATCAACGGTGGAGCCAAAAAAGAAGCTTGATCCTTGTGCACAAATATCCTCCAATGAGAAAATAGGAGTTGACTTTAGTGTCCATATGAGACAAAAAGTACTTTTTCCCTTTTTATAAAATAAGAATGATGTTTTATTTGTGCAACTTAGGATAAGAGGAAAAGGTGGGGCTTTTTATTGATTAAAAGGGGAGGAAATATTC
Source organism: Chamaecyparis obtusa (assembly GCA_027943335.1). Taxonomy (NCBI): domain Eukaryota; kingdom Viridiplantae; phylum Streptophyta; class Pinopsida; order Cupressales; family Cupressaceae; genus Chamaecyparis; species Chamaecyparis obtusa. The sequence goes on along the minus strand of BSBK01000776.1, from coordinate 729,423 downwards.
CTTTTAAATAAATAAAAACTTTAGGGTAAAATGGTTAGCCCAAGGATAAAAATCCAATATATGATCGAAACTAAGATTTGATCAAGAAATTGATAATGTTGAAAATATTGATTATTGATAAAACTGATTCAGGATTGATAAATCAAATGAATGGGGCCCAAAGTCTAGGCGACCATTTTTGGGTGCATACACTTACAACATTCATTAGCAGATTGATTATGTTTTGTCTTGTTTGAAATATGTTGAGAACTAGGAGGAACAACCACCGGATCCCCCACAGGTTCTATAGGAGGATTAATAGGATTATTAGAAGACTGACAAGCAATAGTAGGATCTTGATTAACAGATGTAGAAGTCATCGATAAAGGAGGTATGGAAGGTGTAGACAAAAGACCACGATTAAGATTCATAGGCGGTATGCTTAATTCAAGAGTCTTACAATGCTTATAGGCTTGATATGAGCGAAAAATATTATCAGGTTGAGAAGGACACGAATTGGGTAATGAAGGCCAAAAGAAGTCAAGGGTAGCATAATCTCTGGGCCTAGAAGGTTGATATAAACTATGATTTATCATCTTCACTTCTTCATCATGAATGAATTTAAGACACTTATGGATAGGTGAAGAAACAACATGCATGACATTTAACCATAACAAACCAAGCTTAACTTGAAACTGATCAGAAGTAGGAACAACAACAAAGGTAGTGTTCACAATTTTACCACAAATTTCAACCGGTAAGTTAATAGAACCAAATGATGGATAAAGAAAACCATTACAAGTTTGAATCCACACATCCGATGTATCATAAGAATCTCGTTGCAAGTTTTTCATAAAAATATTTTCTTCAATAATAACATTGACTAAGGATGTAGGATCAACAAGACAACCACGAGTAGGTATCTAAGAAATCCTAGCATAAATGTAAAGGAGACCATCATGAACCTTAATAGTCTCAGAATCATCAAAGGTAATCAAATTTTTTTGAGGTGTTTTATTCTTAGGTTGTTGTCGAGGTTTAGGTTGAGTTTTCAGTTTAGGCTTAGGTTTTAGTTGAGGTTGAGATGGAACTTGAGATTGAAGCCAAGGTTGAGGCTGGGGTGGAGATACAGATTTAACAACATGCTCCACTTGATTAACAATGTGATTCAGGTCATCCATCTTTGAATCATAAACAATATCCATAAAACATGGCTGAGAAATGGTATTAGTATCATGTGTAGGTAAAGGATTCGTATAGATTTGAAGATTTTGATTAGGAGGAGAGACAAATTTGTTCCCACTACCATCAATATTATCAATAAATAAGGCATTATAGTCAATTAAGTCTTGAACCTTATGTTTTAAAGAATAGCATTTCTCAGTATCATGACCATTCTGACGATGATATTGATAAAAAGCTTTAGGATCAAAGGATTTAGATGCTATCATAGTAGGTAAAAGAGGTCAAATAGGAGGTAAAGTAATCATATTAGTAGTTAACAGCCTATTCATAATAGAATGTAAAGTTTCATAAAGAGGAGTAAATGCATGATTTAATCGAAAAGCAGTGGATGCAGAAGTGGCATTGTGAGATGCAACAAAAACTTGATCAGCAATTGCATTCACTTGTTTGTTTATCTTGACATAGTTGTTGAATTTTTTAAATTTGTTTGGATTAGGAGCAGCATCACTCTTATCAACTAGAACATGAGCCATTGTAGTGTTGCTCTCAAATTGACTCACTTGTAATTGATAATGATGAAGTGCTGCACAAAGTTGTTGAAAAGAGGTAAATTTGGTAAGCAAAATATTATCTCTAATATCCTTTTGCAAATTTGAAATAAACATACATTGAATATCAATATCAGGAACATGATAGGAAATCTAAGCATGTAAATGCTTAAATCTACCAATAAATTTAGTCAATGTTTCCTTAGCACTTTGTTTAAAATGCATCAAATCAGTCAAAGACACTTACAGACCAATATTATTTTGAAATTGTTGAATAAAAGCATTGGAAAGTTTTGGAAATGAGTCAATAGAATAAGGAGGAAAGGAACAATACCATTGTAAGGCCTTTTCACAAAAAGTTCTAGCAAACAACTTGGCTAAAATCCTATGATCATGAGCATAATCACTACAAAGGATTTGAAATGTTTTAACATGATGAACATGGTCTCCCTTACCATTATAATTCTCAAGACAAGGCCTATCGATTTACTGAGGAACGGGAGTACGAATGATGTCCAGGGACAAAGAACTTGCCATGTCACATGTAGGAATGCTAAACTTGTTTTGAGTCAAGGATGCTAGTTGTTGTTATAAAGATGACACAGTTTGAGCCAAACTGACGATTGTTGAATCATTAGAGGAAATGGGAGGAATAACAACATTAGAAACACTAGGTAAAGTTTATGAAGTTGCAGTAATGGAAGACACAACTGGAGGAACACTTAGAGCCACAGTTGGAAGAAGATTGGAATAAGTAAAAGGAACATTATGGTAAGAAGATTATGATGTAGGAAGGGACATAGGAGGAACACTCATAGGAACAGAGGGAACCGTCACAGTCACCAAAGGAGTATAGGTAGGAATACTAGATAAAGGAACAAAAGAAGGTTCGATACTAGTAACCAAAGGAATCAATCCTAAATCTTGAGCTTCTTGAGCTAAAGGCTTAACATTTGAATGCACAAGATTAGTAATACCACGCAAGAGATTAACACCTTGATCACTATCATGAAGAAATTTCTTAAGAGCCTTGATAGCTTGAATAGAATCTTGATTATGGTTTTCTTGAATAAGCTAATTACCCTTTTTATCAAGTTCAGTTGAAAGTTTTTGGACTTGTTTAGGTGGAACTCTTAAAGCATCATCCTCATCTTGAGATGAGTGAGAAGAGTTTTGCTCCAAAATAGGATTGGAATCATGAATAATCAAATTGTCATTCGGGATCCTAAGCAAAGGAGAGGAAGATTCAGGATCAAAGGCACCCATGAGTCTACGACTTCTTCTAACCAAAATGTTATAGGTAGGACTAGAGGTAGTAAAGCTCATATACCAATGCAACACAAATGAACTAAACTATAAAACATGAACAAATGAACATTTTTGTATTTTAAAGAGATTTTGCAACTTTTTTGTATTTTTGAAATATAAATGCAAGAAATCTAATGCAAGATTTAACATAAAAGGCAAATCTAACACAAAAAAGATATAAAGGGAAATCTTACACTACAAACACAATAGGACATCTAATTCCACAAAAGAAAAGTGGGTAAGTATGTCAGATTCACCAAAATGTAATGTGGTAAAGATGTAGGGGGGTCTATCCTTACCCTTTACAAAGTATATTGTTATGATATCTATGTGAGGAATGGGGGAAAATATAAGATCTATCCCTAATCCAAATTCCCAAAAGGAGAGATCCAAATTGATTAATCACATAGAAGTGATCAATACACAAATGAATCAAACTATAGAGAATATGAAGAAAGGAGAAAATCTTATACTTTTCTATAGAAACTATGTGTTTCAAATATTAAATGAATAGAAGATAAATACTAACCTCAAAATAGGGCAAATCTGGAAAATATTGATTTTTGATGTTTGTGCATAGTTTCTGAGAATTCTGCAACTTGCTCTGGGCTGGAAATATCGAGACAGAGAAAACCTAGAAAAATTTTTGTCTTTCAGAGGGAGGTCAACCTTGACCCAGATAGTGGGGCACAATCTTATCTCTGGGCACAATCTTACCCCTCATTGAAGGTCAACTTTGACCCAAAACAACTTCGACGAAAATTCTATTCGCAGATCTCAAAAGTTTGCCAAAAGGGTATCCAGATCTGAACTACAATTTGATGTCCTATACCTGTACCTGCAAGAAAAATGGTTTTTGTTATTTGGATGAGGGGTTTGCCTTGGTCAAACCCCAGTTTGGAATCAACCTTGAAATTTACTTGAAATTGTAATGTATAAACAAAGTAAATGGAACTATTCACCTTACTTATGTTGAAATCCTTGTGGAGGATTCAAATCCTTGAATCCACAAGTAGGGATGCTCCAAATGAATGTAAAATTGTATGTAGGATATCTCAAATCAATGGCATTAGATCTTCAACACCAATCTTGAATGGATCTTTGATTAGGAAGAGGCTTGGATGAACATGGATGGAGAAATTGTTAGGAATGGGAGCACTGAGAGGGGGGGAGGGGTGAATCAGTGTTTACTGTATTTTATCTTTTAACTTTAATCTTTATACTAAACTTAAATGCTTAAGTACTAAAATGAACATCTACATAAACATGAAACATGAAATCAACACATGACACCAATATAATTATGGGGAAACCCAAATAGGTAAAAACCCCGGTGGGAATTGACACCCACTAATATTCGGTACTAGTGTTTTGTGATCCTTGTTAGAAGATCCTTAACCTTGGTAGGAGTTTCTTTACAATGCATTAAGTATAGTAAACCTTGTTAAGGGTCAGACCCTATTAGGAGTCTTTTACAATAGTCCTTGTTAGGGGAGTGGATGCACTATCCTAGAGCTCATTGCTCAAGTGGTGAAGGCCACAACCTTCTGATCTTAGATACACACTATATCTGCTGGATGAACTGTCACTGTGACACTGTTTGTCAGATCATTTCCTTTGATGTGCTAATGATTTGACCTCTAGAAAATCTCTAATACATCTCATAGTGTCTTCGCACACTTCTCTTCTTCTTAACACAACTCTCTAACAACTTCCATACTAATTACAATGGGCACATCTTATATTTATATGCGCATACAAAATAAACAACTAGTTCGACCCTTAAATCTATTACATACAACACTTCCAAATGAATTGGCTTAAGTGTGTTTACAATCAAACAAGTATACATGTCAGAAACCTAATTAAAATAGGTGCATAGCCTTTACATCATTAGAATATAGTCGCAACTCAAAATGATAACTGTCGGCTGCTTACTTTGCTCTTCACTGGCACACATTGGCTGTGCAACTTCAACTGACTATATCTTTCTCATACTTGCATATTTGATTATGTGCTTATAGACTAAGCATGAATATAGTCCAACCATCTTAACTTCCAGGGTGCACACCATAATTCAATTGTACACACGTGCGCTGATGCTCTGAGCTACAGGAACTCTGTACACTGTCCAGTCTTCAACACTTAACCAATTTCTAATCTTCTCATCAAGTGCGCTGACTCCAAACTACTATATGAATTTATTTCCATAATGAAAACACTATATTAAGTCATATACATAAATATAGACAACTTGCCAACAATCTCCCCCTTTGTCATTAATGGCAACAAAAGAATATGGTCAAGTTGCTAACTGTCCTTAATACAAAAACTTTTGTTCTTCTATACCTACACTTATATCTCCCTATACATATTATGATCCATATTATATACACAACTCACCCTTTGAAATTAATGACAAAGGTGTTTCAAAAATTGTATCTACATATACTTACTGAGGGAAAACATCTGGATATGCTATCTTTAGGTTTTGGATCTCCTTCTTCCAAAATGTGATCAAAGAGTTTACTATCTGGAGATGGGCGCATAGTGCATAATGTAGCTTCTCCATCTTATTCAAGTATGTGGTAAGACCTTGATCATATGTCACCATGGTGGCATCAATCTCCTTGATATTCTGATTTAGAATGTCTAATGAGGGCACAAGAGCATTCCTCAACTAAGTCTGTCTAGCCCTTATCTTTGTCATCTCTTTTTCTGCCTTCTCAATTTTGTCTATCTGACCTTGGTATACATTATTACACATGTTTACATTTGTGGATGTGTCTTTCACTAAAATCTTCACTTTCTCAATCATATCTTTTTCCTCTTTTATTTTCTTGAAATGGGCAATCTTGATCCATGCATTCTGCAATGACTCTTCTTCCTTGATCTGCAAACTCTTTTAAGGATGCTTGACCAATCTTGAGTGAGCTTAGGTAAAGTGAAAAGTTGTTCATTAATTCACTCAACCTCTTCTTTAGGTACTTTTCTTCTGCAATTAGGGACACAGATTCTTCAAGGCTTGAGAAATTGGTTTTGAAATGTGAGATGACTGCACTCACATCATCAACAGATTGTATCTTTGACACTTGTCCTCTGGAAACAAATTATTCAGAATGTTTATTGATTCTACCAGGAGGGGATTCCTCATCACTTGTTTTTCTTTGGCCTTCTCCATAGCTAAGATGTTGGACTTAATCAGATCTTCTTCTCTCCATGAGTCCAAACTGGATGTGTCAGGTGTCAAACTTGACAACAATGCTGCATAGGGAGTGATGGGAGTGCTATCCATCACTTCTTGTTTTACCTTGACTAGTTCAACTGATGGTTCATTATTATTTTCTTCTTTTTCTAATTCTTTCTTTTCTTCTTCTTTTTCTATTTTTTCTTTTTCTTGTTCTTTTTCTTCCATCTTTTCTTCTTCTTTCTCATCTGTTATATTTTCAATCAATACTTCTTCGTGATGAATGGGAGGTGTGTTGCTGCATAAGATTTCAGCTTCTTGTGTGCTCACAAAAGCTTCCTCAAACTTGTCCAACTCAGTGTCAGTGGCCGCCATGGCTATCTCTACATTATCAATGATAATGGTGCTATCCTTGAGTGACTCTGTCATGGGCACAAACTTATCTGCCTCTAATTGAGTTTCCACTACAGGCTTTGAATCTTGAGTACTTGTTACTGATGTAGTAGTGGGCTTTGCCACCTTGAATTCCCTTATGGATACTTGTGCTTTGGGTGTAGTAGGTGGATACATGTGCTTATTCATAAAGACCTTCTCAAAGGATTTCTTTGTTTCTTTGGCAACTAATTCATAGTTTTTATCCATTATATTAAACGTTCTTGTCTTGGTCCTGAGGTGAGGCTTCACCAGATCTAATAGTAACTTCTTCTCTTCTAGCTCGCATATAGGAAGGTTTTCATCTAATATTTTCTCCCTTATCTGCAGATCTTCTTCAATAGTCTATCTCTTTTGGAATTCTAGGATGTTCCACACATTGTCAGGGATCATTGGTTTTAGTTCCAAGATTGTCCTTTTGAACTTGATCATGTGCTTTATGATCATGCTATGAATCTTTGACTTGTCAATTTCATTTAATTTATCATAGAACTTCTCTACCTGATCAATTCTTCCTTCATCAATTATTCTTTCACTTAGCACTTTTAAACTAGGTCTAAAGTCTACCTTTGGAGGAGCTTGAGTGTTCTTTTTGCTTCTTGTTTCCCGCGAAGATGGATGACTGGTGCCAACTTCTTCTTCCTCTTTGCTATTGTCTTGTACTCTAGAGGAGAAGTAGGGTTAATGGTTTCCTTGGGCGCAAAAGGATTATCATCAGTTATATCCTTCTGTTCATTAGATTTCTCTATCTTTACCTTTTTCAACTTGGGATCATGTGATTTTGCCTTTGCTGCATCTGCGCTCTTTAATTCCAAAGCAATCTTTTGTTCTTTTTCTTTGTCAATATCTACTTGAGACACTCCATGTATTCTCAAGATCTCTAATGTGACTTTAGAAACCTTTCTTTTTGTTGCTGCACTGTTTAGCTTGGCATCTATTTCTCTTGTCTTCAACTCATAAGTTTCCCATCTAGGCTCATTAGGGTCGGTAGGAGCTGAAAGAAATACTTGAACATATGCTTCTAAAACTTGTTCATCTACTTCATATCCAAGTGGATGAATCCACTTTGTTCTAGGTACAACTGCCTCCATGCATGTTGTATTTGTTTCAACCATGAAACAAATAGTATCCTTGTATTTCTCAACAATGTTTTTTGGAATTCTGTACCTCATTTGCATCTTGGCCCTAAAGGTCTTCAACTCCAATATTATGTAATCTCTTAATGTACTCTCAGTGGATGCCTTGAAAGATATCTGTGGCATGGTTGGAATGGACTTGTCCAAATACAAATCTGATACTCTCCCAACTATATGAAGGTACATGTAAATGATCAAAGACCCAAACTTGAATATCTTGGTCTTGTCATGCTTGATTGCCTTTATGTTATCAATCAACTATGTGTGCAAGATCTCACAAAAATTAAACTCTCCATCTTCCTTCAAAAGTCTAATGGCTACTAGAATTATGCTTGCAGACACACTATTCACCCTGCTGGTGTGATGAAACATGTATCCAAGTATCATGGACATCAATTTGATGTTAGCTTTCTCAATAGGCTCAATCGTCATCCTGCGCCTATCACTCCTTGACTTGCAAGTTTGCTCAACAATTTTCCTGACATCCTTACCTACTAGAAGGACGATGCCTGTCTTTGGGAGCCCTATTATTTCATGAATTAGGTCACTGGTAATTCTGATCGGCACATCACCTATCCAAAATAGGTCATCATGAATTCTGCTCAGAAGTATTTTAATCCATTCTGTCTCATAGAATTCATATGCCGTAGCATACTCCACTATAGGGTGATCATTCCACTTCGCATATTCATCCAAGAAGGTTTTGTCTGGTTTTAGCATGGTTTCCATGTGTTCCCTTAATCTGTCTAGCCCTACTGGTTCCTTCTTACAGTAAATGTATGCCCTAATGTCCTCGACATGCATAACGCCCATAGGCGTGTGGGAGAATGCTCCATCTAAATCATCTAGGGTAGACTTAAATGGATGCTTCTTAAACATATATATTTTCTTTTCTGCAACATCAAATACTATGGGAGTGGCCATCACTTGTTTTATTGCTTTCCAAATGTTCTCCAAGATAGTCTGAAGATTTTTGAATCGGCACAAAGAACTTAGGGTTTCTACAACTGATCAAGTGTACTACAAATCACTGATAGATCAATCTGCAAGTCTTCACAATAACTTCTAAAGATCTTTCTGCTCTCCAATCGCTCCAAATTTGAAAGCAATGAGTAATCAAAAAGCTTTCTATGCACTTAAAGTGAAAATTTTTCCATTAATGCTTGCCGCGTAAACCAGGTTGTCACTTAAAAATTTCCAACTTTTGTACTGCAAACAATCAGTATGTGTGCTCTTACATAAAGATTCCTTTATTCTCCAAAAGGTTAAGTTCAAAGGCACATACTCAGAGAGTGAGTATACCAGCCACTCAGGGGTCTAGAGTTAAATTAGCTCCCCCTATGACCCTGAGGGCCATTCATCTAGATGTAGAGGGTGCGTCCACTATGGATGCATCCAATACATGCTCATCAACTTTGTCCTTCTTTCCTTCTGATCAAATCAAGCTCACATCATCTAAGGCTTTTACAAAATTAACTTCTCCTTCAAGATCCAATACTGGTTCTTTGGTCTTTCCTGACCTTGCGTCCTTGATCTATAGAATTTTGAGATATGTCCAGCCTTGTTACAAGAGTGACAAATGACTGGAGGCCTTATATTCCTCAGCGCATTGAAATGAGTCACTATTTTACATTGTCTAGCTGAGTGACCATAATAGTTACATATCTAACATGTAACATTATGAGAACTTATAATTGTCTGATTCTGATTCTTTTGATCATGCTGAATTCTGTTCTTCTTACTAGTCTTGCAATTCATAGCTCTATGACCAAATTTATTGCATGAATAATAGTAACCATTAAAAGGTCTTACCTCTGTATAGTTCCTTGCTATGTGTCCATGCTTGTTACATGCAAAACAAGTGTGGTCTACAGGCTTGCACTCATTCTTAGGTGGTTCACCATTATCTTTAGTGTGATCTTCAGTCTCCTTAGCATTAGTAGAGTCTTTTTGTGTATCCTTTCTTGCTCGCATGTTGTCAATCTGATTTTGTGCTTCATTGTATCCAATACAACTAGTGTCTCCTTTGGCTCTTCTTGCATACAACTGAGATTCTATCAAATCAAAACTGGTGTGTAATTTTTCAATGTGATTCTTTGCTTCCTTTAATTCAAATTCTGAGCTTTCTTTGTTGATCCTTAACTCCAAGATTTCCAAGCTAGCTTGCCTTAATTCCTCATTGAGTTGAAGGTTCTCTTTGACTTATTCATTATAGACTTCCTGATTGTTGATCAGCTTATCATCGAATTCTTCAAGTAGTTCTTTTAAAGATGCATTGTCTTCATTCAGCTTCTTGACCTTTGCTCCTAGATCACTATTAGAGCAATCTTTCAAATCCTTTCTTAGCCTTTTGATAAATAATTGAGCATCACTGACCTTTTCTTTTAGTTCTTCAATTTCTCTTTCTGATTTGTCCAGGTCTTCAAGAGCAGCTTCAAGATTTCTTTTCAGATGTTTCATTTCTGCTTTATCCATGATCTCCTCAAGTGGTTAAACTTCTTTGTTGAGGACTAGAGCTTTGATACCAATTGTTAGGAATGGGAACACTAAGAGGGGGGGGGGGGGGGGTGAATCAGTGTTCACTATATTTTATCTTTTAACTTTAATCTTTATACTAAACTTAAATGCTTAAGTACTGAAATGAACATCCACATAAACATGAAACATGAAATCACCACATGACACCAATATGGTTGTGGGGAAACTCAAATAGGTAAAAACCCCGATGGGAATTGACACCCACTAATATTCTGTACTAGTGTTTTATGATCCTTGTTAGAAGATCCTTAACCCTATTAGGAGTTGCTTTACAATGCATTAAGTATAGTAGACCTTGTTAAGGGTTAGACCCTGTTAGGAGTCTTTTACAATAGTCCCTATTAGGGGAGTGGACACACTATCCTAGAGCTCACTGCTCAAGTGGTGAAGGCTACAACCTTCTGATCTCAGATACACACTATATCTTCTAGATGAACTGTCACTGTGACACTGCTTGTCAGATCAGTTCCTTTGATGAGCTGATGCTTTGACCTCTAGCAAAGCTCTAATACATCTCATAGTGTCTTCGCACACTTCTCTTCTGCTTAACACAACTCTCTAACAACTTCCATACTAATTACAATGGGCGCATCTTATATTTATATATGCATACAAAATAAACAACTAGTTCGGCCCTTAAATCTATTACATACAATGCTTCCAAATGAATTGGCTTAAGAGTGTTTACAATCAAATAAGTATACATGTTGGTAACCTAATTAAAATAGGCACATAGCCTTTACATCATTAGAATATGGTCGCAACTCAAAATGATAACTGTCAGTTGCTTACTGTGTTCTTCACTAGCACACACTGGCTGTGCAACTTCAACTGATTGTATCTTTCTCATACTTGCATATCTAATTATTCACTCATAGACTAAGCATGAATATAGTCTAACCATCTTAACTTCCAGGGCGCACACCATAATTTTGTCGTATGCACATGCGTTGATGCTCTGAGTTGTAGGAACTCTGTACACTGTCCAGTCTTCAACACTTAACTGATTTCTGATCTTCTCATCAAGTGTGCTGACTCCAAACTACTATATGACTTTGTTTCCATAATGACAACACTATATTAAGTCATATACATCATTATAGCCAACTTGCCAACATAAATCTTCAACAAGAGGGCTCCATAGAGCTTGAATCCTTCAATGGCTACTAATGGATCTCCTTGATGAATTGGATCTTGAATGCTTGAAGATGGATGAATGCTTGAATGCTTTCCTTCTCCTTCTTTCTTGCTTGATGATTTCTTGAGAGCTAGATGTCTTGATCATGAAATTTCTTGGTGAAAATGAGAGGAGGAAGGCTTCCTTTTATAGTGATCTAGGGCACAAACTTCTAGAGAGACCGACATTGGAGAATTAAATCTCAATTAACCTTAACCCCTAGAAATGAACCTAGATTAAATGCAATTTAAGAGTTTACCATTCTGAAATCTGAAACAGTCGACCTGAAAGTGGGAAAATAAAACTTTCCAAAGCTTGATATCCTGAAACCTCTAGAACTTGAAAATTGGACCCAGGGTCAGGGTCGAGGTCGAATCTACCCTAGGTTAGAGTCGAGGTGACTCTTCCCTAGGTCAGGGTCGAGGTCAACCTTGACCCAAGAGGTCAACCTTGACCTTGAGGTCTCAGATCTTAAGTTCTTAGGACTAGGTGCCAGGAAAAGATAGAAATGGGTGGAGAGAGAAGTAGAACATGGGGAAAAAGACAGATCCATGCAAAGACCTAATCAAGGTGCTTTACATGACCCCAAAACACTTACTCGGAGGGCTAAACATTCTTAACATGGAAATGCTTCCATTTTAAGATGATACAATTTTTAATGGCATACAACCGAGAGGTATATTAGATTTGAAGGATATTGCTGGTGAAGAAAAGAGAAGTGTTGAAGGAGTAAAGTTTTCTTAGTTCATGAAGATATTGCATGAAGAAGTGAAACATAAGTTGGAAAATAGAAATACAAATATAAGGACAGAGAAGATAGATCAAGAAGAAATAATACTTTTGCAGTTGGGGATGAAGTAATGGTACACTTGAAGAAATGCAGATTTCCTATTGGAACATATGTGAAGTTAAAAATGAAGAAATTTGGTCCTTGCAAGATATTGAGGAGATTTGATAGTAGAAATGCTTATGAGATTGAATTACCTGATGACATGGATATATCTACTATATTCAACATTACAGATTTGTATGAGTATTTTGAACTTGATGAAGACATGGCGGTATCGAATGATTATCCTAAGAAGCTGACAGAAGAAGTTGAGAAGATTTTGGAACATAGAGTTGGCAGAAGTACAAGAGGGAAATAGTATATGGAATATCTAGTAAAGTGGAAGAACACACCGATTGAAGATAGTTTGTGGATTTCACAATCTAAGTTGGATTCAGCTCAGGTTGTACCTGCTATATGATTCAGAGAATTATTTTAAACAACCCTAGGTGTTTGATGTAGGAGCATCTCGGGTCCTTGGCAATCCTGTATCATCAAAAACAAGTTTGAGTTTTCTATGTTGCTCGGTTCCTTGTTTAACCGAGTTGGCTCAGTAGTTTCTCGGTTTCTTCTTTGACCGAGTTGGTCGGTTATTTTTTGGCGCTCGGTTAACCTTGCTTACCGAGTAGTTTATTTTTTATTTCCTTTGAGGCCGACTTGTGCATTGAATTGTGGTCACGGAGTTAATGTTGGTATCGATCATGGGGAAGCGTGTGGACCTAGATTTGGTTGTTCCTTTTGCCTATGATGGATCTGAAGGCCAACTTGTTTTGGTAGCCTCTTGTATAAATGTAGTTGTTAGTTGTAGTTTTAGGAGGAGTGTAGAAGATAGTTAGTTAGAGGTATCAGTTAAGAATTTTGAAGAGAGTTTCTGAATCCTCACATGTTGGAGGACTGTTGTAATTGAACTTGAATGTATTTGGCCATAACTAGGAAGGCCTTATAGCCTAACATGTATGAGGTGATTTATGAATAATAAAGTATCTGTTCTGCATTCTCTCTCTCTCTCACTTGTTGATTTTGCTTCTATGTGTGATCTCTGCAAGGAGGATTTGGATTGGGGTGTGCCTTTGGCCCTCATCCTGCCCTGCCTTGTGTTAGGCATGCATTGCTATAAATAATATACAAGAACATTAAAATAATCAATCCCTATTCTTGTAACCTTAGTGAGGTGTATATTTCATTTGAAATAAAATAAATTGAGAACTAAAATAGAAAATCGTGAATAGAAAATGATCTACAACTATAGAGGATCCACCATGTCATGTTAAACATGAAACAAATTGGAAGAACGCATTGGATTTATAAATAAATTAAGAAGCTTTTATTGCAATGATAACCCACCTTTACAATATAATAAGTGGCCCTTCTACATTGAGGGATCTTCATGCTTTAATGGCTTGGAGGTTGTAGTAGAGGAATTGACTGTTGATGACACTAGTGATAATAGGATGGCAATAAACCTTGCTTCTCGAATCAATATTAATGTTTTTTTAGGTAAAATATATGAAGCATGTATTATATTAGATTAATAAAGCATTACAAAGTATAATATACATATGATAGTGATATGATGAGAGTAAAAAAGAAATGTTGCACCTAAAACAAAACTAAAAAGAAATACAAGGCACTTGTGAATATTAGAGGATAGTACACAAAATGGTGGGAATGCTTCCACCAAACCTCAACATAATAAAAAAAAATTCTAATAGAAAAGCTACATACCATGAACAACTATAATGCTTCCTAAAGGAACATGGATGAAGACATGGAAAATGTCGTGAAAACATAAAGAAGAAACTTGATGAGGAATGTAACTCTCAAGGGAAGAGAAGACTCGTAGAGAAGGAGATGAGGAATGCCATCATATGGTACATATTGTTTAAACTCCTTACACTTGAAAAATGTATGTGCCAAGTAAAAGAAAAATTCTATTATCATTCTCTTCTCTCCACTTGAGAATAAGTCTTCATTGTTGCCATAAAACATTCTCATAGATGTGAAGTCGTCATAAATTACACATGACTTAAAAATAGTCCAAGATTTTTCCATTTTCTCTTTGCATCCTTCCCTACAGGAGTTAAAGATGGTGCCTAAAGTACTTGGGATTGATTTTGGATCAATGATTCTTAGTTCCTGAGAAAGTCATGGCCAATATTGTGGGGCCACTAGTCTTATCCCCACCATGGTTGCCCAGTCAAGAAAGATAACAACTTGAAGCAATGGTGTGAAGAACAATTTGAAAAACACTATATCATGAGTACGGGATTTTGACATGCTATGATGCATAATATAAGATATTTCTTGCCCCACCTCTTCATCTTCCAATATAAATAGTTTATGACATTGCTCTTCTAAAGACAACTCATGAAATTCACGGGCTATGCAAAATGTGTTATCAATTCTTGGCTTAGGGATGCACATGATGCAATTTGATGATCTTAAAATGTTGGAGCTCACTACTAGTATTAACAGTCTCCAACACTACCTTAGAGTATAATTTCGGGAATAAATATAAGAAAAGAGAGAATGAAAATGGTGTGCAAGACCATGAACAGTTGCAAGTAATATACAAATATTTTTACTACACTTGATATCACTTAACAAAGATGACATGTAGGTTTTTGTACAATGCCACTTAGATAGAAGCTAGACATTTTGTGCACTCTTTACTTGTGATGGACCATAAACCAAAAAAACAAAATCATGAATAAAATATTATATCCATTGATAATGTACCCCCATGTTCTTGTGAAATGAGAAAATCACATTGAAAAAATGTAGACACTTTTTCCTATCGAGAAATGTGCAACTCTATCACCAATAGACTGCACAAAACACATTATAAATGTTTGAACACTAAGGTTCTAAGATTTTGATACCCTTTTTTTCTTTGAACTGAGAAGGATTGGACTATGACAACAATTAAGCTCTAACTTTAGACCAACAACCCACTCAACACACACTAAACATTTGACAACTTAGAATTTTAGAATCTAAGGACCATAAATGTTGCCAGAAGTATAGCATAAGTGGCATCCCAAGGGCCTAGATTTAATTGGATACTCTATAATCATGACATCTACCAAGTAGTCAAAGAACTTCATGCCTATTGATCACCGAGATTCTGACATTAAGCACATGAACAAGACCTACAAAAAAAGCCTATAAGAGAATGAAAAAGTTGAAAAAATAGGACACTTGTGGTAGGATCATTAGGAATAGTTGAGGTTCAACCTTTGACCAGCTAAGTAAAGAGGACTGGGAGAATAAGAGATCTACTAAACTAACCCTTGAAAAAACAAGACAAAGGAATAAGAAATAGGAAAGCTAAGGCCATAGATTGACAACAACAAAAGTGATCAAAGAGGGCATCATTACAAATGAGGTGGTAAAATGAAGGGTCCTCAAATATTTCCTTGTTAAAGAACTAGATTATTCATTTAATCCAAGGAGGAAATCTTTTTTAGCAAGGCCATCTATGCCCCTATACACTTCTCTAAAATAATGGAGGATTTGATAGTTAGAAAAATACGGTAAGAATTCCCAAGATTCTTGAAGGATATAGTTAATACACCAATTTGGTATTTTGAATCTCTTGAGTGTAGATACAATATTTTGAGAATCCCCTTCAATCACTAGACTAGACACTTTGAATCTAACATCTAATTTTAAGCCCAACCAGCATAGCCCTTGCCTCTATAATATTATTTGTGTCATTTTGTACTATCACAATAAGTGCAATTATTGTTACTCCCTTGGAGTCCCTTAGGAAACAACCCACACCTGAGATTTTGAGGTTTCCTTTTGAATCCCCATTGAAGTTTAATATGATAAAATTTAGAGAAGGGAGTTTCCATTTGATCTCTTTCTTATCAACTTGTGTTGGCTTGTTGTTTAAAAGGTCATCTTTGAATAGAAGACAGATATAATGCCATTCTAAGAGAATATTTGAATCTTACAATGTGAAGTAGGAGTATGATCTTTTTTTTATTGATATAATATGCATTCATTGACTCTAATATTGCAACTTTAATTTTGTGGATGACAAACTCAAGGTTTTTCTTTTCATTTCTAAATATGCATCAATTACGCTCCCACCAAATAATCCATATCAGAATAGTGGGAGTCACCTTCCTTATTATTACAAAAATTGAGTTCTAATGGAGGAGAGTCCGAGACTCAAATACATCTAAGATTTCTGCATCGAGGGGCACATACCAATTAAGATTTTCTTTTAGCCATGACCAATAAGAGCTTGCAAAAGAACAATCAAGCAGTAAATGATTTTTAGTTTCTAGTTTTGATTCAAATAAGCGATAAGTGAAGGTATGTGTAATCCAACTATGTAAAAAGTCTTTCACTCATGACAATTCTACCTTTTAGGGATAACCATACAAAGGATCCCACCTTAGGAAGCCCAACACTTGACTAGAAAAGAGGGAATCCTCTTGATCTTATGATGTTTGTGGAATTTCTTTGGATGTTGTATCCTTGCTTAAACGTGTATTTCCCTGAGACCGAAGGAAACCACATTCGTTGATCCTAGGATTCTTTTTAGTGGATAATTATGTAATTAAGTTTCTTTACTAGATTAGTTTTATAATATGTGGGAATGGGGGTTTCTAAGAGGTCTTTCTAGGTGGCATTTTTCATCCCATTACAATATTGATGTAGAGATAGTCTCTAACTTTAGTACCCCATGACGTTTTAAGAATTCCCTTTGTTTGAGATAAATAATTTATATTTTTTAGTGGTGGGTATCAATTCCATGAGTCATCCCAGAATGTAACCTTCTTTCCATCATGAATAATCCATGTAAAGTGTGGAAGAAACACCCCTTCGTATCTCATCATGAAATTCCATATATGGGACCCTATAGCTAGATTAAGAGCAGCGACAATCCTCTCTAGTGCCTCTGAGTCTAGATATTTGACTCTCAATATTGCTACTCCATTTGGAGCTTTTGTTAGAAAAACTTTTCCATACTGGTTTTTCCCCTATAACCTTATTTCTATCTTCCAAGTTATGGATCCTTGCACCACTTCTACTTTTAGCTAAGCAAACCTTATCCAAAGGGAGAAGATTTATCTTTTCTTTAAAAACTTTGTTTCCTTTCCAGAGAAAGATTTTCAATTTTGACTCTATACCAGATGATATCCCTTTTGGGATGGGAAGTACAAACATGATATAGTTTGGGATACTAGCCAACATAGTTTTGATCATAAGTAGTCTTCCCGCTAGAGACAATCAATAATTTTTCCATGAGGAAATATTTTTATGGATATAATTTATAATGAGATCCCATAATGATCTCTTATGTGTACTTGAAAATCTAGGGGGTACAAATATATTTTCTAGGTAAAGGCTTCTACTTGAATATGAGATGTTCAATTATTCTCAAAGAGACCAATGGAGAGCAATTCTAAAAGAAGATTTTTGGTTTGACAACATTAATTTTTTGGCCTGTCACCCCTCAATATTTATCTAAAATATATTTAATGATGAACTTCTCTCATGGTAGCTTCTCCAAACAAGATTGTATTATCTATAAATAATATATGGGTAACTTTAATTTGTGAGTGAAGGATGCTAAAACCTCTCTACGAGTTATGATTATGATTGATTGCAATTAGAAGGACTTAGTGACTCAACTAAAATGATGAACAAGTATGGAGATAAGGGATCTCCATGTAGATAACTCCCCATGAAGGAGAAAAAAGACCACAAGACTTCCCATTTATGAGAATTGGACATTTCACTTTTGAGACACATGCCATTATCCATTTACACCACTTGGATCAGAAACCAAATTGATGAGAACCTCTTGCAAAAGTCTCTACTTAACTTTGTCATATTCTTTGAGCAAGTCAAGTTTGATAATCATTGCTTCTAATTTGTTATGTTGGATGGAATGAAGAAATTTATGTGCAATTAGTGCACCCTCTGAGGTCTCCTCTCCTGGCACAAACCACTCTAGTTCCACTGATATGGTTTTAGGAATTAATTTTTCCAATTTGCATGAAATATCTTTAGAGAGTATCTTGTACATCAAATTAAAAATTGAGATGGGCCTATAATCAATAAATTAATTTGGATTTCTTTTTTTGCGATAAGTGTAGTGAAGGTAGGGTTGAATTACCTGAGTATATGAGCACTCTTTCTAATTTATTCTAATGCTTTCCAAAAATCTAGTCCTATGAAGTCCCAACACTTTTGGAAGAAGAGAGTTGTAAGGTCATCTAGTCCTAAAGCCTTTTTAGGGGCCATAGAGAAAACTACAACCCTAATAACTTCAAGTGAGAAGGGTTTTAGTAGGTCTACATTGTCTTGGCCATTTACCAGTTGGGGGATGTTGTTTAGAAGGTCATGAGGATCATGTTGCACTATAACAAGAATTTATATTTGGGTAGCCTTGCTCCAAGGAATTTACCTACATGATAAAATGCAAATAAATGGTAGATAGAGAATTTTTGGCCAACAAGGAAAGACCAAGCTGCTCAATTTGACATAATCCCAAATATTCTAGTCAATGTTGCTTTATACTTTGAAATAGAAATTCATTCTCTCTAGTGGCTAAACCTACAAGTGTGCTATATAAATTTGATGAATAACTATATGCCAAAAAATAAATAATTAAATAGTCAACTTATTCTAGCTCTAATGGTTAAAACAAGATATTTACTAAAGAGATTTAAAACCTACGTAAAAATACCGTTCTATATTTTATTTTCTAACTAAATCAATTTTTTTGTATTGTTGTTTATTGAACTAAATTGCTTCAAAATCTACCCAATTTAAATTTTTTAAAATATTAACAAATTTAATAAGGCAACATTGCCCCAATAATTGAATTGATAAATATTTTTCCAAGTTTTTACTTCCATTATTGTACTTGTAGCTCATTTCACATATGCTCCAAAAAAATGAAAGAGACACGAGTACACTAGATCAATAAAATAGATGAAATGTAGAGATGAAACTACATATCTTACCTCGCTAAGGTTGCTTCCAAACTTGATTGCTAAGCTAAATGTGATCATGGCATCTAGATGAGATCACACAAAACCTTTGCCACATCATTGATTTTTGCACAAATACATTGTATTTATATAGCTTGTTGGTAGTAGATCTTTCAATTTGATAGCATACTGAACCATAAGCAATGTGGCGGTTTTTTACTTTTAGGCCAATTAGAGTGACAATACATGTTCTGTTCAATAACATGTGGAGAAATTTACAATTCATCCACATTTTACTTCTTGAGTTTTGCAATGCTCACAACAACCTCAAAAATATTGCTCTTGCATTTTCTAATAATCCTCCATTAGTGGGAGATAAAGGGACACTAGTCCTTCTCCTACAATATCTCTATATTCTCAATTGGCATTTGTAACAATCAAGTGACATTTATTTTTGTAACACAATTCATAAATATACATTAGCAAAGTTGTCTAATTTTTCATTGCCTAGAATAAAATTTAAGAAAATATCAAGGGACTAATAAAACAAGATTTCATTGAGAACATTAATGACACAACCTTCAAAATTGGATGGTTAAATTTTAGAGGGTACTTGAAAAGCTTTTGAACAATAAGAGGTGAAATCATAATGCGATGGGTGCTTAAGAAGCAATTACAAGTGGAGGTTAGCATATTTGTTAATTCATCTACAAAGTGTACATGCAATCACAAACTGACAAAACAATTGGCATAAGTTTTCCAAGTCTATAATGTATTTGCAAGAATGCTACTAAGAATCAATTTTATTTTTAACTATATTTTTTCTGTCTATGTTTTGGACTACTCTTCTTCTTCTTGCTGATGAATTATTAAGTGTAATCTAAAATGTCCACACAAAATTATATACAATTGATTAAAAAATACTTTTGCAAACTTATGCCAATTAATACATGGACCCAACTACATGAAAATTCTTCCACCCAAATAGTGGGGAGATATCTCTGCAACTTGGTTCCATGGTGAAATAACAAGAAGGATACAAATTACTAAACCTGCATGCATGTCAGAAATTAGAAGATACTATTGCACAAAAACATGGATCTTGCCCATGGATGGCATGTGAAATTTAACATCAATTTGAAGGTGTGTGGTAAATTTCTATGCAAATGATTCTCCAAGATATGTAGCATCTCACCTCGCAAGTTCGCAATAACCACTTTCTACATCATGTTTCTGCAATTACTATCTAACAGTGATTTTGAGGGACTTTTTCACTAAAAAAAGCAATCAATTCTTTTAATAGAATGACACTAGATTTCACTCCAGCAAACCCTAGTTTTCAAATAACTTTTCTCATTCCTCAACAAAAAAAAATGGTGGCCCTGGAGAGAAAAAATTGATATAGTTTCATTCATGTGCAAAGCTTTCTATCGAATGGAAACTCCATTGCAAATTGTGTCAATGGGAATCTGAAAAAATTATGTTATTTAAAAGTTGATCTGATTGCAAATGATGAGTGATGGTCAAAATTGGATGTGGTTAAGCTCCCTACAAAATGTACCATTGATCAAATTTTAAAAAATGGAAAATACAATAGATTTTCACAAAATTTTCACCATCTGTTCTTCATGATCTACATATTTTGTGGTAAAAAACCACAAAAAAATTGCAAAAAAATTGTTGTGTTTTTGGAAATTTGGAAAAAAAAAGTTTGACATTTTTTTTTTGTCTTTGGTGTGTTTTGTAGGGAGCTTAGTCACTACCGTCAAAATTTACTTGGAATTTTGATTTCGACAGTCAAGTGACCGTTGAATTTTAATTTTAAAAAAGAAACTAATAGATGTCAAATTTAATGTTCAAATATGTTAGCTACCGACAAATGGAAGGCAAAAACAAATGAAAAATTAATTCCACAAATCCTGGTTGTCAAATGGACACCAAATTAAGGAAAGGAATGCCAATTTGGTGTACCAAAATTCAGAAAGAGATGGTCAAATAGAATTCTATTTCAACACCATCAGGATTCATCAAACTCGACATCAAATTTATGATACATCAATTTCAAGTGATGACAATTTAATGAAAGTCAAAATTTGGTATCGGTAAATTCTAAAATTAGATGGCCTAAAGGCCATCAATTTGAAATTGTAATAGAGATGACCTTGTGGAGGTCAAATTTCAGGCGAAAATTAAAGACCTTAATTGTCAAAGAAAGGTCAAATTTTAGGCAAAAATTAAAGACCTTAATTGTCAAAGAAGGTCAAATTTTGAATTTCTTTCCACCAAAAGAGAGTCAAATGAACATAAAATTTAGCTCAAGCATGGCTGTGAATTCTAGAAAATTGTTGAGCCGAGACATGATTGAAATTTGAGTTGAGTTTGTTGTGTCTAAATAGACATCAAGTCTGAGTTTATTAAAGTTGAGGTTATTAACATATAGGTATTTTTTCTCATTTATTATTTATGTTGTTTTTTTTTTTTGTTTATAGTTTGGATTTTTTTTCTTAGATCTTTGCGCCCTCTTATTATTCTTTTGTTCTTTTTTTTAATTAAGTCTTGATTTGCACATTTCTATTTTCTCTTTCAGTTGCTCTATCTCATCATGATGATGGTACATGAAGTGTAACCCAAAACGTCAATGTGAAAACTTTTACATAGTTTAATTCACAAATCAATTAAAATTATCAGTATGGATTGTGAAAATCTGATAAACTTAATTAAATTGAATTTATTGATGGTTGAATAAATGTCATTTCTTTGTCAAATAAAACAATTTTCTTATAATCTCCATCTCTAAAGTCAAGTATATCAAATTGATTTTCTTTGACCACTTCTTTTCATTTTGTACTCTTCCCTCTTCATTTATATGTACGTTTTAATCTTTATATCTAATTTAACAATTATCCTTACATCCATTTCACTTTGAGAATACTTAATAGGTGAAAAGTATAAGATATGTTGTACCAAGAGGAGACAATTGCTTTAAACAATGTAGCAAAATAAATATATTTTACACCGCTTAACATGTGGTCAATAACATGACAGTTTTTTTTTTATATTCAAGTGCATGCCATCAAGATCATTACAAGATTATAAAAGGTATTTGGTGTAATAGTAAAGTCCATATTATTAGCACCTAAATAATACTGAGTTCAAATTTTTTATAATAAAAAAATATAAAAAAATCCTCACAAGACTTTAATAATGAAATGAAAAATTTATAATGAAGACCCAACAGAAGAAATTAATCTTACAATATTTACTTAGGATCCATCAAGTTGCTTATCTTTGCAGCTTCCTTAACAAGCTCCGCTACATTTTCAATGGCTAGATTCATATTAAACTCCTCTATTTTATCCACATTCCTCTTGAACCATCTGCTACTTAATGCACAGTCCCATCTATTGCTTAGCTTGTTACTTCTGTCCATCCCCAACCTTGACAATGCGGAATTTCCAATCCTCAGTCAAATAAGTGTCCGACTCCTTATATCTGATGTTCACAACAAGAAATCTTCCCGGCGGATCGAAGACAAGCAACCGGTCAGGGGTTCGATTCCTCCAGGCCCTCTCAATCCATTCAACCATCTCCTTGGAGGGGTCCAAGTCGGTGCCGTGTGTCATAACCCCAAGCCTGAAGTCCGTCGTCGCCGACCCTTCTCGACAAAATGTAACAAATCCATGCCGCTTCGGCTGGTTTCGAACCCTAGTTATTACAATCTTCTCGTCAAAACCCTCATTACCTTCAGCACGAGCCGATACGTTGAATTGGAGCTGCCTGGACTGAAGATCTGCAACAATGATACTTATTTTCCTACAGCTCGATGCAGAGATTTGAGATCTTTCACTGCTTTGTCCGAGCAAGCCGTAGAAAATCTCTGGTCCAAAAGCTCGCGCTTGCAGAGTTCCTGCAAATGATCCACCGGCATGAAATCCCCCTGACGCAGCTCACTCCAGTTGGCGCCGTAGAAAAGCTCCTTCCCAAACCTAATGATTAATTTAATGGACCTTGTCGAATCCATTTCAATCCTGTAGAAGATCAGAGGTTCGATACACGATTGCAGCTTCTCTTTGTATTCCGAGAAGTTCCAGTTGGAATGAAAAAAAACTTTAGCAGTTTTGTCGGCAAACTCTGCTGACAAAACGTCTACCTCATCTTGACCTACACAGATCAAATCCTCGCAAAATTTTGCGGATTTCAAACAAAAAAACGACCTCCGGGATGCGTTATCACGCGCTGAAAGGTTGGAAATATTGGAGAATGTTTCGAAGCAAGCTCCGTTGACAGCAAGCAGCGGGTCATGGACGGATTTGCAGAAGCAAAATGAGAAGAAATCGGGTAAGTAGCCATTATTTTTATCGAGGGAAAAGCTCACCAGCTGCTCGATGGCGCAGGAAACGGTCTCCACAGCTTCTTGCGAATCGCCGTGGATTTGGATTTTGCCATTGGTAGAACATTTTACAGAAGTAATGCCTGGTATTTCTTTGAAACTCTTGAGCGTGCTGCCGCCCTTTCCTATGACGATTCCAATGGCTCTGCCACTGATTTGTATCTCCCTCTCGAAGGGGTATGGTGTGGAAGGATGCGAGCTTTTGGACTTATTTTTCGGCATTTCTGTTTTCTTCTGTTAATGGCTTCTGAGCAGCTATCTGGTCGCTCTTTGGTCCTGTGCACTCCACAGTATGGACTGAAGATATATATAGAGAGAGAGAGGAGGCATGAACAGACAGGTGTCCACGAGCAACCCAAAGTGACCTTGTACAGAAAAAGTTGTCGCAGGGCACGCTTAGAATAATTTCTTTTTCTTTTTCAGTAATGGAGACGCTTAGATAGAGTTACTTTGCCTCGAAGGTAGGGGAAAAGGATCTCATGGTGGAGTCGTTGATCAAAGTGGATAGCACTAGATTATTAATATTTATTTATTTTAAAATGATAATGATAATGATAATATTGATAATAAATTTTTTTACATTGGAGAAGATTTGAATTCAATTATGTATAGTGTTTCTGATATGATGGGCAAGAGTTGATTTTTAATGTATTGTAATATGGCTTTTATAAAGTCTTTCATATGTAACTTCATACTATTGTTTTAATGGGAATAATTCATTATTTAATAATAATAAACTCTTAAAAAACTACAAAAATTAAGGTGATTATATTATCATAAATCTTAATATTTCCCCACCTCCTCTTAAGGTTTATATTTTACGCAACAAAAGCAAAACATGTTAACACAAAAATATATATTCTTCAGAAGTTTTTTCTTAGAAAAGATAACTCTTGAACTAAGCGTAACTCTACAAGCTACCTCGTAACCTTTGGAAAGGTGTAAATTCGAAGCCGAATTCCAAAATTCCTAGATTACCACCTCTTTAAACTCTCAAATCATGAATCCTTATAATTATCATACAACAATCTATTATTGTCATAATTTGAATTAGCTTAGGACCTAATTATTCATAAAACTATAGACTCGATATGAGACATTTAGAATAATAAATTCAATGTCAATTAATGATTACACATGTTCTTAAATATGATTTATTGATTTATCAATCATTATGTGTAATATCATTAATTTTGATTATCTATTATTGATTTTTGTAGTAATGTTACTGATGCAATTTGGAGTTTCGTAAGTGCATTACAAGTGTGAAGACAATAACATGGTTGAGGCAGGGTTCATCTAGCTTTCTACAAGTGAGTATCATGATGTGATGCAAGACTTGCACATAGTTTACCATGAATGAATTTTTTTATAAAATGACTAACTACATTAGTGATTTAATGTACAATATCAAATGATTATCTTAGTTGATGTTGATTAAATACAAAAAGAAAAATATGTGAGTGTTTCATTTTAGCTATAAGTTTTCAGAAAAATATGTATAAGAGTGTTGTTTTTAAATGTCATCATTTAGCTCAATTATAATAACATTTATTAAAGATCAATAAATAAGAAAATATTATATTAAAAATTAAAACTAAATGTGTTTTTATTAGTTCTTCTGAAAACATTATTTTCTTTTAATTAATTTAGATCCTTTTAATCAATCAACAAATAATTAATTTGTTAGTTTAAGAAGTTTGCCACGTGTAGGATAGACAAGAGTGGAGGAGTTTTTTTTTTAATCACGACCATTTAAAGTGATAGTGGGGTCATTAAAAACAAGAAGTAAATTGTCCCATTCCCACCAATTAGCCAAAACTTAGAGGAAGTCAATGAACTGGGAATTCACAAACATGAATGTTGTAAGTTCGTAGGGAAAGTTAGTTGGAAAACTATTGCCACTTATGCAATAGACTTTCTTTATAAGACCCCACCTCAATGACATGTCCCACTAAATTTAAGGCAAGGAAAAAATTAAGAAGACAAAGGCACCCCATTAGGATTATTATTAATCATTATTTGTATTTCTTTTTTGGAAATATAATTTCATGATAGTGAAAAGTAGCGGAAGAGCAATAATTTCCTAACATCCTAATATTATTCTCACATCTTAGAAGGGAGGTAATATAAAAAATAGAGGAAGTACATAGATCTTTGGAAATAATATACAAAATATATCCTTACTGGCACCTTGCAATCTTTGGAATAATTCATTTGCTGGAGAGGAAGAGCAATTTTAGGAAGGAGAAGTCCAAATAAATTGGCTTGAAAGATTATTGAACCTACCCATCCAAGGAGAGTGCTAGTAGGTATGTATATTTAGTTTTCACATGAATAGCTTGTCTCTATTCCCATACAATATGACAATTTTTTGATGATATAAAAAATATGCATTTCCATTTATAAACTATTGATTTTATTGGATATCAATTGAAGCCACATGAATAGATGTCTCCCTAGTCGACTAGGCCATTGACCAATATTTTGCATCGATCTAATAAAAGGTGCATGTTGTATATGATCAAATCTATTTGATTAACATTGAAACCCTAGCCTACTTCATCAAGTTGATGGGCCATCTGGGATGGATGTGGCCTTGGCTAAGTATAATGATAGATCACTCCCTTGTCAAGATGTGGGTCAAATGCCCAATTTTCTCATTTCCTCTTTCCCTTCTAGGGTGATAGCCAATTTGGGTGGAGCCTTACCATTTCGAAGATTACAAGCTATTCCAAAGATTCATCTAGGTGATGATATGGTCATCTAGGAGAGATGTGGACTTGGCTAAGTATCACAATAGATCGTTCCCTTGTCAAGATGTGGGTTGGATGCCCAATTTTCTCATTTCCTCTTCCCATGCTAGGATGATAGCCAATTTGGGTGTGACATTTCCATTTTGAAGATTAAAAGCTATTCCAGATATTTGTCTAGGTGATGATATCCATGATAGGCAGGTTTTTTTAAAGGGCCATACCCTCATCTATAGATTCACCAACTATTGGCCAAAGCTATGTGAGTTATATGCACATGGATCTCTGAATGTTGGAAGGAACGCACAAAGGAAGAAGTATTGTAAGAATTTCTCTGATATCATATGAGAATTTGCCAATAGAAACAACAATCCAAGATCTAGAGGCCAATGAATAGCACAAAATGAAGAGAGACAAGATAGACAAGAATAAATTATATTCTCCTCAATATAAAAAATACTTAATCCACTGAATTACATACAAAATACTTGATTGATTGACTCAAATGAAATCCAATTAATATATAATATAGAAGTGTCTACTTATATAGGTAGCGAAATAAGATACGATGATAAGGAGGAGATAGGTTATCGCCCACACAAGGTGAAATCATGTGTCCACCAAAGGTGGATCATCCTCCATTATGCATTGAAGTATGTACAACATGTGTATGATGATAATGTGATAAGTTCACTAAAGGTGGAGACAACACATACAGTGGGACGTGATAACAACTATAACCACTTAAAGTGGAACTTCTCTTACATCATGTACAACTAAAAGGTGCAAACTCCAAAGTGTCTCATAGGCAAACTACTATGTATGCATTATCTTAAGTAAGTTTAAGTAAAATATAATTAGTGAGTATTTAATTACACCAACAAGTATTTACACTTGCATTAGTGGATTTTTTATTTTTGAATTCAACTCTTTGGAAGATAAAAGGTAGGTGTTGGAAAATGGCTTGCGGTTTCTCAACAAAGGTTTCTTATGCCAGAAGTCTTGGTTCCCATCCTTTAATTCAATTATAGTCTTTTTGTACTGCATATCTAAAGGTCTACCACTTGAGATAGATCTAAAACGGGGCAATATAACTTGGACACAGTTAATAGACTATGAAAAAATCCCTTCAAGTGTAGGAAATGTTTATCATTAGAATGCATAACTTCACAACATGCAAAATGAAGCTCATGTGAGGGGTGTTCAAGCCTCAAGGAACATGCCTACTTGGTGGATTGGAGTTGAGCCCAATCATTATATCATTGCAACTAAACTCCAAAACGCTAGAGTTGCTTCACATAATTTTCCTGAGACGAAAGAAACAATTGATCTCCCTTCTTCGCTATATGCGTAGGTTCCGTGTACAAGGATTTCACATAGGCTTGATCTAAAAGGAGACTTTCCTATGGACTCGCCAACTTACAGTCGAAAGAAAATTAAATGGCCTCTCATCTTTTTGATGGTTCCCTAGATCTTCCTAAGTCAATTGAAAACAAATGAAAAGTCAATAGTTAAGGTGAGACAAATCTTCGATACTCCCCCTCATATAAATCAAGATTGAATTGAAGTAAAGGGGAGGAAATCCTCATAACAAAAGCTTCAAGCGACATTAAGATCCTCCATGCATAGTAGAGTGGAGCACAATGAAACCCAAACTAGGACCCGAGACACTTGGCGAGACCAGAGTCAGAAAAATCTGAAATTAAATTAAATTATAAATTTTATATAATTGTCTTCTCAAGAAACCTTTTGATTCCTGAAACCTTATATAAACCGATGCGATTAGACTGCATACTGTAAAGCAAAGTACCAAAACAAATTATGTCTACTTATATTAATTTTGAGGAAAGAGACGGCGAATTCTTTTGTTTCTGGGTAACGTGTTTGTGAAAAATATTCGAGCCGTATTCAACGGGCAAATTTTGTAAAAACGTGTAACGCCCGTCAAAATTAATCAGAGAAGGCGCACCACTGAAAATAAAGCTAAATTCTAGAGGAGAACCCCTCCTACTGGATACCATTTCGCCCTTGTGAAAAATAGAGAATTCAATTACAACAGCATTCCGCCATTGTTAAAACTTGAGATTTCTGTTACAACGCTGCAAGATGAGTTCTGTACAGTTTTTTCAAATGGAAATTGATGTTCCGGAAGAAGCAAGGGCACTGGTCATTGGGAAAAGAGGGCGAACGATCCAAAATTTTCGACAATCCGCAGGCATTTCTTTAGCCAGGCTTCTGCCCTCTGGAAAATTTCGAACTCGTGGCGATTCCAGAGAAGCTGTGCTTGGAATCGTTACTTCCGTTAGGCGTTTGATAAGCCGTGCTGTTGCGAGCAAAAGCGCGGGATACTTCCCTCAATTTTACCGCACTTGCTTTTGTAAATCTGTTGAGAATCCCCTGCTTGCTGTCGACAGAGTCTCCTTGGAAAATTATACAGGTGAGATCTCATACACCCCTGAGAACGATAGACAGTATTTGTGTTTCAAGAGTGGGGAAGAGACGACATCAGTTTCGTCTTCTTCTGATGATAATCTGGCGGTTGCATTTTCCAGCAAAATGTCAGTTGACGCAGATTTTCTTCCACATTGGGACTTTTCAGCTTATAAATCGGATCTGTTACCGTGCTTTGAGAATCAGGACGCGATGCGAAACGTCAAGATGATCGTCAGATTCGGCAAAGATCTCTTCCACGGCCGCGGCTGCCAAGAATTGTTGGACAAGGGTTTCGTTTCGCTCTCCAATTTAAAGCAACTTTGCAGAACAAAATTCTTAAAACGCGGATTCTCCAACGCTTGTTCAGAAGGCGCCATAAAGAATGCAAAGCTTCACCTGGAAAGGCTTGACTACGTGAATGTTTCCTCCCGGATGAAGATCAGTATTCATGTCGCAGATCGGGGAGAGACGCCGCTCCGGCGGTTTAATATCTCAGTGCGTTGCATCGGAGAGCAAGGGATCGTGCACAACGCTGAAGTACAACGAATCCTTAGTTCAAATGACTATTTCCAGGTGCTCACAGAGGTTAAAAATGAAGACTTTTTTTGCCTTTAGTAATTTTGAGATTTTGTAAAATATGTGGTTATTTTGCGCAGGTACTCGATGTGGATTTGGAAGCATCTGCTGAAGATGTTCAGAAAGCCTATCGAAAATGTCTGTTGAAGATCGAGTTTCATGCAGGCGATTTGGCCGCCGCCGAAAAGGCGAAGCAATCGGCGAAGAAAGCCTCGGATTGCTTGATGGATGCTTTGCAGCGAGAAAAGTATGTCAAGAATTTTTATTCGCCTGGTCAGTCAAATCCATTTGTCGCTCTTTCTCTGTCTCCTGTGAAGGCGGAGATCAGTAGGGTTCGGAAGGAGCCGAGGAGACACGGTTTCATCAGCTTCTGTAGAGAGGGAAAAGATGCAAGTGATTTCAGACTGGGAGTTATGTCGCACGGCAGAGAAATGGAGACGCAAGAAGATATGGTGAAATGGGTGGATGAGGCCTGGGCGAATCGAACCCCCCACCAGCGGCTTGTTTTGAGTACCGCCAGCCGGTATGAAGTTACGAATA
Organism: Chamaecyparis obtusa; assembly: GCA_027943335.1. NCBI lineage: Eukaryota > Viridiplantae > Streptophyta > Pinopsida > Cupressales > Cupressaceae > Chamaecyparis > Chamaecyparis obtusa. The sequence goes on along the minus strand of BSBK01000776.1, from coordinate 699,450 downwards.
TACGGTATAAAGAGGCGGAGACGTATGTGACGGAGGACTTCAAATTCCGTATCGCAAATGTGAGCGAAGTGGAGGGCGAAACGGAACGGAAGAGAGGGGAGTGCGCCCTTACCAGTCGGTGGTCGAAATGGAACGATGGAATCGCTGAAAACATGGATTCCATGGTGACCAATGACGTGGTTAACCTGGTGAAGGAAGCTTTCAGGTTCAGTCAACTCATGACCCCACGTTCACTGTAAGCGGTCTTGCTGGTTTAGTGGTATGGAGGTTGACGGTTTGTAGCCTCTTTTCAAGGTTGGACCTTGTTCTTATTTATCATTAAGCTTGTGCTTAGGTAGCAAACTTCTTTGTGTTTATATACTTATTTTCATTTTAATCATTGTTCACTTTAGGACAAGCCCACCTCATGAACTTTGTCTTTCTTAGTTTAAAATTCAAATTTCATATTTTCCCAACTAGTCCTCTTTATATTCTTTTTAATTTGAGTTGTGCAAATATAATTTTGGTTTGATTTAATATATATGTTAATATTTAAAGATATTTAATGCATTCATTTTAATTATCAAGAAAAAGAGAGATTTGCATTCACAAAAATGTGAACACATTACAAGTGTTATTATCTACATTGATTATTATCTACATTGGGCATCCAATCCAAAGGATTGGACTTACATGTCAACAACCACAAACATTATTAAGGATTGGACTTACATGTCAACAACAAAAGTATATATTTTGCAAAAGTTACAAACAAAAATGACACAATGTTGAGTTTGCTCCCCATTAAGTTTACATGTCTTTTGATGTTATATTTTAAAAAATAATATGGTAACATTGGGCTCTCTCTTAGCAAGTCCTGACCATGTAATATTTTTATGTTTCAATTATATGTTATGGTTTGATCATTTTTTGTATTAACATGGTGTGATAGTTAAGTTGTGGTGTTCTTGATCCCACCAAGGTTCAATATGCTATTGTTGAATGTTTAAATGGAGATGAGGTTCCCCACTTGTGATCTCATCGATTCATATAGATCAAAGTCAAAAGCATTCACCCCTTCAAAAAAAGTTTTTGAGCTTTAATTTATTTTGCTAATGTCTCCTTTTCATTTTCAAAAACCTACATATGATTTTTTTGCCTTTACTTTTACACATTTCTCAAAATTTCAAATAAGTTACACTTTTATATATATATATATATATATATTAAGTTTATTTAAGCTTCCATTTCAGGAATCGAACACAAGATCTTGTTATTACAAAGAGAAGCAACAACCGCTGCACTGCGGGCCAATGCCAAACAAGTTACACTTTTAGAAACTAGACTAGATATATTATATACATAATTAAAAAAATTATTAGTTTTAAAAACTTAGGGGTCATACACTCCTTTTTTGTTCAAATCACAATGTACCCACAAATTAATTAAAAATATATATTTGTTTAAGGCTTAACAAAAAAATTAAGCACAAACTACATGGCATTAGCTAAGTTTTCACTAAAGCAAATTTTTAAGTATTAAAAAATGTTAACATTTTACAGGGGGATACATTAGATACCATGCTATATTTTTTCATAAAAACTAATAGCCTTTTTAACCACCCCTATATGGAACCCTTAATCTTCACCATTTTCAAAACAATAGTAGTTTTAAAAGTAGATTTAGATCACCATGACTCTTGTTCTTGTTACTTCTTTACATTTAGAGTGTAACTATCTTTAATTTCTTATCCAATTTTAATTTTTTCTAATGATAGAATAATTAGTGGTCACATAAGACCACCTTTTGGTACTTCATTTCCTTCCACTTACCCCATGAATGTATGTGAAATTGCAACCTCAATAATTTAATTCATTTTTCAGTAAGAAAAATCATTCTAGAGAAGTTGTGGTGTCCAAATATTTCGTTAATGGCACTCTAGATTATATAGAGATGTAGGTGGGTATGAATAGCAAAAAAAGAGCCAGTATCAAAGTTTCAAGGTCAAAACATGTCAAGTCACATGCCACATGTTGTGGGTCAAAGTTTAAGAGTATAACACTTAGGTTCCCAAATAGAAAGATATTCAAACCTATGGTCTTTATGAGATGACCTTTTGTAACATTTCAAGAATCTAAGTTCAAGGGTGTCATGGTAAAGGTGCTTAGATAAAAGGAAGGCCTAGTCTTGAAAGGTAAACCAATGTGATTATCACAAAGTGGGGGTTTGGGTTAAATTAAGGAATGTTATTGAAGTCTAACAAAAGTAAGGAAAAGAGTGGGGATTGAGGGAAATAGGTAATAACAATAACTTAATTTTTTTGTGTGTGGACAAGAGAACTATTAGAATAGATAAATTAATTATCCATGCAATCTATCAACATAGACTAGTCACCTAACATCAACTACTTGCAGTGTGGTAATTTATCCCTATACAATTTCTTGCTTACCTTGGCCCCATTTTAGCATGTGTGGCCTTTCACATACATTTTTGCTTATCACACCTTAATTTTGCTTATTTTTTGGCATCCCCACACCACATTGGACCTAGGTACAAATTTGAGCTCACATTAGGTAGTCAAGAGAAACTAGGTAGGTCAAGGATGACTTTGAGTCACCCCTAACCCTTAAAGTCACCCTTGACCTCGATAATTCTTTGTCCCCAAATTTAAATTAGGTAATTGTTATTTGATTTTAGTTGGGATTCATAAATCCATGTTAGCCTCCTTTGCGTTTTGCACCCAAAAATGGCTAGGAGAGGTATATAGACAAAGTTACCTCCCTCATTTTGGAAGAAATTTACAAAGAAATAACTCTCTCTCAAACATTCATGATCTTAAGCATTCAAAGAACAAGAAGAAGCATTCAAGCATTTCAAGCATTCAAGGCATTTTATGCCACCATATTCTTCATTGTGGCAAGCTTTAACAACCTTCATACAATCATGTCTATTATGATTTCCTTTTATGCTTTTGTGGAATCATGCTATTGCACTAACAAATAAATGCAATTATTGTTGTTGAAGTCTTGGGGCATAATATTCAAAGAAATAGAGAAGCCAATTTGTTGAAAGGTATAAAATTTGCTTCTCAACTTCAACTTTTCTCTCACCAACAATTTTTTGATAACACCATCCTGTTTGGAGAACCTTACATGTCTGAAGCTAGGAAATGGAAATAAATCCTTGATAGCTATGTGATGATTTCAGGACAAAAAATAAACTATCAAAAGAGTAAGCTATATTTTTTTAATGTGGATGAAGCTCTGCAATTAAAGATTAAGAAAGTCATGAGATGTAATGTTGCTTCTCTACCTGACTCCTACTTGGGACTCCCTCTATCTACTAAGTTTCCTCCTTCAACGTACTGGAACAATCTTATTAAAATATTTTAGAAGAGATTGGATGGCTGTGAAGGGAAATTGTTAAGCCAAGAAAGGAAGATTCAACTGCTAAAGGTCTCCATCCAAAATATCTCATTCTATTTGCTTTCCCTTTTTAAATTTCTTGGGTCGGTAGCCAATAACATATAGAAGTTACAAAATAAGTTTGTGGATGAGTACAAAGGACAACATGAGAATGGCGTTTGTCAAATGGGACAAAGTATGCACCTCAAAGAGATATGGAGGCCTAGGTATCAGAAAGATAAGACCTTTTAATAGAGCTCTTATTACCAAAGTTGGATGGTCGTTCATAGAGAATAAAAAATATTGGGCTAGACTTATGAGAGCCAAATATATTCATAACAACAACTCTTTACCTTTTTATACGAACCTAGCACTAGGTCTTTGGAATTTCTCTTTGGAGCAGTCTCCCTAAAGTTAAGTATATCATAAGAAAAGGTAGTAGGAAAATTATTGGGGATGGTAAAAATTCTAGATTTTGGTAAGATATTTGGGATAAAGATAAACCCCTTGCGGATCTTAACAACCTCAACCATGTAAAGAGATGGCTTAGAAGTAATTATAATTAATTTATGAATAACTGTATTATGTGGCATGACATCAAAGCTAAATGGAAGGATTTTAAAGAATAGCTTAAAATAAGTGATGTCATACCTCTATAGATCAACAAATAGTTATAGGTTGAAATTAGTTCTTTGACTCCTCTCTTACCCGATTGCTCTCTCTTTTCCCAATTGTGTAGCAACAAGTAGGTCTAGAAACATAATACTTCTGGTTTCTTTTTTGTTAAATCTGCTTATTATCATAGACAAAAAGGGGAATAGAATAATCAGATGTGGAAGCTTATTTGGATACTCAATTTAATCTTGAAGATTAATTATTTTTGGTGGGTCATTTCCTATGGGAAGATCCTTAACATTGACAATCTTAATAGAAGGGGATTTTCTTTGGTGAATAGATGTGCTTTGTGCCTATCTGAATGTGAAAGTATAGATCATTTACTTATTCACTACCCTCATGTGACTAATGTATGGAACTAGATGTTGTCCCTACTTAATGTTAACTAGGTCATTCCTAACACAATAAATATGCTTATAGATTAATGGAGCCTCTGCCCCTTTAATCATCTAATAATCAAGAATCTATGGTCACAAGTACCCCTATCCTTCCTTGGATCATCTGGAAGGAATGAAATAATAGAATCTTTAGAGATCGATCAATAAAAAACTATATCCTATTCCAGATCATCAAATAACAAGTTAAGGAAAATATGAATGCTTCTCCCTATGGGAAAGGAAAGATCCTCCCGAACCTTTAAGAGTTGAGGATAAAATAGAGATGATGTATACACCAAAATCTTATGAATAGCAATTGGACAAGCATAATAAAGAGGAAGTTAACTAAATGGATTTAGGTGTGTTAGGAGATTCATCTACATCATGGTGTGTTAGCTATATAGTACTCATAGGCTAGAAATGATTTGACGACATCAATTTGCTAAGTTTGATAGCTTCCTTGATAAGAGTAAGCACATCATTCCTAACGATAGAATTCACATCACCTGCGATTTCATCATTCCATTTATGGTTTTTTTAATGAGTTGTTCATGTACGTGTTAAGAGTTTTAGTCTCCATGTCAAGAGTTTTAGTTTAAAACAATAACTAACTAAATATATATCCCTCGAATCTACTTTATTTTTGATTAAAGATAACATAGGTTTTGAAGGGACCCCAAAACCTTGTACAAGATGGTCAAAAAAGATATTCAAGTACACCCACTAAACAAACTGGAGCAAGACCAAGGAGAGGGTTATACCACAGGCACCCACAACCTGGATGGAACAAAGCATGAATCCCAAAAACCAACTCAATGGAGAACAATAGCGAAAAGAAAGAGAGCTAACCATTCAACCCCTAGTATGGGACCGAAGGGTCATATCAAATGAAGAGGATGATCTTTTAGAATTTTTACCTTTGATAGTAGCCCAACCATCCTCAACCTTAGCAGCCTTATCCTACCAAAAAAAAAGATCCAAAGTCGAGGACCCAACACCCAGCAAAGAAGCTTCCAACAAGTCATCCAACATCGGGCCAGTAAAAGCCATAGGCAAAGGACAAGCCGCAGGAGGAACCACCGAACCAAGGCAGGTAGGGCCCAAAACACCAGCCATACCAGCAACCCCAGTCCCACCAGCAATAGAAGTCAAAGAAGGTTCAACACCAACATGCCTAGAACCCCGAGTAGGACCATCATTACCAGAGTTAATTCCAACTGTCTTAGAAACATTCCCAGCAACCACAGAAGAAGGGGCAGTTGGAGGGGTAACAAAATCATCCTTCTCAGCAGCCTGAGAAGAGTCTATTTATTAATTTATCTAGTTTGGAAGATATTTTTAAATAAAATTATATGTATTTTTAAAATGAATTGTGTATTTTTGTATCGGTGTTTTCGATTATACTCAGTTGTCCACCATCTAGAAGAGGAAGAGTACTCCTAAATATTGACAAATAGCAATACAGTAAAAAATGCAATTGATTCTTAGAAGTATTCTTGCAAATACAATATGAACTTTGAAAAAGTTATGACAACTATTTTTGTAAGTTTGTTATCGCATGTACTTTGTAGATAGATTAAAAAACATGCTAACCTCCACTTGCACTTAGCTTGCTAAGCACCCATTAAATAATGCTCACCTCTTATTGTTCAAGGGCTTTACAAGTACCCTCTAAAATTTAACCATCCAATTTTGAAGGTTGTGTCAATAATGTTCTCAATAGAGTCTTGTTTTATCTATCTCTCGATAATTTCTTACATTTTATTCTAGGAAATGAAAAATTAGACAACTTTGCCAATGTATTTTGTGAAATAAATGATTTTTAAGGCTTTTTTTAGTTTTCTCTATAGGTTGAGAAAAATTATTAGCTCCAGTAGCTAAAAATGAACTTTTTAGGAATAATATTTTTTTTCATAATTAAATTCATATAAATTAATGAACAATATTGTGAATTGAGGAAAATTGATGTCTTTGAAGTAATTTTTTGTTAAATTTGATGGACTACATATCCTTTATTGCTTGGAAATATTTATTTTTAAATACATTTAATCAATTTCACATACACATTAAAATGGATATAAAATTTAATGGAAACAATCACACACCTATACATTTTTCCTAGTATTTTTGGCCCACTTTGATTATGGTATTGAATATTCAGTCTTTAGCTTACAAGTGGTGTGTTAATGTACAAATTGCAATCATATCTCGATCCATATCCTTGATAGTCCCCATATCTTTACCTCTAATCCCTAATGTATTAATAAATTGTAAACTGTACAAACTTGACTGAAGCTAGTTTTGTAGTTATGAATTTGAAACGTAATATTTTAGAGTTTAAAATTTAAATTCCAAGCTTACTACCCATTCACTAGCTATTAAAAGCCAATTTACGCACATTATGTTGATTTGTGTGCTTTCTTGTTGTATTTGAGAACATTCATTCATTAGGAAGAATTTTAGAGATCGCCTAATAATATGAGAATAATTTTAGATTTAAATCACCTAATACTATGAGAATAATTATTTAGATCGAAAGGCCCAAAGAAAAACCTATTCTATATTTTTCTACCTATATGATGGCCAAATTATCTAAAAATCTTCACTTAGAGATGTAAAGCTCATCCATTTATGAGCTTGACTTCTAAAAGAAAATATGAACCTTGGGAACTAATTGATTTCTCAAGGTTGTTTGCATGCACCAATAGCCACTGACTTCTGAAAGTAGACCTAGTAATAAAGTTTTCCTAGCAGAAGCAACATTTTCTGGGTGGTGTAGGTTACATGAAACAAATCAACATTCTAAATTACAATTTAAGAATTTCAGAGGGCTACTAATATTTTCAAAGGAGAAGTAAGGAATGCTAATGGACCTAAGAACCCTCCACCTATAGGATATGAACTTGTTATTAAATTGAATCCTACATAGATGATATATTGTAGAACAAATATACACTAAGAATGATCTAGGACAATATAAAATTCATATTAAAAATATGAAATTCTCATCTGAATCCATAAAAACTGTCTAGATCATGGACAAATCATTTTTTATATGTAATATAAAACTTCACCGCAATTTATATACGCAAAATTTAGAAGATTTTGCGTTAGCAAGTATTGAATTCTACATAGGAGTAAATTGGAGAGTAGCCTACTTCCAAGTCGTAAGATTGGATGAAATTCCATTTGCGGAGAACTTTCCTGGTGGTTGCGAAGGATCAACATCATTATTTTCCACACATTCCATCATTCCAATTAGGGTTAGAGATAGTGTGAGAGTTAAGATTTCATTAATATTAGAATTAAGGTTAGTATTATAATTAGATTTAATGTGTGTTATATTAAGATTAGAATCTATTAAGAATAATGTTCTATAATGTGACTCCTACAAAATTAAATTTTTTTTCTTTCAAATCTACAATTTGTTTGACATAGCTGGATAGCTATTGATATCAATCGATATATATTTCTATATTTGGTCTATATAAGAAGCAACCAATTTTTATTTTTATTTCTAACTATAGATAATGATAGCATTTGTATAAGTTAGATCTTTTTAACTACAGATAATGGTAAGCATTGTCGAACAAACTAGAATGTAATTGAGCATGAAATTGAATGCATTTAATAAGTTATTTATATTGTTAATAATTTATGTTATACGAACTCTACAAAACTTTTTAAAAAAAATACATTTTATGCTACACTTCACATATATTTAACATACCTATTGCACACCAAATTGCAAGTTAGTTAAGAACATTCATTCATTAAGATGAATTTTAAAAATCAACTAACAATATGAGAATAATTATTTAGATTGAAAGGTCTAAAGAAGAATCTATTCTACATTTCTCTACCTACATTATCTAAAAATCTTCACGTAGAGATGTAAAACTCATCCATCAACTAATTGATTTCTCAAGATTGGATGAACTCCCATTTGTGGAGAAGTTTCTTGGCAACATCTAAATCCTCAACAAAAACATAATAGGATGTATGCCTATGTGCCATACCATCCCCACGTTGCCTGAAACCTGCAGTGTCTGACATCCGTAACTACAGTATTGCCGTAAGTCAGGGCACTAACGGAAATTGACCGATATATACAAGTAGATATTTAAAAATAGTTTAATATAAAAAATAAAATAAAATATTCATATATGAATTCATAGATAATTATAAAATTATTAAATAATATAAAAAAATAAACATATAAATAAAATTATAAAATATTTATTTTTAAAACTGAAAAAAAATCATTAAGCCTTTCCCGTGGCTATGCCTAGTAAAAAAAACTATCCAAAAATTACAGAGTGTTTGAAAAAAAAACCCAAGTGTTAAAGATACGTTTTTCTTTTCTGTACATGTCAAATCGGCCAATTTTCGTTAGTGCCCTGACTTACGGCAATACTGTAGTTACAGATGTCAGACACTGCAGGTTTTAGGCAACGTGGGGATGGTATGGCACATAGGCATACATCCTATTACATTTTTGTTGAGGATTTAGACGTTGCCAAGTGGCTGTGAAGGATGAACATCATTATTTTCCACAAATTATTCGACCCATCCATCATTCCATGCGACCAACTTTTGTTTGTCTTATGTATAGTTTTAAGTGCAAGTTGATGTTCCTATTGCAATTCTTATTATGGTATTGAATATTCAGTCTTTAGCTTACAAGTGGTGTGTTAATGTACAAATTGCAATCATATCTCAATCCATATCCTTAATAGTCCCCAAATCTTTACCTCTAACGCCCCAATGTATTAATAAATTGTAAGTACAAACTTGACTGAAGCTAGTTTTGTAGTTATGAATTTGAAACGTAATATTTTAGAGTTTAAAATTTAAATTCCAAGCTTACTACCCATTCACTAGCTATTAAAAGCCAATTTACGCACATTATGTTGATTTGTGTGCTTGCTAGTTGTATTTAACAACATTCATTCATTAGGAAGAATTTTAGAGATTACCTAATAATATGAGAATAATTATTTAGATTGAAATCACCTAATAATATAATAATTATTTAGATCAAAAGGCCCAAAGAAAAATCTATTCTATATTTTTCTACCTATATGATGGCCAAATTATCTAAAAATCTTCACTTAGAGATGTAAAGCTCATCCATTTATGAGCTTGACTTCTAAAAGAAAATATGAACCTTGGGAACTAATTGATTTCTCAAGGTTTTTTGCATGCACCAATAGCCATTGACTTCTGAAAGTCAATCTAGTGATAAAGTTTTCCTAGTAGAAGCAACATTTTTTGGGTGGTGTAGGTTACATGAAACAAATCAATATTCTAAATTGTGATGTAAGAATTTCAGAGGGCCGCTAATATTTTCAAAGGAGAAGTAAGGAACACTAATGGACCTAAGAACCCTCCACCTATAGGATATGAACTTGTTATCAAATTGAATCCTACACAAGATAATATATTGTAGAACAAATATACACTAAGAATAATCTAGGACAATATAAAATTCATATTAAAAATATGAAATTCTCATTTGAATCCATAAAAACTGGCTAGATCATGGACGAATCTTTTTTACATCTAATATATAAAACTTCACCGCAATTTATATACACAAAATTTAGAAGATTTTGCGTTAGCAAGTATTGAATTCTACACAGGAGTAAATTGGAGAGTAGCCTACTTCTAAGTCGTAAGATTGGATGAACTTCCATTTGCGGAAAACTTTCCTGGTGGCTGTGAAGGATCAACATCATTATTTTCCACAAATTCCATCATTCCAATTAGGGTTAGAGATAGTGTGAGAGTTAAGATTTCATTAATATTAGAATTAAGGTTAGTATTATAATTAGATTTAATGTGTGTTATATTAAGACTAGAATCTATTAAGAATAATGTTCTATAATGTGACTCCTACAAAATTAAATATTTTTTTTCAAATCTACAATTTGTTCGACATGGCTAGATAGCTATTGATATCGATCGATATATATTTCTATATTTGGTCTATATAAGAAGCGACCAATTTTTATTTTTATTTCTAACTACAGATAATAATAGCATTTGTATAAGTTAGATCTTGTTAACTACAGATAATGGTAAGCATTGTCGAACAAACTAGAATGTAATTGAACATGAAATTGAATGCATTTAATAAATTATTTATATTTTTAATAATTTATGTTATACGAACTCTACAAAACTTAAAAAAAACAAACATTTTATGCTACACTTCACATATATTCGATGTACCTATTGCACACCAAAGTGTAAGTGATAGTTAAGAACATACATTAGAATTTTAGAAATCACGTAACAATATGAGAATAATTATTTAGATTGAAAGATCTAAAGAAGAATCTATTCTACATTTCTCTACCTACCATCTAAAAATCTTCACGTAGAGATGTAAAACTCATCCATCAACTAATTGATTTTGGATGTACTCCCATTTGCGGAGAACTTTCTTGGTGGCTGCGAAGGATGAACATCATTGTTTTCCACAAATTATTCGACCCATCCATCATTCCACGCGGCCAACTTTTGTTTGTCTTATGTATAGTTTTAAGTGCAAGTTTATGTTCCTATTGCAATTCTTTTTTATAAGATAATAAAAATGTAATCGCCACCGTTCAAACAGCATATTGCTTTTTGGAAGCTACGGTCAGGATGACAGAAAAAGGCTGCCTCGGTACCTGGATTGCTTAATGTTGGGACATTCGAAAAATAATTTTAATAGAAAATAGAAATACTGTGGGTTTCTAAGTGGTTAAAGCCACTGAGTTTGGAAATCTGCTCACTGCACTCAACAGTGGGTGGTTTTTTGGTTTATCAATCACGTACAGGGAGGGTCCCATCCATCAAAGTTATTCAAGATCGAAATCGAATCTGAAGAAGACATGCCTATTAAAATTTAGATCTTGTGGATGACACGCTAAAGATATTGAACTACTGTCCTTGACAATAGGTAGATTTTTCTATCCAGATTTGTGAAAAATAGGTGATCAACAAGGTAAAATGACTACTGCAGTAAGGGATTTCCACATGGAGGTTGAGGTTCCTGAAGCAGCAAAAGGACTGGTTATTGGGACGGGAGGGCGAACAATCAAAAGATTTCAACAATCTGCAGGGATCTCTTTAGCCAGGTTTCTTCCCTCTGGCAAATTTCAAATTCGGGGCGTTTCCAAAGAAGCCGTGCAAAGTATCGTTGCTTCCATTAAAGATCTGATAGGGTTCGCTGGTGTGCGCAAAAGCGCAGGATATTCCCCCCTGTTTTACCGCAATTGTTTCTGCAAATCTACAGAGAATCCTCTGCTGGCTGTTGACAAAGTCTGTTTCGAGGAATTTATTGGCTACATTTCTTGCATTTCTCGGCAAGGTAAGCAACATTTGTGTTTCAAGAAGGGAGAAGCGGTCGTTTCAGGTTCGCCTACAGTTTCTTGCGTTGATGGGAATCTTGCAGCTGCATTATCAAACAAGATGTCTGTCACGGGCTTGGGAGGAACCCGTGCGGCACTGGCATAAAATCGTCCAAGTCTAATGCAATGCAATAAAACTTGACGGAATCCAGACTACGCCTAACACAGTACGCAACACGAAAGCTTTAAGATCTGAACATCCCAAGTGCACAATGAAATCCGCTAAGAAACTGATGCAAGAAATAATGCAACACAACACTCCAGTCCAGATTTATGGCGAGGCGATGCCTCCAGAATTCTTCATCAATTGATCCCAATTACAAAGACACAATGGAGTCTATGTTGAAAAACACAGATCGCCCCTAAAAGTTATGCATTTGAGCCAAACAGACTTAGCTCAATGCTGATACAATAAAACAATGCAACCCCAGGCTGCAACACAAGCATACAACGAATCTGCTCCAAGTCGTCGCCAAAGAAGTCGCACCTCTGCCGAAAACCTTCGCAAGTCACTTCGCTCTGCTCCGATGATTGACTCCCGATTTCGATCTGCCAAGAATGAGCCAAGGCCTCCGCCTTTATACCAAATGACCTCAGAAGAAGCGGTCCCAGATTTAGGTCCGCACCTAAATTGAAACGCCACGGAATTAACGCAATCGCCAAGCAAATACAAAGCCGCAGCTCCAACGGCTAGATCTGCAACGGCTAGTTACATCCACGATGTAACGCAACAAAGCAATGTCGCCCGCTAATCCCGCAAATGATGCCGCCACGCTAAGAATAACTCAAGTAGCCGTTACACCATTGCATTCTCCAAGACATAAAATCCCGTCGGCCCATTTAAACAAAAATGAATCATTGGCGACTTGAATTCCATTCAGGTCGGCCCAGCTGCAAAACAAATTGATCATGTCGGCCCGTGAACACAAAGAAGTCTTCACTGCAACGAATCTACACAAGGCAAATACATCCAATGAAGCTGCATTCCTTCGACAAGAACAACTCGTGACACTTCCAAGTCTCCAACTCGGATCCAAACAGCTCACAAAAATGATTCACAGTCTAGCCCTGTGACATCCTCCCCCACTTAACCAAGAGGCGACGTCCTCGACGCCTGCAACGCACCTAGACAAAATGACGCTGCGAGAGGGTCGATCCCTTGAAGAGATCAGTTAAGCTGCATTGAGTTCCCTTTGGCAAGGAACCCAACCAACACCTTCACTGCATTCTGCTGCTGTTCTCCCCAGACCCAATCTCCATGCAAGCAATCCAACAGGGGCCGCACGACTTCGGAATAGCTTGCAAAAGAACTTCTGCAAAAACTACTCACGCCCAGAAATCGTCGCAAATCATGAACATTCTGAATCTGTCCACAAATACCAACTGTCGAAGTTGCACTAATCTGGCTCAAATCAGGAACTGCAAAGTCATCTATGTAGAGCAACCCATGCTGCTCAGAATCCGCCACGGCAACATGATCACTTGGCGAATAGACATCTTGCATCGAACTCAATGAAGTCGATGTCACTGCTGAATCTGCACCACTCAATATAGGAACAAAACACGTCTGCCTTGCATCCAAAATCATGACACATCCCCAACAAGGAGCAAAGACAACATTAGTCTGTCTCAAGACATCTAAACCCAAAATCAAATCATACCGATCCATCTCCAAGGCTACCAAGTCGACAGATCCGTGCCAAGCGCCAAGCTGCAAGGAAACATTGCAAATCGCTCCGCAGACCCGCAACGCAGATGCATCAACTGTCACACAAGTCGCATCAATCAAGTCGATCTGCAACCCAAGTCTCCTAGCATGCTCCATTGATACAAAGCTATGCGATGCGCCCGAATCGATCAAGGCCTTCATTTTGCAACCCTCCAAGATTGCCTCAATGAAGCACAGCTCCGGCCAATCCAAAGCCCTCGGAACAGATCCAGATCTGGGGTTCAAATACAAACTGTTCAGCACCAATGCACCAATCCGTGGCACCGATTCCTCCTGTGACAGCATTGCATTGACCCGCATCCGATCAGGACATTCTCTGGCAAAATGATCGGGCTTTCCACAGAGAAAACAATCCCGATTCCTCTTCTTCTCCTTCTCTTCATACACAGGCTCAGTTTCATCCGATTTCTGCTTCTTAGCTTTTCTGTCGCCATTCCGCTTGTCACTTTTCGGACGAAAGTGAGGTGCGCTGTCAGACTTGGCTCCCCCAAATCCCATCGCCGCGTCACCCTTGTAGTCGAGCAACCCTTCCGCCACGGTGATTGCTTCGGCCAAAGACTGCACCTGATGTCTTCTCACTTCCTCAGCCGCCCAAGGTTGTAAGTTACGCATGAAAAGGAAGAACTTCTCCCAGTCACCCAGTTTGTCGCATTCCAAGTCCAACACTCGGAACTGCTTCACATAATCCCGGACTGTGCCAGTATGCTTCAACTGATCAAATCGTGCTCGGTTCACCCAATCAGAGTTCCCAGGACGGAACTGATCACGAAGTGCTCCCTTCAAGTCAGTCCACGTCTTGATTACTTTGACATTCTTTCCAGCCCGTTCGTCAGCCAAATGTGTCCGCCACCATAACTTAGCACTTCCAGTCAAGCAAGAAGTGACTTTCTTGATCTGCATTGCATCAGTCAAGTTTGTCACCTCAGAAAGGTACTCATCCACATCCCAAAGAAAGTTGTCGAGGGCCTTGTCGTCACGATCTCCGTCATAAGATCCGATCTGATTTGAAGCCTCCGATCCAATCTTTCCTCCTTGCAACATCGCATGATGGAGGGCCTGTCCCTCTTTCAAAAACTTGACCTCTTCCCGTAATGCATCATACTGCTCGGTCAGTTTTGCCATCATCTCCAGCAATCGCTCAACAGGACTGTCATTCTCCAACGCCTCAAGTCTTGCCTCATGGTTTTGAAGCCAATCCTTCTGCTTCATAGTCCCACGCACCGCTCGACTTTCCACAGGCTGAGACTGCTCCGCATCAAATCCACTATCCGCATCGGCCATGGTGCACCCCACAAATCAGATCTCGCAAGAAGACTGCTCCGAAATCCAATTCCGAATCAGAACTGCTCTGATACCAACTCGGCAGAGTTGGTATGAAATCGATACCAACCCCGATCGATCTGCTCTGATACCAACTGTCACGGGCTTGGGAGGAACCCGTGCGGCACTGGCATAAAATCGTCCAAGTCTAATGCAATGCAATAAAACTTGACGGAATCCAGACTACGCCTAACACAGTACGCAACACGAAAGCTTTAAGATCTGAACATCCCAAGTGCACAATGAAATCCGCTAAGAAACTGATGCAAGAAATAATGCAACACAACACTCCAGTCCAGATTTATGGCGAGGCGATGCCTCCAGAATTCTTCATCAATTGATCCCAATTACAAAGACACAATGGAGTCTATGTTGAAAAACACAGATCGCCCCTAAAAGTTATGCATTTGAGCCAAACAGACTTAGCTCAATGCTGATACAATAAAACAATGCAACCCCAGGCTGCAACACAAGCATACAACGAATCTGCTCCAAGTCGTCGCCAAAGAAGTCGCACCTCTGCCGAAAACCTTCGCAAGTCACTTCGCTCTGCTCCGATGATTGACTCCCGATTTCGATCTGCCAAGAATGAGCCAAGGCCTCCGCCTTTATACCAAATGACCTCGGAAGAAGCGGTCCCAGATTTAGGTCCGCACCTAAATTGAAACGCCACGGAATTAACGCAATCGCCAAGCAAATACAAAGCCGCAGCTCCAACGGCTAGATCTGCAACGGCTAGTTACATCCACGATGTAACGCAACAAAGCAATGTCGCCCGCTAATCCCGCAAATGATGCCGCCACGCTAAGAATAACTCAAGTAGCCGTTACACCATTGCATTCTCCAAGACATAAAATCCCGTCGGCCCATTTAAACAAAAATGAATCATTGGCGACTTGAATTCCATTCAGGTCGGCCCAGCTGCAAAACAAATTGATCATGTCGGCCCGTGAACACAAAGAAGTCTTCACTGCAACGAATCTACACAAGGCAAATACATCCAATGAAGCTGCATTCCTTCGACAAGAACAACTCGTGACACTTCCAAGTCTCCAACTCGGATCCAAACAGCTCACAAAAATGATTCACAGTCTAGCCCTGTGACAATGTCAATTGGCGTTTTCACAAAGGTCCTCCCGCATTGGGACTTTTCTGCATATAGATCCGAGCTGTTATCCTGCTTCGAGTGTCGAGAGGATGCGATGAGGAACATCAAGATGATCGTTCGATTCGGAAAGCAACTCTACCACGGCCCTCACTGCGAGGATCTGCTCCACCGGGGTTTCATTTCCTTTTCCCATTTACAACAACTTTGCAGCCAAAAGCTCATATCCAGCGCATTCTCCACCGCATGTTCAGAAAAGGCCGTAGCAGATCTCAGGCTTCATTTGGAAAGGCTAGACTACGTCAGGGTTTCATACCGGAGAAAAATCAGCATTCATCTCACAGATCGGGAAGAGAAGCCGATTCGCCTGTCGAACGTCTCCGTGCGTTGCTTGGGAGAAGACGGCTTTGTGCATAATAGGGAAGTCCAACGAATACTTCGCTCAAGGGACTATTTCCAGGTACTATAGCATAACAAAGATCTTAATTTTTAAACATATTTTAAAAGCTCTTAAAACAGATCATTTTGTGCAGGCGCTGGATGTGGATGTCGAAGCATCTGCCATTGATGTTCAGAAAGCTTACAGGCGATGTCTGCTGAAGATCGAGTTTGATGCAGGCGATTTGACTTCCGCGGAAAAGGCTAAGAAATTGGCCAGAACGGCCTCGGATTGCTTGATGGATTCCGTGCAGCGAGAAAAATATTTGAGCAAGTTTTATTCGGCGAGTCCCTCAGATCCATCCATCGCTCCTTCTCTGTCTCCTGTGAGGGCTGAGATAAGTAGGGTTCGCAGGGAGCCGAGGAGACACGGCATTGTCAGCTTCTGCAGAGAGGGGGAAAATACAAGTGATTTCAGGCTGGCGGTGATGTCGCACGAGAGAGAGATGAAGATTCAGACGGAAATGGTAAAATGGGTGGAAGACGCTTGGGCGAATCGAACCCCCGACCGAGTGTTTGTTTTCGACCGTTCAAGCCGGTATCAAATAACGAACATACGGTACAAAGACGCGGAGACG
The DNA here is from genome assembly GCA_027943335.1 of Chamaecyparis obtusa. Classification (NCBI taxonomy): domain Eukaryota; kingdom Viridiplantae; phylum Streptophyta; class Pinopsida; order Cupressales; family Cupressaceae; genus Chamaecyparis; species Chamaecyparis obtusa. The sequence continues at coordinate 682,442 of BSBK01000776.1, read as the reverse complement.
TATGTAACGGAGGATTTTAAGTTCCGTATTGCAAATGTGAGGGAAGTGGACGGAGAGGCGGAGAACAAGAGATGGGAATGCGCCCTCACCAGCAGGTGGTCTAAATGGAACGATGGAATTGCAGGTGACGTGAATTCTACCGTCAGGAATGACGTGCTTACTCTTATCAAGGAAGCCGTCAAATTTAGTAAGGTGATGTCCCCAAATTATCCATAGGCTGTGAATACTATATAGCTTTTGTGGCAACTTATGTATCCTTGGCATACGCCAACTTTTAAAAGGTAATTCTAAAAACAAAATATCTTTGTCTTCCTAACATTTTTTAATTGGAGTTAGTTGTATGGTAACAAAAATATTATATTGTGATATTGCTATCGGGATTTAAGTGTTTAGTTTGACTAAAAAACTATCTGGTTGAATCTTGATCGCAATATCACAATTTGATTTGTTGTGGAAAATATCTCCTACTTATCAAAAACATTACACATCATGCATATTTATAAATAAAATAATATCTAGGACATTTAGGGGTGAATTTGTATTGGTTAAATTTATTTAGTTGTTAGTTTGATTATAAATGAAGTATCTTTGTCCTTTAAATTTTATTTATTTTTTATTCTAATTAATTATGGATCGTGCATATTTTATTAACAAGGCTCAAGGTTCAATTATCATTGTTTAGATTTATTTGAATGGCAGTATGGTTGAGCTCAAGTTTGCAATTTGAGGTGGTTATGGAGGGAGTGGTCATAGAGGTAAAATGGGTATGACAATAATTAAAGAATATTTTGATTTTAAAAAAATTATACTAAAATATCTTTAGATTAGTTTGGAATTTGTATAACTTTAGATTAGTGTTTTTGAGTTGCTTAGGGAAAATAGGGGTTTAAGTGTCTCTTATTCAATCAACTAGAGGAGCAAGTTCTATTGTCTTGAATGGGGATTTGAGTTTTGTGTCTGACAACATAATGAGAAGTAACAAAAAAATGGAGTGAGATGGAGGTAGTGGAAAGAGTGGTGAAGATTGTCTCATCAAAAATTTTGCATTATAAGATTTTATATTTTCCATTTTAGTTAATTCATTTCGAAAAGAAATTCAAAGTAATAAAGACAAAAAAATTAATGATTAAAAAAGCCATCAACTTCTTGCTTGTTCTTTTTAATATTTATTGGGATCATATGTTATAGTAAAATTTGGTTAATACTAAAATTTTGAATTCTACACTACTGATTAGCTTTTAATTGATGAAAAAAGTTCATGGTGATCTTTATTAATTTTTTTTAATATCTATTATTAAGTCTTATAAATTTTATGAAATTTGAGTTGGATTTTTTATTAATAAGAATTTGTAAATTTGTTGATATTAATTGAATTTTTTTAAAGCAACTTCTTTAAAAAATTGAAGCATATTATCCTTCAAATTCTCTATGACCATATCTTATGATTTATAAATGTGTTTAAATAGAACTTAGATAAATTTAGGAAGAAGTCTACATTATTAGAATTAGAGATAAATATTTCTAAAAAAATATGTAGTTAATATATTATGTACTTAACAAAAACATTATAGATCATGCATATTTATAAATAAAATAATATCTAGTACATTTAGGGGTGAATTTGTATCGGTTAAATTTATTTAGTTGTTGGTTTGATTATAAATGGAGTATCTTTGTCCTCTAAACTTTATTTATTTATTATTCTAATTATTATGGATCATGCATATTTTATTAACAAGGCTCAAGACTCAATTGTCATTGTTTAGATTTATTTGAATGGTGGTATGGTTGAGCTCAAGTTTGCAATTTGAGGTGGTAATGGAGGGAGTGGTCATAGAGGTAAAATGGGTATGACAATAATTAAAGAATATTTTGATTTTAAAAAAATTATACTAAAATATCTTTATATTAGTCTACAATTTGCATAACTTTAGATTAGTGTTTTTGAGTTGCTTAGGAAAAATAGGGGTTTAAGTGTCTCCTATTCAATCAACTAGAGGAGAAAGTTCTATTGTCTTGAATGGGGATTTGAGTTTGTGCCTGACAACATAATGAGAAGTAACAAAAAATGGAGTGAGATGGAGGTAGTGGAAAGAGTGGTGAACACTGTGTCTCATCAAACTTTTTCATTATAAGATTTGATAATTTCCATTTTAATTAATCCATTTCAAAAAGAAATTCAAAGTAATAAAGACAAAAAACATGTGATGATTAAAAAAGTCATCAACCTTTCGATTAATTGCTTGTTCTTTTTAGATTTATTGTGCTATAGTAAAATTTGGTTAATATTAAAATTTTAAGTTCTACATTACTAATTAGCTTTTAATTGATGAAAAAATTTCATGATCATATTTATTATTATTTTTATTATTACGTTGAAGGAGTTTCGTACTTGAAATGAATGACCCGATGTCCAATATACACGGTCTACATTTGCTGACAATAGTGCAAGACAATTCAAATGTCATCGATCATTGGATTGTTTTACTCTTTTTTTAAAGGTTATTTATTTTCTGGGTGGTCCCACAAAAGTGAGTCCCACTTTTGGGGCCGAAGGAAATTTGGTCGGGCTAACATATTCATATTTTAATGTCTTCGCACGAAGAGGGGGTCTTTGCACGAAGACAAACCAACTCTTCGCACAAAGAACCTAACGTATGGTACTTTGCGCGAAGGGGTAACGATGTCTTTGGGCGAAGACCCCCTAGGCCGGATTTACTACAAATTTATGGCGAAGGGTTGTCATTTTCATATTTACTGTTCAACGAGCGCAGTAGACCCCAGTGTTGGAGCGACCCCCCGACGACTTCGTGACGTCCTCACTGACTTCGTCCTCCTTGTCTTCTATTCCATCTCCTTCGACCGTCGTATATTCCAGGTACACACATTTTTCTCTTTTTTTAAAAATTATTTTTTTATTGTAAATTGCATGTTTATTAATTATTTTAGTTTGTTTTTTAATTTTCAAATAGTTATTTCATTTTCGGTAATTTTTAGTTTTAAAAAATTATGTTAGAAAATACTAGAAAATGTTAGAAAATACTATAAAATGTTAGAAAATACTATAAAATGCTAGAAAATACTATAAAATATTAGAAAAACTAGAAAATTTTAGAAAATTTTAGATTTTTAGTAATCTTGTTGTATGTTTTTAAATTATTTTTAATTAGTAATGTTAAAATGTTAGTTTTAAATTATTTTTATTAGAAAATTTTAGAACAATTTAAGAAAATTTAGAAAAATTTAAAACTTAGGAAAATTTAGAAAAATTCAAAACCTTTGAAAAAATTAGACAATATATTAGGAAATGTTAGAAAAATTTAAAACTTTGTCTCTCCCCATGTGCCCATTACGACTCTCTCACCAAACTCCTCAATACTCTCTCCACACCATCTTAAGACTCTCTCTCTCTCTCTCTCTCTCTCTCTCTCTATTAAGACTTTATTTATTTATCGTGCTACTATTTGACACTAATTAAGACTCTCTAACCAAACCCCTTAAGACACCTCCCACCCCCTTAAAAATCTCATCACACTTTCATTAACACAAGATTTGTCTTCACAATTAAGACTCTCTCTCTCTCTCTCTCTCTCTCTCCCCAATCCTTATTACTCGCTCTCTCTCTCTAGGACTCTCTCTCCCCACCCCTTATTACTCTCTCTCCTCTTATGACAATGTCACCCCACCTCTCTCTCTCTCTCTCTCTCTCTCTCTCTCTCTCTCTCTCTCTCCAAGAGGACCTCTTAAGTCCTAACATGAGTTTAATAACACCTAATAGGACCACTTAAGACCAATTAAGATATAACACATGACTAATAAGACCTAATTGGAAGTTTATAAGACCTAGAATACTCGACTAATAAGACCTAAAGGGACTAATAAGACCTAATAGGAACCAATAGGTCCTAATAGGACCTAATAATACCTAATAAGACATAATAGGACCCTTAAGTCCTAATAAGACCACTTAAGACTTAATAGAACCACTTAAAACCTAATGTGACTAATAGGACCTATTAAGACCAATTAAGACCTAACATGACCTTGACTAAGACATAATAGGACCTAATAAGACCAACTAAGACCTAATAAGACCCTTAAGACCAATTAAGACCTAACATTCAACCAATAAGACCCAAGTAGGACCCAATAAGACCCTTAAGACCCAATAGGACCTAATTAAGACCTAATAGGACCCAATAGGACCTAATAATACCTAAAAGGACATAATAGGACCCTTAAGACCTAATAGGACCACTTAAGACTTAATAGGACCTCTTAAGACCTAATGTGACAAATATGACCTATTAAGACCAATTAAGACCTAACATGACCTTGACTAAGACATAATAGGACCTATTAAGACCAACTAAAACCTAAGAAGACCCTTAAGACCAATTAAGACCTAACATTCAACCAATAAGACCCTTAAAGCCAAATAGGACCTAATTAAGACCTAATAGGACCACTTAAGACCTAATAGGACCTAATAGGACCCTTAAGACCCAATAGGACCCAATAAGACTCTTAAGACCCAATAGGACCTAAAAGGACCAATTAAGACCTAATAGGACCCTTAAGACCCAATAGGACCCAATAAGACCCTTAAGACCCAATATTACCAATTAAGACCTAATAGCACCTAATATGACCTAATAGGACCAATTAAGACCAATTAGGACCAATTAAGACCTAATAGGACCTAATAGGACCCTTAAGACCCAATAGGACCCAATAAGACCATTAAGACCCAATAGGACATAATGGGACCAATTAAGACCTAATAGGACCTAATATGACCTAATATGACAAATTAAGACCTACTAGGACCTAACAAGACCAATTGAGACCTAATAGGACCAATTAAGACCTAATAGGACCTAATAGGACCCTTAAGACCTAATCGGACCAATTAAGACCTGTATACACCCAAAAATGGTCACCTAGACTATTAGCCCCTTTTGCTAAATCATCAATTGCTTATTCTTGATCAAATCTTAGTTCTATCATTTATTCAATTATTTTCTATGGGCTAACCATTTTATCCTAAGTCTTTATTTGATTAAAAGGAATATTCCCTCCCCTTTTAATAAATAAAAAGCCTCCACTTTTCCTCTTATCCTAAGTTGCACAAAGAAAGCATTATTCTTATTTTATAAAAAGGGAAAAAACACTTTTTGTCTCATATGGACACAAAAGTCAACTCCTATTTTCTCATTGGAGGATACTTGTGCACATGGATTGCTCCTCTTTCAAGCTCCACCGTTGATTAAATCTTTTGCCTCTTAATCTCCATGGTCCATTTCTCCTCATTTCCTATAAAAGAAGAGCTCTCTTCTTCATTCTAGGGCCCCAACTTTTTATGCTAACTTTATAATGCAGGTTTTCTAGGTCACTTTGGAGCTTTTGGAGATTTGGAGTATTCTTAGCGTCTACATCTTATTCTTACATTCTTAGCTTAGCTTCATATTTATGTTTTCTTAGATTAGCTTCATTTCTATACTCTAGATTAGCTCACATAGATTAATTAGCTTGGGTTGTAACACTTGCATATTTCTTTTCATAGCTTAGCTTGCATTTCCATTTCTAGCATAGCATTGCATTGCATTTTCATTCTTGATTCTTGAGGATATTGGCATTCTTGCCCTTGTCTTCATTGAATCTCCCATTGCATGGTTTACTAGCAAGGTTATAGGCCTAATAGCTCTAGCTGAGAGAATTCTTAAAAACCCTTGCACTCCATGCCTAGGGAGCTATGGATCGATTTGTGAGGGCTCATTCTTGAGTTTCCTTGCATGTAATGATCCATAGAAGTGTGACACATTTATAGCACACATTTTTGGCACCCACCGTGGGGCAGAGTAGACTAGCTTTGTCCCTTCTTTTTCTGCATTTCTGTCATTTTCCGTCAATTTTTTGGCAAGTTTTCAGCTTAATTTTTCGTCTCTATTTTTTTTTTGTCTCAGATTGTCGTGCGATACTTTCCAGAAGTATCGCGCGATATACCTCTGTATGCGAGCACGATACTTCGCTTGTCAGAAGTATCGCCTGGCTATAGTAGATAATATCGCCTGGTCTCGGGCGAAGTATCACCTGGTGTCGGGCGAAATATCACACGGACTGATAAGTATCGCCCTAGTATAATGCGAAGTATCGCACGATACTGGTGTCTGTACCTGGCAGTGACCTATTTTTGAGTGATTTTATCCATCTTGCAAGTTTCAGGTTCTTAGCTATCTTTTTGAAATTTTTTGAAATTTCCAGCATTTTCAAATCCGTGCCGCTTTGGAAAATGGGTGCCCATTTTTTTTTTAAATTTTGCAAATGGTATCAAAAGTTTAAGTGTGATATATTGTTGGAAAGGTCTTTCTAAGCCTAATCCAACCATGATGGTTTCATTTTCAGATTTTATCATTTGATCAGTTATTTTTGTAGATTATCTAATTTTTTTCATGTACTAATCATTGTTAGATTTTGGATTTTGATTCTCCTAACTCTTGTTGGTCTAACAAGTTGTGGTTGTAGGTGCTTCTTGCTTGAAATTTGCTAAAATCGCATGTCAAAGAGGGCTACTAATGGTTTTTGCAGGGCTGCCCTAAGCATAACAACTAAATCAAGTGCTTGTTTAATTGCTTTCTTTATTAAGTGCAGCATATACTAGTTGTTTCCTTTCATAGGCACTTAATACCTTGTTGTAGAAATTTTGAGGTGGTAGGAGAGTATGCTCTTCACCCTTGTGGTGAAATAGAAATCTTGACCCATCTTGGGATTTTGAAAGTAAGGGGGTAATTGAATCTTTGCTTGGCGTGTTTGGGAGAGATTCTTGAGATAGGGGAGTATGCTCTTCACCCTTGTGGTGAACCAAAAACTTTGAACCTCAAGAGTTAATCCACTCTTTGTTTAGCTTAGGATCCTTTAGCGGGCCCGGTCTTGAGCAATCAAGAGGAACGACCCAAGTGGGGACAACCTTGTCATCATTTTTCTTGGTGGCGAGTGATTCCAACTCACTATAATCTCAAGGCTATCGAGGACACAAAACCTTGGTAGACATAACACTTGTCTTCGCTTGATGTTAGTAGCTCATGGGATTGTGACCATGGGGAAAGCATTGAGCAAGAATGCTTAAGGTACTCTTGAGGCCACGAGGTCCTAGTCCTTTATGAGGAGCAAGAGGGGTGTTATGAACGGAAATCCTTACTACGAACCATTGGTTAGAGGCCACCTATTTTAGCCGCTTAGCTTCTTGGTGCAAGGATTGATCCAAGTGGACTTACCCGGATCACCCCAAGACACTCACCATATGTGTTCCTTTGGTTGTGTTTTTTGACACTTCCATGACAACGCCAATATCTCTTGTGGGCAACCACTTGGTGTGAGGTAAGGGAGCATCAAGTTGTGGGCCATGTTGCTAAGTAATGAGCCTTGTCCTTCTAGGTAGTAATTGCTTGAACTGTCTTCGATTGTGCTATGCCAGTGTAAACATTCTTAACATTCAAACAAATGGTAGCATTCATAAGGTTTTCTATTTTGATATCACAAGTGCTTGTCTTGGCAAGGTTGCTTTTGCCCTTGTTTCAAGTGTTCTATGACATGTTTGATCCTACACTGTTTGCAAACCTATCTTTTATCTGCTGCTACTACTTGTCAAACTAAGAAATTACACTATCCAATCTTTGAAATTGATCAAAACGCTTTAAAACTGATATTTTTATGTTCACTGGTCAAAGAATCACCTAATTCTGCAACAGTATAGCACGCCTTACTGAGAAATATCGCGCGATAGTTCACGCCCTGCTATTTTATCGTGTGCTTTGCTGAGGTATATCGTGCGATAGTTCGTGCCTTCTGGACTATTGCCCTGCTAGCCTGGAGTCTATCGCCCAACCATACTGCAGTCTATCGCCTGGATTAAGGCAAAGTATCACCCGAACTGAGAAGTATCACCCTGTCTGCCTGGAAAGTATCGCCCATAATCTTTTTGCTGTCTTGTCATTGCTGTAATTCGGAGTGGCTAAACTTGCACTTTAACCTGTCGTAGAGTGTCTTTTTCTGTTCTTACCTGAAACTGGTTTGTTACCTACATGCCTAGATTTGTTCTAGACTGAAACAAATGAGCTAAAACTATTGGGTTTGAGTTTAACGAATGCTACTCTTGATCACTTGTCGCATCATGGTTACCTCTCTAGCTACTTGCTTATTGAGCTTCTTGCTCGCTGCTCGGCTTTAGTCAATTGATTGCTGTAAGTACTTGAGCACTTTTGACAAGCCATCTCTCTATTGTTCTACTTTGACAAGTGATCTTTATTAACCTTGCTTATCTCAAATCTAAGAAACTTTGTCTCATTCTATTAGTTGACCAACATCTCTTTTCATGCCGGTTACAACTCGGTCTCAGTTTGAGCAAGAGAATCACCCTCCATTCAATTATACACAGTTACCTTCTCTAACTAGACGTTCAAAAGCACCCTTTAGCAACAACAGTTCTAGTTCTGACCAATCTGAGAATTCTAAGGCTACACCATGGTATAAAGGAGGTTTCCTCTTTTCCGCATTCAAGACCCCCAAAAACACAGACAGTGTCTCACTCACTTTGACTGAACAAGAAAAGTTTCAACTCTTGCAAGAACACTTTGAGCATAAGGATAATCAAGCGTGCTTAGACAAAGAACACAATCAACAAAGGATGGATGCTACTAGGCGCATGGCTTATAGAGGGACATTTCATGAGCAACCTGAGACTAGTAATCATGAGCATAGACCTCTTTTTAACAATGGCAACAATGACAACAACACGCCACCAAGATCTCCTCCAAGGCCAACTTTTGCTATGCCTTCTTCACCACCTAGACCTCCTGCTTCTCAACATGAGGCAGAGGCTAATGATGAGATTTCTAGTGAGGATCTTATGAGATGTGAACAAGATGTGGATTTCCAACGAATGATGCATAAGCTTTTAGAGCGTAATGGCAATCAATATTTTCAATATATGACTTCTAGAGGATACAAGCTTCCTCCCGGCTATGATGTCAGACAAATTGTCCAACAAAGAGTACCAACTGAATTGGAAGTCCTTCAAGAAGAATTACATCGGACAAATCAATGCCTTACCCAAATGGCATTAGAAAGAGAGCTTCCAAAGGTCTCTTTTGTAGAATCAATTTGTGCTCTTTCTTTTGATAAAGATCTATACATGGTCCCGTTTCCTAAGGATATTGAGGTTCCTAAATATGACAAGTATGATGGAAATGGTGACCCTCATGACCATGTGCGTCATTTTTATGCTCTTAGTATGGAATTTCTTCATGAAGACACATATCTCCTACGCTTATTCCCTCGAAGCTTAAGAGGCCAAGCTTTGGAATGGTTTGTGAAATTGACACCACCGCTGAAGACTTTTGATGAGTTAGCTCAGCGATTTACCCAGCAGTACTCTTACAACATCCAACAACCTGTCACTGTGATAGATCTCAGTAATCTAAGACAACATCAAGGTGAGCCATTTGCAACTTACTTACAACGTTGGAGGTCATTGTATTCTCGATATCCTCGTCAGCTACCCGAAAGAGAAAAGATTGACATTTTCGTCAACACACTTGTGCCTGAGCTATTTTATGATCTAAGGAAGCAACTGTTCTCCTCCTTCCATGACATGGTTGAAAGTGCATATCGGATTGAGGATGTAGCTATAAGAAAAGGGGATATTGTTATTAATAAAGATGCTAAAGGCAATGGTAAAGACAAGAACAAACCTTGGAATAAGAACAAGTATGTTGTTAATGATGGGGTTGTTGATGCTCCTAAAGTTAAAGAGCCCACTTTCAATCTCTCCAATGCTATCTATGCAGCAAAACAACAAGAAGCTAGCAACACTCACAATGCTCCTAAACCTCAATAGGTAGATAAGCCTAAGAAGTCATTTCGAAAGCGAGTCTATACCAAGTTGGCAGAACCTTACGATGTGATCCTTAAGACTTTGGTTGACAATGGATATCTTACGCTTCCTGATAAACCTGGTAATTGGGATCCGATAAATAAGCCTGATTGGTGGAGAGAGGATCATTATTGCCATTATCACAGAAACAAGGGACATCCAACAGACAATTGTTTTAGGCTTAAGGATGATATTCAGGATCTTATTGAGAACGACACAATCTCTATTGATGGCTTAACTAAAAATTCTGATCACACAGCTTTCAAAGATCCTCTACCTAAGCATGATAAGGGGGAAACCTCTCAAACACATAAGAAGAATCATGATGCAAAGATCAATTACATGTATCCTTCTAATATGCTTGTGATTAACATGGTAGAGCCCGTTGAGAGTGTTCTAATGATGAGGTCTCAAGATGATAATAACACCAATCATGGTAAGCCATAGTTAGTCTTGCAAACATGTGGTAGTTCATCTTCCCGAAGTGAGACACTGAATGCTGTTACTAGGGGGCAAGCCAAGATTGTCCTTAAAACTGCACAAGATCCCAAGCAAGCTTTTCCTTCCAAACAAGTGGCTCCTTCAGCCACCCCTAGCTATGATCTTGTCCAACATTTGCAAAAGACACTAGCACAGATATCTATCCTTGAGTTGCTGAGGTTATCCTCTTCGCATAGAGAGATTCTTGATGAGGCTCTACGTACAACACATGTTCCCAATGACATTGATCCAGATCAATTTCAGGCTATGGTCAACCACATTTCATCTCCATTATCTCTCTCCTTTTCTACAGAAGATGACATATCTATTGCTCACCCACATAATCTAGCTTTACACATTGAAGTTCTAGTCTACAATACCCGAGTCCGCCGTGTCCTGATAGACAATGGTGCATGGTTAAATATTGTTTCTTTCAATGTCATACAACAATTGGGTTTGTCAGAATTGGCTGTGGATTCCAAGAAGAAGATTACTATAAAAGCTTATGATGAAGTGGAAAGATCTTCCAAAGGTCTTGTCACGCTGCCTGTCCGAGTGGGCCCTATCATGAAAGATATTAGCTTCCAAGTATTGGACATCCCACTCGCATATAACATTCTTTTGGGTCATCCTTGGATCCATGACATGCAGGCTATTCCTTCCACTTATCATCAGTGTGTCAAATTTCCGTACAATGGCACTGAGGTTGTGATTCCTGGAGACCATACTATTGCTATCAATGCTCTTGCTGCTACTGAAAAATTTGTTCCTCATAATGAACCTTTTGTTGATCCTAGTACGTCTCTAGCTGCTGCTGAGAAATCACTTAAGATGATGAGCCTTGGTATGGGTGAATATACACTGGGTTCCTTTGCTTCTATACCTATTTCTCCTAGGTCATATGGGAGACCTTCTAATCAGATGAAGCCTTCCACTTCTGCTATGGTGATCTTTGATACTTTTGTTCCTTCATCCATTCCTTTAGAAGCAGAAAGAGAAGAACAAGCTATTCAAGAGTGGATCTATAGAGAGGATTCTAGAAATACTCCCATGCTCAGTAATTCAGACACAGATACAGATGAGTCACCACTACACACTATGGCTCAAATGGGAGATGATCTTCCTTCTACTTCACTCCTTTGGGGAGAAGAATGTATATCTACTGATGATATGGCTGAGGCCTCTATGTCTAGAACCTATGTGCCTAAAGAATCATTGCACTATGATAGACAACGTCGCAACATTGCACGACTGCTACAAAGAGGTGATCTCTCACATAATGACATGAGTATCTCTACTTCTTGGCATCTTAAGCCTCTTCCAAAAGATCCTCCCATGATAGATATGGATGTTGATGTGGTTCATCCCTCTCGTAACCCACCTGACGTGGTTGATGGGTCTTGTGTGGGGTCTAATGAGTTTGTTCCTCGTATTGCCTTAGTGGACCACGCTGGTTCTTCTATGACAAGTCTAGATCTAGCTACTTTTGGAGCTTACCCTATAGGCTCAACCTCTCGTGTCACCAGAGATGACATCCTTCACATAAATACTATTGAACCAGTCACTTCATTTCATCTCACATCAACACCTGTTACTTCTTCCACCAAAGAACTAGCAACAAAAAAGATTGAATCAGAAATCACACATCACGGTCATCAAGTCAAAAGAAAAGAGCAATGGTCGGATGGTGAAAACCACATTGTGGTGGTATCCACACCTAAGAAAAGTAAAAATAAAAATCTGCTCAAAAATAATGATTCTCAAATAAAAGATGACAAGCTGATTCTCTACAAAAAAATGATGCACTACCTCAAGCATGATCTCATATCTATTATACTTCAGCCCATTCCTAGAGCTAAGAACAAAGTTAGTAATGCCTTGGTTACTTCAACATCCATCTTACAAATGAAAAAGCATAAATTTCACTTCAAGTTCCTGGTGGACGAATTACGCTATCCTGCTCACAAATCTTACAATCCTACCATCTTTTCATATCTTCCACCTCATATTCCTCTTGCAAATCCACCACGCCATTCCTTCCGCCATCCCTTACACTTTGCCTTTGTCTCTGGTGACTTGTATAGGAAGGGTCTAGACGGAACTCTCCTTAAGTGTCTAGAAATAGAGGAGTCAAAAAAAGTGCTAGCTGAAATCCACGATGGCATATGTGGATCATATTCTAACGATCCTGCGCTAGCTCAGACATTGCTCAGGGCTGGTTATTATTGGTCAAACTAGTTGAGACCTCCTATTGTCACAGTTGCAGCATTTGGGCTTGGGGCCTATCAGTTCTCTACATCAGAGGAAACAGATTCTTGATGCCCATTTCTATCTGGGGCATCCTTTGTACATATTTTATGATCTTGAAAAAAACTCCAAAAAAATTCATATATGATGCTGAAAAAATCCAAAAAAAAATCAAAAAATTCAAAAAATCAAAAAAATTGAAAAAGTGCCTTGGTGAAAACCTGGAAATAGGCGCCTTGGTAGCAAAAATACAAAAAAATTATAGAAAGTCTTGAAAAAAATTGCAATAAATCTATCAAGTGGTGAAAACCTAGGAATAGGCGCTGCTTGAGACCCTCTGCACCTATGTCTATCAGTCTTGCGTGGTGCTCATTCGCTCCACTTCTCTCTTTGCCTCTCCTAGCCTGGAATTGACTCTTGTCTTAGTCTAGGAGGCATCTGTTGTTTTGAGCTTATCTTGGGTCTCTTTGTGCGTCTGGGTTTCTTAGGCACCTCACAAATGGTGTTTTTCAACACCACCCCAACAGTGTTTTTCAACACTACTCTTGCGTCAAGTGTTTCTCAACACTTATCAGATATCCTACCTACAGTCTAGATGATGCAATATTTCTCACTGGTAGATGCGATACTCAAAGTTTGACTCTATGACCTACACACACGCACTTAAACATTTGACTCACTGAGACTTGCTTAGCTTTATTTCTTTGTGTGCTGTCTAGGATGATTTCTTTGCTGAGTGTTCTCCCCCTATGATTTTTTCGATGATGCATAGCTAGAAGACTGAGGGAATGAGAACATGTTTTATTGCTTTTTCTGCTTGTGGGTATATTTTGTTGGACCTAACTATCGCGAGCATTTATGCTGGTCTTACTTGACACTTTGGACCTACAAGGTATTATCCTTGACTGTTTTGCAAGTGCATGCTTATAGTCATCTTGACTTTCTTGTGTCTCGATGCGAGCATAATCTTGCTATATCAAACTTAGGTAATCTCACTACACTAGTCATTTTGACCTACATGTCTTTGATGCCTAGGTGAGATTTCCACATTTCTATCTGATATAGATCATATTCAAATCCACATAGTTATGCTAGTGTGTATTGTATGATCTTGCGACGCTACCAATAACACTCGATGATGATAATTAGATGTCTATTGGCTTCGTAACCTTGCAAGTAAACCACTTTTCATGTAGCTTGCATTCTTAAGTTCATGTTAGTTTAGTTTTGCATCTTGCATATAGAGAGAGCTCTCCTTTCATCTTTCATGGACTTGTTAATCAACTGCGCTCACCTTTTGCTTCTTCCCGATCATGTCTTTCACTTCTTGTCTTTCATATCACATCATTTTCCTTTCATTTTGGGATCCAAACCAAAATCCGAGTTCACCTTGATCACCCAAATCATCTTTCTCCTTCTTTCACGTAGTTGGCTGACCTTTTGAGGCCTGATCCTTTGATCTTCGTTGGGGCATTCTTCACCTCTTCATCTCCATCTCTTTCAAACTTCTAGTCTTTCATTCACTTTCAATCCCAAGTTCAACTCCTCTCTCCATGGTGTTTACGGGTTGAGGGACCGATAGGTTCGTGCCCCATGTCCCATGTGTGGGGCATATCTTCACTGCTTGATGGTTCTTTTGTTCTCTTTCTTCGATTATGATTTCTAGTGATTTGATCATGCTGCTCTTGCTTCTGCTTTCCCTCTACTTGGATTTCACTTTCGATCCTGAGGGGGCAGACACATCATATCTTATTGGCTATCTCTTTCCTAAGTGTTCAGTATGGTCACTACCAGGCTGACCATGCAGGATATGCTATTTTTTTGCACTTCATTCTTTGGAGTCAGAACGCTATTGCTTGCCTTCTTGGCTATCTCTTGCTTTCTTGGCTGATCTGAGTTGCTTTGTGATCCCAAATCAATCTCACATTTCAACTTTATTCTTTGACTGCATGTGTTCCCAGATCGATCACACATTAATCAAAGAGGGGCAAATGTATACACCCAAAAATGGTCACCTAGACTATTAGCCCCTTTTGCTAAATCATCAATTGCTTATTCTTGATCAAATCCTAGTTCTATCATTTATTCGATTATTTTCTATGGGCTAACCATTTTATCCTAAGTCTTTATTTGATTAAAAGGAATATTCCCTCCCCTTTTAATAAATAAAAAGCCTCCACTTTTCCTCTTATCCTAAGTTGCACAAATAAAATATTATTCTTATTTTATAAAAAGGGAAAAAACACTTTTTGTCTCATATGGACACAAAAGTCAACTCCTATTTTCTCATTGGAGGATACTTGTGCACATGGATTGCTCCTCTTTTAAGCTCCACCATTGATTAAATCTTTTGCCTCTTAATCTCCATGGTCCATTTCTCCTCATTTCCTATAAAAGAAGAGCTCTCTTCTTCATTCTAGGGCCCCAACTTTTTATGCTAACTTTATGCTGCAGGTTTTCTAGGTCACTTTGGAGCTTTTGGAGATTTGGAGCATTCTTAGCATCTACATCTCATTCTTGCATTCTTATCTTAGCTTCATATTTATGTTTTCTTAGATTAGTTTCATTTCTATAATCTAGATTAGCTCACATAGATTAATTAGCTTGGGTTGTAACACTTGCATATTTCCTTTCATAGCTTAGCTTGCATTTCCATTTCTAGCATAGCATTGCATTGCATTTTCAATCTTGATTCTTGAGGATATTGGCATTCTTGCCCTTGTCTTCATTGAATCTCCCATTGCATGGTTTACTAGCAAGGTTATAGGCTTAATAGCTCTAGCTAAGAGCATTCTTAAAAACCCTTGCACTCCATGCCTAGGGAGCTATGGATCGATTTGTGAGGGCTCATTCTTGAGTTTCCTTGCATGTAATGATCCATAGAAGTGTGACACATTTATAGCACACAAGACCTAATAGGACCAATTAGGACCAATTAAGACCAATTAAGACCTAATATGACCTAATAGGACCAATTAAGCCTGAATAGGACCAATTAAGACCTAATAGGACCAATTAGGATCAATTAAGACCAATTAAGACCTAATAGGACCCTTAAGACCTAATATCCACTTAAGAGTGAGGTTAGATAATTAAATGTATAATTGTATTTGTATAATTTTAGATTTTAATCTTATTTTACCTGCACACATGTAATGTACTTAAATTTTAACATTTAATAATGTATGTTACCCTTATATGGACACACACGATCATGCACAGGGTGACCTGACACAGGGTGTCACCCCTGGGCACGATGACCCAACACAGGCTGCCCCCAGCATGATGCAGCATAGGGTGCCCCACATTAGGCACCCAATGTTCCTGATATGGGAGCAATATTTCACTTTGCTATCCAGGAGATGGGGCGGTTACGAGATTCTATAGCTTCCTCTAAAGACAACATTTATGGAGATATTTATACCACCATTTTGTGTAGTCTAGAGGATCTGTCTACGTGCATGAGGAGGTAGAAAAAATATACCTCATAGATATTGATTCTATTTTTTGAGAGTTGAGATATGAGATCTCCAGCGATATATCCTTAGCTAAGGTCCAGTCACGGGTCTCGAAGGATATTATCAAAGGAGAGGTTTTCCTTTGCTACCGAGAGAGGAGCAAGGTTGGAGAATATCGGGTTACACGTTGTGTGGTACTAGAGATAGCACGCATGATATACCTACAACTCCTTTCAGCACATGGTTTTTATCCCAATAACGACCAAATTCCACTTTACTTTGCACGACAGGTTTATGCTGAGGTTTGTTTGGGTCTCAACGTGAACTACTTAGATCTTCTGGGGTACTTCAGATAGGAGCGCGGTAGAGTTACAGACTGCGATCAGTATCGTAAGCCTGATCATGTTGTGCTGAGACACATGCACTTGGCTGGATAGAGGGCACACGTAGTGGCACCATCTATGACTGATACTATTGACTGAGTTGTCATTTCTTCTCAAAGGGAAGTAATCGATAGGATTGGACACATTGAGCTACGACCGCGCTAGTATTACTTTTGATACACTCACTAGATATATTATGATTGGACTGAGTTGACCCTGGACATCTTCAAAGGCATCATCTAGTAGTGCACCCCCTACTGATGAGGCATATAGAGATGCTGGTCTCCCTAGACCATGTGATATAAGAGCTCTTACTAGACATCAAAGTTATGTTGAGATGACACTGTATTTATTGGAGGACTTGTTATAGTCATATACCTCTATTGATCAGTCAAAGAGGGTCCCTATACAGTCTATTAGAGACACCATTAGACTCTCTCAGGGCCCTCCAGTTCCACCACCTCAGAGCACACCATCATCTCATGTATCTTATAGTTTAGAACACTCTGCACCCATTGATCACTTTGCAGCTACACAAGGAGGGATACGTCTTGGTGATGTTTGCATCACAACAGAGGGCCTGGATGGTTTTGAGGAGCAGTTAAATGGATTGAGATAAACCACCGATGACACTGACATGGCTTCATTTATGGATCTTCTACTTCATCCTGACTCTGGCTCTACACCACTCCCTTCTCGACTACACTCCACATGATGCTCCTCATTAGAGAGGATTGGTACCAGAGATAATGTGCATGATGGTGTTTCTGTAGATGATGTGATGGTGCATGCTGATGATTCTCTTTCTCCTGAGACCCAGGTATAAATTTAATTTTCAATTTATTTCTAGTCAATAAATTGATTACATAGTTACGCGTACTAATGCTCACTTTCATTTGTATTCTATATATAATATTTGTAGGCACACTTGTATGAGCGTACTAACTCTAGCGTGGGATCAAAGCGTGTATCTCAGGTAGGTTTTATATATAATTGAGTTTAAATTCACGTATTAATATATTTCAAATACTTTGTATATAATTATAATACATGAATGTACATATATATTTGACAAGTTGTTGTACTAAATTTGCAGGGATTTGTTGCTGCTTCATGTGCAGAGGATGCTCATGAAACTCAGTTAGAGGGTCACTCTATTCGTATGCAAATTGATCAGTCTAGGATACCTTAGGATATTTGTTGCATGCATATTTGATTTATGTTATGAACATTTCACATATGTTTGACATTTATATATTTTGGACCTAGATGCATAGATGATTTATGTGTTTATGATCTTTGGCTATAGTTAGACAATTATATGATTTGATTTGATTATGGTTAGACGGTTACATGATTTGATTATGGTTAAACGATTACATGATTTGATTTGATTTATATTTATAAAATGAACAATATATTGACATGTAAAGAATGCAAACCAATGGGGAACAACATTCCATCACGTTCTTCAGGATCAATTAAATTCATCCTCTCTACAATACAACACAATAAATAGTAACTAACTCCTACATTTACAGGTTCAACAAATATCACTGTAAAGACATCTCCCGCACAAATTTTTTATATGTGGGATCCTAAAATTGATTTAGTTCAAACTATAATCTATATATAATATATATACATGCAACTCAATACCATATAATGTGAAACTCAATTTATTATACTTACCAATTTTGAACATTCTTGAAATATGATTGTAATCAATAGAAATTAAAGGAAAGTCATCAAAGTTTTCATCTTCATCTCTATCAAATGTATTAGTAACAACTAGTGGTACCAGATTCGAGGCACCTACATATGCACGTTGCTGATTGATGCATTCCTCATAGTTGTCAACAATGTAGTGATGATAAAAGCATAAGTAATCCCTGGTGTTCAACGTCCAATTGCGACAATTTGTACTCATAATTGAATGCAAAGATCGCATATTTTATATCCACACCCAAACACATGTGCATATATTTAATATGAATTTCATTTTATAAATTTGAATAAAGAATGTAAAATTTAAATAAGAAAAAATATGTATATCACACATGCATAATTTAGAAATATGCGCATACCTTTTATCTCCCAAAATTTTCTATGTGGTACCGCTTGAGTCATTCGTGATGATGTGTCATCCTCATTTGATGTGAAATGTGTCCTGCACCATTCAACAACATCATGTGCATTTTTTATACGAACTCCCTTAGAATTTATTTGATACTTTTGTAGAGCATGTTTGATGCAAGCTCCAGCACCATCATGTTCACCTTTTCCATGTCCACTCTCAAAGAAACTCCAGATATGTGGTATGTTTTCATTATGATGATATCTACATAGCACATAAAATGGTCTAGATGATTTGAATTGTGCAACACATCCATTTGACCAAACATTATGTTTATCAATTTTTATGTTCCTTTCTTTTAAATTTGCAAAAAACATTTTGAAGCAATGTTCTACATAATGAATGTCATGCTCTTTATCATCACTTATATAAAAATGATATTCCTTCTTGATGATGTGTGCTTCAAATGTGCTCTGAATACCATCCAAATCTAATTGTGCATGTCGATAACACAAATCTACCATAATAGTAATCCACTTTGAAAAATAGTATTATGATTGAACCACCTTTTGATGAACAAATGAATAGTTTTATGTGAAATCAACAACTAATAGAATAGTTCCAAGTGGGAATTTGTCTCTCAGTGTTTGGAATTGTTGTGTTTTCCACTTTGAAAAAAAAGCATGATGAATGTAGGGTTGAATTTGTTTTTAAAATTTGTCCATAAATGCTCCAATAGTTAGTTCCTCTTCAATATATTCTAATCTTTTAGATTCTTTCCCAAATTTTGTTTCATTCTTTACATATTTGTTTCTCTTGCAATTGACCATCTTTGTTACATCAATAATTTTATTTTTCAAAGGAAAGAAGCCAAATCAGCACGTGTTTCACATATTCCTTTTATGCAATTTATTTGACCAACTGCATCATCTCTTTTGTCACATAAAATGGATGAGATGAATTCACTTCGTCTAGTAGGAGTATATTGAAAACCATACGTGTCTTCTACAAAATTTCATAAAACTTGATAGTGGAGATCAAATTCAATATGATAACGACAACAACAAGTTTCAAACACTTTATTTGTCTTGACATAATATGACTTCAATCTTTCAAACAATGTTTGCCCAATCTTTATATTAGGATTTGAACTACAAAATGACACATACATTTCATGTTACGTTGTGTCCAACCAATGTTTTGTATGATGTTCATATTGATTAGTTGCAATTCTATGTCGGATAACATCTCTACTGTTTGATGAAGGACAAGTATTATCTTTCCAAAATAATGTGACCAAATTCTTGATTCCCTCATCAATCCTATCTGAACGAGAAGCTCTACACATGATTACCCAATTGTCTTTCCAGGTGCTATCATCCAAAAGCATTCTCCTCTTAACATATTGTGATATTGTTTTCCTACTAAAACTAATTTGAGATGAAATTGAAGATATTTATCTATTTCAGGGCATAGTGTTGTTAGAGTAATAAATTATTTTCTTATTAGTTAAATCATATTGATTTAATTACTAAGTCACTTATTATCTCTTTCTACTTAAGCTAAACTTTAGGCAAAAATAAATAATTACTTTATTAATTATTATCATGAAACTTAGGTTTGTTCAACCTTTTAACATTTTGATCTACTTTTATAAGGATTGATCTCTCTTGTAATATTTTTGAGAAACATTCATTTTATTGAATTGCAACTTTTGTTTTTGCACATCAAGAATGTCTCCTCTTTCATGAATCCATGCGTTCAGGCATCTCTATCTTCTTGCTTCTCTCTCTTTTTGTGACACGTGTTTGCATGCAGGTGTTCTTGGGAGCTGTGGGTTGTTTACTCATCAACTCCAATATGGTATCAGAGCTTTAGATCTATTTTCCCCTTTCCCCTTCCTGAGAGATTTAGTCGTATTCATCAGATATGTAGTTTTAGAGGGTTTTCTGTTGAATCTTGGCATGACCTCTCTTTCTGGTCATCTTGGCTTCAAATGGACCTCACAGTTGCGTTCAAAGAATTAAAGAACCCCTAGATCCATATAAAATTTATCCAATTTGGTCAAAGTTGGAATCTGTGGCAAAAAAAATAGCAATCGGCCCTGACACGGATCCTGAGGCAATCACTTGTATTTTGGAGCATTTTTGGCTCAAATAGACCTCACCGTTGAGCTCGCAACAACCAAGAACTCCCATTTCCATTTATAAAGCACGTTCGATTTGAGCGAAGTTGCATTCTGAGGGAATTGTTTTTGCGTACCAGGGCCATACGATGTTAGCACGTAAACTGAGACAAAAAAATGTAAGACCTATCACACAAACTGAGATAAAATTGTATGGCACTGGCACATAAATCAAGGCAAAAATTATACATCCCTGGCACGTACATCAAGGCAAAAATAGTACAGTCTTGGCATGTACATCGAGGCAAAAATAGTATAGTCTTGGCACGTATCCTGAGGCTGTGCAATAATTTCCATTTTTTTTAATAGCGATGGTCATTTGACTGTCAAATTTAAGCCCGTCATTTGCTAACGTCAGCATGCATCAACATCATTTGCACCATTTTTGGGCCCTCTAGCACAAGAGTTGGTATTTTCATCATAACTTGAGCATACAGTGTCGAAATCGAGAAAATGAGATATCATCGAAAAGTTAGCTTTGAGCTCTATCCAGATATGGAGGTTTGAATTTATGATTTTTCTTTTTTGATGGTTTTTTTTACTGTCAAAGATAGATGTTCAGTTTTGCACTCTGGGAGCTCTATCTTATGCATTCGGACTTCATTTTGGGCAAATGATATATTGTTGGCAAGCTTGTTTTAAGAACTTTCCAATGTTGTGAGTCATTTTTTCATATTCTTCTCTAGGTATATTTTATTTAGTTTCTTTCATTTTTCATTCTCGTGGATATCTTGGATGTTTCAAGTCCTGGGATCTCTTCCCTTTGAAGGATGGCTCGTCTTTGGTTGTTCTTTTGTTTCAGTAGCCTTCGTTCTTCTTTGAGCAATGTATACTTCACTTTTGTAGCATTGTTTTATGCACACGCACTGAAATAAAGTGTCATTCTATTGCATGTATGAGATCTTGCACATGTTTGTGGTCTATGTACTCGCACTCCATTATAAAGTGTCAGGGGGGGTTTGATGTTTACCTTTGTTTGCTATCTACTTTTGTCATGTGAGCATTCCTCCAATGACATTAGCCTCAGGTATCTCTATATGTGTTTGTACTCTCTCTACACCTTTGATGTTTCAAATTCATCTTCATCATGCAGTTCATATTGGACCATCTTTTTAGTGTACCTATCATTACTCCCTTGTCAACATTATGGGGGGTTTCTACTATTGGTTCTATTGCTTCCTTGGTTCGATAGTGTGAGTTATGTATTCAGTATTTGATTCTATATACTAGGCAGATGCAGTGGTTGGGTACCTATGCATTCCAGTGAGATGGAGCATTGACCATATGGATACTCTTTCTTTCCTATTTTTGGACGCATGCTTCCAGGTTTGATCGATCAACTCTTTAGACTTTTGGTGTTTTTGTGCCATCTATATTTTTGAGTTCAGGTGTTTGCCTTTGTTTGCCTCCTGATTCGAGTAGTGTCATTTGAGGGCACTCGTGCAGATTACAATATTCTATATCTTTGACTTCAGTTGTTTTCCTTTGTTTGCCTCCTGATTTGAGTAGTGTCATTTGAAGGCACTCATGAAGATTACAGTCTTCTCTACCTGGTCATATTTTAGTTGAGGATCTTCAGATCATCAGTTACTTCTTGACAAATTTTGTGGCTTCTTGCTTCAGTGATTTTGTACATGTTCATCCTTGTTCCTATTTTTTGGAGGCTTCTTCATTCCTTCAGACTAGTCTTTGTCTCTTTTTGGAGTAGAGTTTTTCCCATGTGGTTTTCTCCATTTCTCCATTTTTTTAGAGACTCTTTTTTGTACTTGGGTACCTGTTCAGGCCTTTTGTTGCTAGGACCCATTTGCTTTTAGTAGTTCTTTCTAATTTTTTAGATTCTCCCAAAGTTTATCTTAAGGGGGGTGTTAGAGTAATAAGTTATTTTTTATTAATTAAATCGTATTGATTTAGTTACCAAGTCACTTATTATCTCTTTCTACTTAAGCTAAACTTTAGGCATATAATAATTAATTGCTTTATTAATTTTTATCATGCAACCTAGGTTTATTCACCCTTTTAGGGTTTTGATATCCTTTTATAAGGATTGATCTCTCTTGTAATATTATTGAGAAACATTCATTTTATTGAATTGCAACTTTTGTTTTTCGACATCAAGAATGTCTCATCTTTCATGGATCCATGCGTTCAGGCCTCTCTAGCTTCTTGCTTCTCTCTCTTTCTGTGATAGGTGTTTGCATGCAGGTTTTCTTGGGAGCTGTGGGTTGTTTACTCATCAACTCCAATAAGTGTTACCTACAATGGATGTCAACATAACTCTTCTTGTAATAGTCTTATCTTTAGTTCGAGATCACTTCCCTACCTAGTTCAAACCTTTCCTAAGATTTCCAATCATATTAGTTTGCATGTCAACAAATTTTCTCTTCTTTGATGTTGTGTATATACCCAATAATTTTAATGTCTCTTCCAAATTTTTTTTATAAGTACAACTGAAACAAATTGGGCTTGTTCAAGTGTTTCAAAATTATCAAATTTAGCCAATATTTCTCTTTCTATCTTATTCATTGACCTCTTCTTAGCAAGACTTAAAGGTTAAACATTACCAAATAATCTCAATTTCTCCACATCCATTGTAAGTAAATGATCTAAGTTTCTATAATTATTATTTCTCTTTATAGTTTGAGCTAGATCTATGAGTTCATCCATACCAGTAGGAGCACGTGATCTTGACCCTTCTCCAACATAGATTTCTTGAGATTTCATAGGGAGTGATCTTGACCCTTCTTCAACACGTTGCATTTCTTCAACTTGGCTTGACCCTCCTAGTTGAGCTTCTCCTTCACCTTGACCATGTTGATTGCGAGCTACATGCAAAAAAATGAATCAAATTAGAGAAAAATAGAGCATAGGTCCATAAAATTTGGACACATAAAATTAGAGGTAGATAGGTTCATATCTTGTTTGCTTTTATAATAATATGTCAATGCAGCTTCACGATTTCTTTGTTCGGTACTAGGTGACCTCTTTCTTGCAGATTTACTTTGTCTTCTCTTCTTGTTCCCCATTTCTTCTCTCCAAAAAAATGTCTTCTAAAAATTTGGCTTGATAGTAATTCTCCTCTTAAAAAAAATGTCTTTGATTAAAAAAACACCAATAGCAATTATCCTCCAAAAATGTCTTTGATAAAAACACCAATAGCAATTCTCCTCCAAAAAATTGCCTTTGAAAAAATCAGAGCAATAGTGAAGAGTGTGAAATAAGTTGATTGCAATTGTGTGAAAAATGAAAAGAAAAATATTTTATTTTATACCATATCGAAAAAAATTACCATAATTAGCCGACCCACTTCGAGCGAAGTAGGTCAGGTAAAAGTCCAGCGAGGTTTGTTCTCGTTGGATTTTTCCCATTTTTCCAAAGGGGTCTTCATGTGAAGACCCCAAAGGAGATGTTTTTTTCAAGATGAAAAAAGCAAAATAAAATATATGTCTGTCAAGACCTAAAATAGAGACCAAACAAGATGATGTCCTGAAATAAAAAATGTCAGATGATGCTACTTCGATTAAGCTTTCTAACGACTATAATTTTAATACATATTGAGTTCATTGTTACTTTCAAAATTAGCTTTAATTAAACATAGGTTGTTTGGTCATTCAACAACTTGTCTCTTCGACACTTCCAGAAAAAATAGTAAGTTACAAATTTTTTTTTATGTGAAATATGTAGGAAAAGTGTATTTGTGCTACCTTTCTATCAAAAAAAGAAAAAATAAATTTCGATATATATAGATCAAGTTAGAGCGATCCAAAGGAAGGTATGTCTAAATTACAATTACTCTCAATTTAGAACTTAATAAAGTATGAAATATTGAACCAAAATGAATGAAACCAATTACATCCATTAGATATTGAACTTAACAATATAACCTCAAAAGAATTACATCGTTATCATTTTTGAAAAAAAAGTTCTGCTAATCCAAGTGACAGTCACTCAAAAACACTGATTTTTCACACAAACCACTTTTCAAAGGAGAAAGAAAAATGGATTCAAATCAATTTTAATTTTTTAAAAATATATATATATAAGAAACTAGAAAGAAAATTCTAAAAGACTCTAGTTTACATTATCTTCAAATTCCTAATAGTTTTGCGGCAATAGGTGTTCGAAATTGAAGTTTTTTTTTCAGAATGTTGATCTCAGTGTCAAAGTTGGCCAAAAAATGAGACACACTATTGTGGGACCACCCTTGAACTACAAAGCGTCCCTTACAACACAACACACTTTATGCAGTGTTATCTTCGTCAAAAGTGGCCGGTTAAACATTTCAATCTTCAAAATACATGCAAGGAAAAACATTTGTAAATAATAACTAAATCGTCCATTCTAATATAGATTTAGTGTTAGTGTATAAATCATAATTAAATTTTATTTTACATTTCTATATAATGTAAAATGTAATGTAAATATATATTTTTAATATAAGATATTAAATTTATATATTTAAAATATATTTATATTAAGTTTATTTTTAATGATATTATTATATTACAATTATTTTTTTGGTTGCTATTATATTATATTTATATTTATTATATATTTTGTTTATTATATATTATGTATTATTAAATATAATTTAAAAAATAATTAAAATTATATATTTAATTTATATAAAATTTATATTATAAATATATGTCTTGTTATATTATAATAAAAATGTATGAAAAGTTAATTATATAATATAATGTATGAATACTTAATTATATATTTAGAAAATTTTAAATGTTATATTTTAATTTTATAGGTTTTATGGATCAAGGAGTGCGTTTAGAAATGTTGATGAAAAACTTAAACACAATAAAAAAATGCAGAAGCTATTTCAAGAAACAAAATTATATGTTTGAAATCTGTACAATTGTTATTTTTATTTGTTTTAATAATTATTTTATTATAATATATATTATAATATAATATAATAGAAACCATTATCAAATAATATCATTTAAAGTTTCATATATTTAAATAAAAAAATTATGGATTAACTTTTAATTTTTTAATATTTTTCATTTTATTTTAAAGTTTGGTTTTAGTTGTAATTTTTATACCAATTGTTTATGTGATTAACACTCCATAAATGTTGATATCCTCCCAATATATGTATTTCTAACTCTCCCTTTTCCTATTCCTATGGATCCCTCTTTCTATATCTTAGCACTCTTACTTACTCACATGCAAAAATAGATTAAAAGTATCTCTTATTTTTAATCAAAATTTGTTAGAAATTAATAACTCAATATGCAGTAATGTCAATGCAAAATATAAAAAAAAGATAATCGTTTGAACAAAAGGAGAAGCTATGAAGGGGAGTATTTTGGTTTAAGTGTTATTTTGATCATGATATTTACTATGGCTTAAACAATTTCGCATGACTAAATTTATTCCTTCTTTATTTGTTTTTAATCTCTCTCTCTCTCTCTCACACACACACACACACACACACACAAATTTACATAATATGAGTCTATTGGTGATGGAGCCTAATTATCTTCTTTGATTCAAAGGTTATATTTTACTCATGTTTGGAACATGTACATGGATGCATGGTTTGAAGCTATCAATTCTTTGTTGACACCTGTGTTGCACAAACAATATCATTTGCAATATGACCTACCAATTGGCATCATGTACTACAAATGTATAAAAATATAGACAAAAGAAAATCCATTTGAACTTCCATACCTGTTCGGTGTACCCTTTACACACCAAGGTGTGATTGCTAGTCTATTATTAAGTCTTATAAATTTTATGAAATTTGAGTTGAATCTTTTATTAAAAATAATTTGAAAATCTGTTGATATCAATTGAGTTTTTTTTAAGTAACAACTTAAAAAAAATCTAGGTATATTATCCTTCAAATTCTCTATGATCATCTCTTATGATTTATAAATGTGTTTAAATAGAACTTGGATAAATTTAGGAAGAAGTCTACATTATTATAATTAGAGATAAATGTTTCTAAAATATTATGTACTTAAGATATTATTCAAGATATATACTAGTCAATTAGAAATATGTTCTACTGTCCCATTATCTTAATTTATGACTTCTAATTTAAAATGAATTAATGATTACTAATTAAAAATATATTTAAATTACAAATATTACATTTTTTTTGTCGGTCATAGGCAACCATATTTAAGACTACTAAACACTTTCTAGTCATTCAAATCCGTGAGTACAAGGACCCAACTCGATTTGAACCTTGGTAGCAGCCTCACCAACAAAGTATTTTAACCATTGCTCTAAATGGTCACCCCAACAAAATATTAACATATTAATAATATATGAAATAATAGCCATTAAATTAATCTTTTAGAAGACACAAAATTGATTAGTGTTATTTTGATTTTATACACTAATTAAGCTGTATAACAAAAATTACTTAATAATAATAATTTATATGATTTAAGAGATGGTATAACTTGTGATTTTACGTATAGGATTTTTTTAATGATAACTATGTTAATAAGTAGAAGAAAAAAATCATAAACACTTGAAAAAAGATATGTATTAAAAGCATATCATTCATGCAAATTACAAGTGATTAAAACACACAAGTATCCTTAAATGTCTCATTTTTTATGTTTACCTCTAGTAAGATTGTCATGTCCCCATTCTGGCTGACATCGTTTAGCGTGCCAGATTAGTCTATCACAGGCTCTCGTAGACTGGTGGCGATGTGGAGAGTCATTTTGTAGATCAGTGGTCGTATTTGCTCTTGGAGAAGTGATTTAGAGCTTATTTTTATTATTATGAGTTATGCGGGCCCCACATGTTATAATTTTAAGTTGAGTTGCACTTTTTATTTTATAAAGTTATATTATTATAAAAGTGCATTATAATGGGATTTTATAATGGATGCTTCTAGAAGTTCTTAGTAACTTCTCAAAAAGTGAATAAATAGGGGGGCTTGGGCATTCATTTGGACAAGCTGATTTGAGGATTCTTCTACTTTTCCATATTGGGGCAATTTGTAGTCATTTGGTCTACAAATTTTCATTAGATCTTTGGGAATGAAAACTCCCTTGGATTTGCATAACTGAGGAAGTGAGATATCTTCTGAAGGGTTGCACATTGGAAGTGGTATTCAGCCATTTCATGTTGAGCTTATTTGGAATTCTCAGATTTACCTGAGGGTTTGAGTTTTGGTTGCAAGAGGAAGAAAAAGCAGGTCCGAAAAAGCAATCCGAAAAAGCAAAATGAAAAATCAAAATGAAAAAGCGGATCCAAAAAAAGCAGTCCGAAAAAGCAAATCCGAAAAAGCAGTTCGAAAAAGCAGACCCGAAAAAGTAGTCCGAAAAAGCAGACCTGAAAAATTGATATCGAGGGTTTGCAATTGTTTGGAATAAGGGTTTGAATTCATCATTTGCATTGATGAATTATTTTGGCAAAGATTGAAGACAATTTGGCACATTTTCAGACATTCCATACCAGGGCCTAAGACTCATATTTTCACTCATATCTCTCAAATCATTTGGAGATCGATTTTATGCTTTGGGGAGGACATTACACATTATCAGGCAATTCTATTCATGGTGTTTGTGGCAGCCAAGACACCCACAAATAATTAATATAGGTGCAGTACTATCCGTACAGGTACGGCCTGTACCAGTGGCTGTACAGCAGTAATCAGAGGGGCAATTTAGAATCAGTTTGGCACTGTTTGCTTCAGCGTTCTCCAGTCAACACATTGCAGCATTTCTAGGTTCCCCTACTTTCTTTGTGTTTGATAGTTGATGTCAAAAGTGTTATAAAAAGTGTGCATTAACAGTCATTGCTGTATATGCTGGATGAATATCAATTGTTGTTCATGTGACAAGAAATATTATGAACTTAGTCTCTGTTTGTACCCAGTTGCATAGGATATTGGTATATCTTGGATAGTGATACAAAAATAGGTCTAATACTTGGTAAACAGTCACTGTTATCCACCGAAACCAGTTATATGTATGTGGGATGTCATAGTGAATGTTAGGTGCATGGATGAGGTCTTAACATTGCAATAGTTTCATTGTCCATGTATGGGAGTTGTAACAGTCCATGTATTTCCAGAATTCAGTCATTATCATACTTTGCATATTGTAATCAGACATTGAGTAACTCATATTTCAATTGGCATTGTGGTCAGTGCATTGATATAAAAGTCCTATCATTGTTTGGCAATAGTTCATTGAATTCCCTTGGTGCCAAGTCATTGAAGTTCTGGAAATTGTGATAGTTTGTAAAAGACAGCATTGGTATTGATTGCATTTCATTACATAATGGCATTGTATTGTATCAATTGAAACATTGTGGATTTGTTGCTTAACAACTACAACTTTGAGCCATTACATTCCAAACCTAAACAATTCAGTTGCGTGCCAAGTGTTTGACGAAATCACAGTCCAGCAATAGTGGTTTTTAGTGGCCTTTATAGTAAGGGTCATTACAGTGGTATCAGAGCCGTTTTCTGCCAACCTGATTGGGTTATTTCAGATTGAATTCAACTGTCAGCATGGCTTTAACAGGAGACAAGGAATTGAAAGAGAGAATGCACACTGCATTGAAGAAACTAGATCATCCATTTCAGCGAACAAAGGACCTCCTAAGAAATTTGGAGGAGTTGGAAACTTATTTAGGAAAGGTTGATCAGGCAGATTCCTATGCTATGCAAACAGCTTTATCTCCAGTATTTGGTTCTTTGGTGAAGCCCCGATTATTGAGACATCATGATGAGGTGGTAAGACTTGCAGCTCTCTCTTGCATTAGTGAAATCATGAGGATAATAGCTGGCTTTAATTCTTATGATGATCAGATTATGAGAGAGGTACTTCATGCCATGGTGAAAAGCTTCGAAAGGTTGGATGACATCAGGGACCCTCATTTCACAAAGAGGGCAAGATTACTTGAAGTATTTGCATGGTGTAGGTTTGAAAACATTATGTTGTCAATAGGTTGTATTGATGACATTCGCAGAATGTTTAACACATTTTGGAATATTTTGGATGAGTTTCATTCCAGCGATGTATTAGCATCAATGCACTCCATCATGTTCACAATCTTGTTTGAGGAGAAGGATGAAATTTCTAAACTTTTGGCAGAAGATTTATGGCATGTTTGGACAAAAGAGAGGAATGTGTCACCTATGGCATGTACGTGGTTAAAGAGCCTGATTAATAGGCCTAAGGATCGAAGTACCTTCCCTACGATAGGCAGAAACTTGTATGATGAGTTTGACAGACATGCTGATCCGGTATTGGGAGATGTTAGCACATCTTCACAGGCAGAAGTGGTTACAGATGTTGTACAGGTTGAGCCAGTTGCATCAGAAGGTGATATCATAGGCACACCGGATGGCATGAGTGACAGTGACAGTGATTGTGGTATAGTTGGTCTTGATGATGTCACAGGTGCTCAAAATAGTAACTACAGCACAGTGGATTCAGATGATGATTGTGAGGAGGTTGTTGTGCATGATGATGAGATACCTATCAGCGATGAGCAAACATTGAGTATTCAAGACTTTGCTGATAGAGAGTATCAGGCACAGTTAGATGCTACATCACACGAGATTGAGGCACATAGTACTTCACATGTTTTATCCAGTCAGCTTAGGGTAAGCGAGGATGGGATTGTGACTTCATTATCTCATCATGACAGGATGCGGGAGATGATAAAGGATCACATCCGGATGATTCAGTTACAGGATAGACATAAGGGAGTTCAGGCAGAGTCTTCTTGTGTTGACTTACAGGCGATCAGGGAAGGAATGGGAGTGATGAAGATGAGTTATTTACATCTTCTTTCAGATTGTGACCATCTTCTTAGCCTTGCCAGAGATCATTTAGATGCCTTGAGGAGGAAGGAGGAGGAAGTTGGCAGGCTTTCTCGAGAGTTCGAGGACACTCGAGCCTCTTTGTTGAGTACTCCATTGGCATTACAGGACTCAGAGAGACATGTGGATGGGTATGGCGTGGAGTTGAGTTCAACTTCATCTTACACACCTGATACTCAGCTTTCTGCGACATGCGGATCACATGTGGTTGTTGATAGTTGTGAGAGTTCACCTTGCATCCAGGATTCAGGGATAGTGTCAATTATGGCAGACATGGATGTGGGATCAGCTGATATTGGGATTGAGCAGGCTACTCAGGTACGGATTTTGCTTGAGGTGTCAGTCGGTTCCAGTTTACGGATGAGGACTCAGGATTGTTACATTGGCGTTTGGGATTCTGTTGACTGGAGATCTTTATCATCTATTGGTAGCAGTGATTGTTTGAGTGCTATCATGGATTTGATTAGTAGATTACACGGTGTTGTTCTCATTCATACTAGCAGCTTGTCAGATGTTGGTATTAGTCTTTATACACCGATGTTAGGAGTAGTGTACATTTCCAGTCGACCACTCAGGGTGCAGTGGGTTTGTGATAATTTAGGCACATCTGAGGTGTTAGTGATTACAGATGAGTCCCAGGATCGCACTGGCCTTGATGACATCCAGGAGTCTACTGCGGACAGTTTTGAGGATTTAGCTTCCTTAGCAGATTCATTTGTTACAGTGGAGTTGGGCAGTGATGCTACAGTTTTTGATGCTCCGTATGTTGGTATGAGCTTTGGAGTTGATTCGCAGAGTATGGATAGTAGTACTCCAGAGATCAGTGGTTTTGAGGATACTCCCTTGGACAATGCGTCAGAGGAGGATTGTAGGAGACAGTCTAGCTAGCGCCATCACGTGTCTAGTCAGCTGAGAGTTAGTGAGTGAGACATTGCTATCGCTTGCCAGCATTTCGATGTTGCTCGTCAGTTGTTAGCAGTTTACGGATGGGGTTCTCCTACTAGTGACGAGCAGGGAGGCAGTTATCTTTCCTTGACAGAGATCCACTCTTTATGGGAGGCTACCCGGATTTTGAGACAGAATTATATGTAGTTGGTAGCTGATAGAGATTATCTTATGGAGTGGGGCAGTACAGCATATGATGCATTACTAGTCAAGGAAGATGAGGTGAGTGAGCTTACTCAGCAGCTCGAGGTGACTTCTGAGATTCTTGAGAGTACACAGTTGGCTTTCGAGGAGTCACAGTTTCATTTGGCTGAGGTGACCATGGAGTTAGAACGACTACAGTCTTTAACAGATTCTGTACAGTCACGGGTTGTGGTGTCTGGTGATTCGAGGATGTCCATGGTCAAGATTGATAGAGGCAGTGGAGATGAGGATATATCTGTCCTCGATACTAGCATTGGCACATCGAGTTCATTTCTACTACAGTCAGGTTCAGTGGAGTTGGGCGCTGAGCATTGTGGTATGTTTGACTTGGTGGTGGTCTCTACTACTGATGGCACGGAGACTGGTGATGTTGTACCAGGGATCATGTTTGATGTTGGTGAGCCGGCAGTTGGCTTGGTTCCTGTTTGTGATACTACTCCTTTGGAGGTG
Organism: Chamaecyparis obtusa; assembly: GCA_027943335.1. Lineage (NCBI taxonomy): Eukaryota > Viridiplantae > Streptophyta > Pinopsida > Cupressales > Cupressaceae > Chamaecyparis > Chamaecyparis obtusa. The sequence continues at coordinate 650,256 of BSBK01000776.1, read as the reverse complement.
TCTTTGGAGGTAGTAGTTGGTTTGGGCTTGGTTAGTGATCAGTTGCAGTTAGTTTCATCTGGATTGCAGTCTGAGCCACTGACTGAGATTGACACATTCTATCGGCCTTACACTGTGAGGTATGCTCATCAGTTTACTTTTGATCCATATGTTGATGAGATGATGATACGGAGATGTACTTTGGGCTCTAGTGTTTGTCATCATTTATGGGATGGTTTGACGCCACGAGATGAGAGTTGTGATGGACATAACATGGCGATAGGTTATGCAGTCGATAGCTTGAGAGTACATGACTTTGAGCAGGAGTTTGGGAGTGTTGCTTCAGTGGTTGTTATTGATTCTACTCCTTTGGCTATGACAACTCTTGACTTAGTTGGTGATCAGTCACAGTGGGTTGTATTACCTATGCATGGTGAGCTATTGACTGAGGTTGGTTCTTTTTATCAGCATCATTCTGCAGGATATGTTCATCAGTTTGCATTTGATCCATGTGTTGAGGAGTTGATGGCAGGCAGACTTGGTTTGGGTTCTATTTCTTGCTATCTATCATGTGATGACTATTCGCCATCAATGGTGCATGGGAGTTATAGTTATGGGACAGTGGCCGGTGATCTGCAGAGTTGTATTGACTGCAGGAGTTGTACAGTGTGTGGATTTTCCATACTTGGTGCAGTTTCATTCGGGAGTGTTCACCACTGTTGCAGAGTTGGATTGTGCGCTCTACGTAGGCCAGTGGGATGCGTTGATGGTATTTACTGTGTTGGCAGTTTGAGTTGTTTTTACTTGGGTTCTGATATTTTCAGAATTGGTGTCTCGTGGGTTCCTGACTGTGGCAGTCATGGAGTTGGAGTTCAGTTGAGCAGTGGTTCACGATTCATTCATGGATTCCTCTTGGTTATATTGCAGAGGATATTGCAGGAGCTTGCGTTGGTTGACAGCAGTGTAGTTCATGACTACATTTGGGATCCAGGTGGATTGATTGGTTTATTGCTCAATCATTGCTTGGGGACAAGCAATTTCAGGAAGGGTGGACTGTCATGTCCCCATTCTGGCTGACATCATTTAGCATGCTGGATCAGTCTATCACAGGCTCTCGTAGACTGGTGGCGATGTGGAGAGAGTCATTTTGTAGATTAGTGGTCGTATTTGCTCTTGGAGAAGTGATTTAGAGCTTATTTTTATTATTATGAGTTATGCGGGCCCCACATGTTATAATTTTAAGTTGAGTTGCACTTTTCATTTTATAAAGTTATATTATTATAAAAGTGCATTATAATGGGATTTTATAATGGATGCTTCTAGAAGTTCTTAGTAACTTCTCAAAAAGTGAATAAATAGGGGGGCTTGGGCATTCATTTGGACAAGCTGATTTGAGGATTCTTCTACTTTTCCATATTGGAGCAATTTGTAGTCATTTGGTCTACAAATTTTCATTAGATCTTTGGGAACGAAAACTCCCTTGGATTTGCATAACTGAGGAAGTGAGATATCTTCTGAAGGGTTGCACATTGGAAGTGGTATTCAGCCATTTCATGTTGAGCTTATTTGGAATCCTCAGATTTACCTGAGGGTTTGAGTTTTGGTTGCAAGAGGAAGAAAAAATAGGTCCGAAAAAGCAATCCGAAAAAGCAAAATGAAAAAGCAAAATGAAAAAGCGGATCCAAAAAAAGCAGTCCGAAAAAGAAAATCTGAAAAAGCAGTTCGAAAAAGCAGACCCGAAAAAGCAGTCCGAAAAAGCAGACCTGAAAAATTGATATCGAGGGTTTGCAATTGTTTGGAATAAGGGTTTGAATTCATCATTTGCATTGATGAATTATTTTGGCAAAGATTGAAGACAATTTGGCACATTTTCAGACATTCCATACTAGGGCCTAAGACTCATATTTTCACTCATATCTCTCAAATCATTTGGAGATCGATTTTATGCTTTGGGGAGGACATTACACATTATCAGGCGATTCTGTTCATGGTGTTTGTGGCAGCCAAGACACCCACAAATAATTAATATAGGTGCAGTACTGTCCGTACAGGTACGACCTGTACCAGTGGCTATACAGCAGTAATCAGAGGGGCAGTTTGGAATCAGTTTGGCACTGTTTGCGTCAGCGTTCTCTAGTCAACACATTGCAGCATTTTCAGGTTCTCCTACTTTCTTTGTGTTTGATAGTTGATGTCAAAAGTGTAATAAAAAGTGTGCATTAACAGTCATTGCTGTATATGCTGGATGAATATCAATTGTTGTTCATGTGACAAGAAATATTATGAACTTAGTCTCTGTTTGTACCCAGCTGCATAGGATATTGGTATATCTTGGATAGTGATACAAAAGCAGCTCTAATGCTTGGTAAACAGTCACTGTTATCCACCGAAACCAGTTATATGTATGTGGGATGTCATAGTGAATGTTAGGTGCATGGATGAGGTCTTAACATTGCAATAGTTTCATTGTCCATGTATGGGAGTTGTAAAAGTCCATGTATTTCCAGAATTCAGTCATTATCATACTTTGCATATTGTAATCAGACATTGAGTAACTCATATTTCAATTGGCATTGTGGTCAGTGCATTGATATAAAAGTCCTATCATTGTTTGGCAATAGTTCATTGAATTCCCTTGGTGCCAAGTCATTGAAGTTCTGGAAATTGTGATAGTTTGTAAAAGACAACATTGGTATTGATTGCATTTCATTACATAATGGCATTGTATTGTATCAATTGAAACATTATGGATTTGTTGCTTAACAACTACAACTTTGAGCCATTACATTCCAAACCTAAACAATTCAGTTGCGTGCCAAGTGTTTGACGAAATCACAGTCCAGCAATAGTGGTTTTTAGTGGCCTTTATAGTAAGGGTCATTACAAAGATGTGGACATGCATTGAAGGTATACGAGTTAAAAAACTAATTTAAGGAAAAAAGATGTGTTGAATGTAAGGAATATAACATAACATGGTCAATTAAACTTTAAAAAATCTATTGAGACATTCATCTCCTTGCATTCAATATTTATAGCTACTCTTGTCAGAAAATAAGGAGCTTATACAATAAGTTCCAGATCCACATATGAATTATTTGATGATACAATTGAATGGGACATTAGGAATCATGATGTGATTAAGGAATCCTCTAACAATCATTGATTCTCACATGTAATGATAGGTGAAAAAAGAGATGTGGATAATAGTAGTGTAAGGTGGAAAATAAGGTTCATTAGGATGCATGGGCAAACTAGGAAGGTTAGACCTATATCCTCTTACATTAGAAGGAAGATGGTCCACTAGGCTCAAGGGAGCTCAAGCGTTAGGCGAATGTAGTGATCTAACACTAATATGGAAGACGATTATGTGATGTAGAGGATGTAATTGAGAAAATGTAAGATCTAGGGCTATATTTAGTGAAAATGCATGTACATGAAGACTACAGACTGAGAAACCAAATTTGGTACTTGATCTGGAAAGGAAAAATAGTAGCTAACCTATAAATCAAATTTCAGCCCACAACAGGAAATCATGGGCAACTAGGAGGGTTAGGGACGATTCAATGGCCAAGGACAAGTCAAAGTTGTCATTGACCTAATACTTTTTGAAAACATGACCTATAAACTGTAGCTCTTGATCCATCCTTTCCATAGCTCTTTCCACATAGGCAACACCTATTCCCACACAAAAAAAAAAACAAGAAACCTTGATTTTGAAATCAACAATGAAATTGAAATGAAATGTACTTGAAAGGAAAGTGTACTTATATACAAAAGAGGCTAGATATGAGAAATAAGATGTCTTATACCTTGATGATGTAATGCTCTTTCAATGTGCTCGCAAGTGTTAATGTGATAGCATGATTCCATAAAAACATAAAATGAAATCGTATAGACATGCTTGTATGAAGGTTGTTAAAGCTTGCCACAATGAAGAATATGGTGGGATAAAATGCCTTGAATGCTTGAATGATTCTTGTTATTTGAATGCTTGAGATCATGAATGTTTGAGAGAGATTTCTTTATTCGCGAATGTTTTCCAAAATGAGGGAGGTAGCTTTGTTGATATACATCTAGCTATTTTGGGGTGCAAAAATCAAAGGAGGTCAACATGGATTTAGGAATCCCAGCTAAAACCAAATAATTGTTACTTGACTTAAATTTGGAGATAATTCACGAGGTCAAGGTTGACTTTAAGGATTAGGGGTGACTCAAAGTCATCCTTGACCCACCTAGTTTCCCTTGACTACCCAATGTAAGCTCAAATTTGGATCAAGGTCCAATGTGGTATAGGGATGCCAAAAAATGCGCAAAATCAAGGTGTGATAAGTGAAAATATATGCGGAAGGCCACACATGCCAAAATATTGCCAAGGTAAGCAATACATTGTATAGGGATAAATTACGATGCTACAAGTAGTTGATGTTAGGTGACTAGTCTATGTCGATAGATTGCATGGATAATTAATTTATATATTCTAATAGTTCTCTTGTCCACACAAAAGTTTTAAGATATTCTTATTACCCATTCTCTTCAACCCCCACTCTTTTCCTTACTTTTGTTGGAGTTGCATAAAATTCCTTAATTCAACCCAAACCCCCATATTGTGATAATTGCATTGGTTTACCTTTCAAGACTAGGCCTTTCTTTTATCAAAGTACCTTTACCATGACATCTTTGAACTTAGATTCTTGAAATGTTACAAAAAGTCATCTCATAAAGACCATAGGTTTGAATATCTTTCTATTTGAAAACCTAAGTGTTATACTCTGAAACTTTGACCCCCAACATGTGCCATGAGACTTGAGGTGTTTTGACCTTGAAACTTTGATACTCCCTCCTTTTTGCTATTCACTCCTACCTACATCTCTATATAATCTAGAGTACCATTAACGATAAATTTTGACACCACAACTTCTCTAGAATGAATTTTCTTGCTAAAAATGAGTTTAAATTACTGAAGGTGTAATTTCACATGTATTCATAGGGTAAGTGCAAGGAAATAAAGTACCAAAAGGTTGTCTTATGTGCCTGCTAATTTTTCTAACATTGGAAAAAGTTAAACTTGGATGAGAAATTGAAGATAGTTATGCTCTAAATATAAAGAAGTAACGAGAACAAGAACCATGGTGATCTACTTTCAAAACTAGTATTGTTTTGAAAATAGCAATGATTAAGGGTTCCGTATAGGGGGGCCATTGAAAGTGCTCTTATTTTTTTATTATCAATAAATATAACATCGTATCTAATGTATCCCCCTGTAAAATGTTAATATTTTTTATTACTTCAAAAACTACTTTAGTGAGAATTTAGCTAATACCATGTAGTTCATGCTTAATTTTTTTGTTAAGTTTTAAATAAATATATAGATTTTTTATTAATTTGTGGTACATTGTGATTTGAACAAAAAAGGAGTGTGTGGCCCCTAAGTTTTTTAAAAACTAATATTTTTAATTATGTATATAATATATAGTCTAGTTTCTAAAATTGTAATTTGTTTGAAATTCTGAGAAACACATAAAAGTAAAGCCAAGTCATATGTAGGTTTTTGAAAATAAAATTGAGACATTAGCAAAACAAATTAAAGATCAAAACCTTAACATAATTTAAACATAAAAATATTACATGGTTAGAACTTGCTAAGAGAGAGCCCAATGTTACTATACTATTTTTTAAAACATAACATGAAAAGGCATGCAAACTTAATAGGGAGCACACTCAACATTGTGTCATTTTTGTTTGTAATTATTGCAAAATATATGTTTGTGGGTGTTGATATGTAAGTCCAATCTTTTGGATTGGATGTCCAAATAAAAGCCAACCCTACAGATTAGAAATATCCAATGTAAGTAAGAACACATGTGCTATACTACTAACACATTATAATGTGTTTACATTTTTGTGAAGGAAAATCTCTTTTTCTCTCTTGATAATTAAAATGAATGCATTAAATATCTTTAAATTTTTACATATATATTAAATCAAACCAAAATTATAGTTGTCCAACTCAAAATAAAAAGAAAATAAAGAGGACTAATTAGAAAAATATGAAATTTGAATTTTAAATTAAGATAGGCAAAGTTCATGAGTGGGCTTGCCCTAAAGTGGAATAGTGATTAAATCTAAGTGAACAATGATTAAAATGAAAATAAGTATATATAAACACAAAGAAGTTTGCAACCTAAGCACAAGCTTAATGATAAATAAGAACAAGGTCCAACCTCGAAAAGAGGCTCCAAACCGTCAACCTCCATACCACTAAACCAGCAAGACCGCTCGCAGTTAAACTGGGGTCATGAGTTGACTGAACTTGAAAGCTTCCTTCACCAGGTTAACCACGTCATTGGTGACCATGGAATCCATGTTATCAGCGATTCCATCGTTCCATTTCGACCACCGACTGGTAAGGGCGCACTCCCCTCTCTTCCGTTCCGTTTCGCCCTCCACTTCACTCACATTTGCGATACGGAATTTGAAGTCCTCCGTCACATACGTCTCCGCCTCCTTATACCGTATATTCGTAACTTCATACCGGCTGGCGGTACTGAAAACAAGCCGCTGGTCAGGGGTTCGATTCGCCCAGGCCTCATCCACCCATTTCACCATATCTTCCTGTGTCTCCATGTCTCTGCCGTGAGACATAACTCCCAGTCTGAAATCACTTGCATCTTTTCCCTCTCTACAGAAGCTGATGAAACCGTGTCTCCTCGGCTCCTTCCGAACCCTACTGATCTCAGCCCTCACAGGAGACAGAGAAAGAGCGACAAATGGATTTGACTCACTAGGGGAGTAAAAATTCTTGACATACTTTTCTCGCTGCAGAACATCCATCAAGCAATCTGAGGCTTTCTTCGCCGATTGCTTCGCCTTTTCGGCGGCGGCCAAATCGCCTGCATGAAACTCGATCTTCAACAGACATTTTCGATAGGCTTTCTGAACATCTTCAGCAGATGCTTCCAAATCCACATCCAGTACCTGCGCAAAATAACCACAATCTTTACAAAATCTCAAAATTACTAAAGGCAAAAGTCTTCATTTTTAACCTCTGTGAGCACCTGGAAATAGTCATTTGAACTAAGGATTCGTTGTACTTCAGCGTTGTGCACGACCCCTTGCTCTCCGATGCAACGCACTGAGATATTAAACCGCCGGAGCGGCGTCTCTCCCCGATCTGCGACATGAATACTGATCTTCATCCGTGAGGAAACATTCACGTAGTCAAGCCTTTCCAGGTGAACCTTTGCATTCTTTACGGCGCCTTCTGAACAAGCGTTGGAGAATCCGCGTTTTAAGACGTTTGTTCTGCAAAGTTGCTTTAAATTGGAGAGCGAAACGAAACCCCCGTCCAGCAATTCTTGGCAGCTGCGGCCGTGGAAGAGATCTTTGCCGAATCTGACGATCATCTTGACGTTTCGCATCGCGTCCTGATCCTCAAAGCACGGTAACAGATCCGATTTATAAGCTGAAAAGTCCCAATGTGGAAGAAAATCTGCGTCAACTGACATTTTGCTGGAAAATGCAGCCGCCAGATTATCATCAGAAGAAGCCGAAGCTGATATCGTCTGTTCCCCACTCTTGAAGCACAAATACTGTCTATCGTTCTGAGTAGTGTATGAAATCTCACCTGTATAATTTTCCAAGGAGACTCTGTCGACGGCAAGCAAGGGATTCTCAACAGATTTACAAAAGCAAGTGCGGTAAAATTGAGGGAAGTATCCCACGCATTTGCTCGCAACAGCACGACTTATCAGACGCTTAACGGAAGTAACGATTCCAAGCACGGCTTCTCTGGAATCGCCACGAACTTGAAATTTTCCAGAGGGCCGAAGCCTAGTGAAAGAAATGCCTGCAGATTGTTGAAATTTTTGGATCGTTCGGCCTTTTTTCCCAATGACCAGTGCCCTTGCTTCTTCCGGAACATCAATTTCCATTTGAAAAAACTGTACAGAGTTCATCTTGCAGCGGGGGAATGGCGTCCAGTAGTAGGGGTTCTATTCTTCAGTGGTGCGCCTCCTCTGATTAATGTTAACTAACGGGCATTTACACGTTCTTACAAAATTTGCACACAAGTACGGCTCGAATATTTTGGCAGGGCGTCCAATTCGCAAACACGTTACCCAAAAACAAGAGAAAGAGAATTCGCCGTCACTTTCTTCAAAAAAAATTAAAAGTAGACACAATTTGTTGAGTACTTTGCTTTACAGTCTAATCGTATTGGACAGTATAAGGTTTCGATATTATTAATACTTTTTTTATTAACCGAAATCATATCTAACGAGTATTGCGTTGTACTGCAAATTTTTATTAAAAGTCGTATAATTTCGTTTGTACAGGACAATATTAGCTTATAAGAAATGGGTAAGGTAGGAAAGGAAGGATAAACTATGTTTTTTTTTTTGGATGTCATGTGTAAAAGCAAAATAAAATAAATTTTGAATGACTTTTTTAATGAAATTTCAATGCAAATGGGTTCTACTTTAAGGAAGGTTGGGTAAAATTAAACTTTGATGGGGTATGTAGCAGCCGACAGATTCCCCACCTCCCCCATCATCCATAGCCCCATACCATACTTGCCAAATCATATCCGTGGACAGAACGGATGTCAGGTAGAACGGACCTAAAAGATTATTTTTATCAAAAAAGAAAACAGCCCCCTCGTTTACCAAGGGGACACTTTTTTTAAAACTTTCTTTACATTTTAGTATTTCGTTTGATAGTTAAGTATTTTTTTTTTAATTTGGATATTTTTAATTATATTATTAATTATTAAAAGAACTTTTTATTTATATTATTAATAAAAATGTATTTTAATAATTAATATAAATTTATATTATATACAAGTTTTGTAATTTTTAAGTTTATATATGACTACTATTATGTTTAAAAAATATTTTTAATTATTAATATTTTAATTATCTAATATATATATATATATATATATATATATATATATATATATATATATATATATATATATATATATATTTGTATTAAATAATATTTTAAATTAAACACTAATCAAAATTGGACAAGATGAATAATGTATATAAACAATACTATTTCATTTTCTTAGAAAAGTAAAAGACCATTTCTATTCACATTAAATTATATTTTAATTTAAATCAACTCTTTTAATTCTAATGATTTTTCTAATGATTTTGTTTAATTTAAAAATTATAATATAATTCATTCTCAAACAATTTTTATTATTCATTTTCAAACAATTTTTATAATTTCTTATAAGTGTTTCTATATTTCATAAATTTTCAACTTACTTCTTCATTCATTAAATATTTTATTGAATATTAATAAATATTAAATTATCATAGTTATTAATTTCTCAATTTAATTAATTTAATTATATATAAATATATACATTTTAACTAACAATTTAAATATGTAATTAATTCTTTATTGTAATGCCTATCTAAAGATTCATAATGTGCTCCAAACGGGAATAACAATGTTCAAACATGAGCGTTCAACACTTCCTAAATTTTTAAGTTTATATATGACTACTGTTATTTAAAAAAAATATTTTAAATTATTATTATTTTAATTAATTATTTCTTAACATTTTGATATATTAGAAATGTTTAATTTACATATTCATATTATAAATTTACAACATTTTAATTATATATATATATATATATATATATATATATATATATATATATATATATATATATATATATATATATATATATATATATATATATATATATATATATATATATATATATATATATATATATATATATATATATATATATATATATATATCATAATTATATTAAATATATAATTAATCGTTTATTGTAATGCCTATCTAAATATTCATAATGTGCTACAAACGGGAATAAAATTGTTCAAATTCTAGATGTTCAACACTTTTGTAATTTTTAAGTTTATATATGACTACTGTTATTTTTTAAAAATATTTTTAATTTTTTATATTTTAATTAATTACTTCTTAACATTTTGATATATTAGAAATGCTTAATTTACATATTCATGATTATAAATTTAAAACTTTGTATTAATTTACATATTCATGATTATAAATTTAAAACTTTGTAATTATAGATATTGATATATACTTATAATCTTGAGAGAGAATGTATTATTAAATTTAATATTGTGGTTTTAAATTTAGTTTATAGAATACTTATATATCAAAATTGTAGTTTCATTTCAAACTTTTGAAAACATTTAGCATAAAAATTTAAATGATTAAAAATATTAATTGTAACTTAAATATTGAGTAATATTTTTAAATATATACATATGCATATATTGATATTTATTTATTTGTATTAAATAATATTTTAAATTAAGCACTAATCAAAATTGGACAAGATGAATAAAGTATATAAACAATACTATTTCATTTTCTTAGAAAACTGAAATTTCTATTCACATTAAATTATATTTTAATTTAAATCAACTCGTTTAGTTATAATTATCTAACTAAAATAATTAGAAACTAATATATCTTTACAAACTAAAATAATTAATATATCTTTAGAAATTAAAATGTTTTTAAAAAATAACAGTAGTCATATATAAACTTCAAAATTACAAGAACTTGTATATAATATAAATTTATAGTAATTTAATAAATATATTTTTATTAATAATATAAATAAAAAATCTTTAAATAATTAATAATATAATTAAAAATATCCAAATAATATTTACAAATGTAGTTACCCTCTCAATATAATTTTAATTATTTCAATAAAACTATCAAACCAAATTCTAAAATATAAAAATTACTTAGCTATAAAAAAAATACTTAACTATCAAACGAAATCAGTTTTTAAAAAATCCCCTTATAAAAATAAACTTTCATTAAAAATGATACTGGCTCCCTGACGTCTATTCTGTCTGACATCCGTTCTGTCCACGGATACGGTTTGGCAGGCATGGTATGGGGCTATGGATGATGGAGGAGGTGTAGCCAGCTCCATCTAGCGATAGTCTTGGAGCATCCGGTGGAGGTTGTGTCATTCATAGCAATAATAGAAATCTACAAGCTAAATTGGTCAAACCTCTAAATAAGGACACTAATAATGTTGCAAAATTCAAAGCATTAGTAAAATTATTGATTTTATGAAATGATCTAAAATTCAAGATGTTGGAAATTGAGAGAGACTTTTCACTAACAATTAATGCTCTTAGCTATGAGAAAATACTTAATTGGAGATTAAAAACTATTTTGGGTAGAGCCCTAGAACTTTTAAATTTTTTTGAGGTAGTGATAATCAATCATGTATATAGAGAAGTGAATGAGTTAGAAAATGAAATGGAAAATTTGGGAGGAGATTGCATAGACCTCAAACAGGTATTTCTAATTGTAGAAGATGATTCATAAGTGAATTATCAACTCTGCATATAAAGAAGTTTTTAAAGATAGAAGATAAAATAAAGTTTGAATAAAGTAGATGGCAAAGTCTTGGTTTCTCTTAGAAGTGTTAGGAATAAGGTGTCTCAACCTTGGATAATTCCTATTCCTATTATTTGTTTTGTAAAATGTATTTCTTGCAAATAATGTTGATGTGTCATCATCTTGAATTGTGTGTAACGAGATCATGGCTAAAACAGTTATGACGGATTCCTATGACACGTAAGAGCTATGTCAGGAAGATTCAATGACAGGTGAAGACATGTGGCAACTGATAAATTTGAGTACTATACACTCTTCCCCAATTTTGGGGTTCCTATTTTCTCGGAGAATGGTAAAACCCTAATACGGTTATCTTTGGGAGTAGCCCTAAAAGGTGAAGCACATGATATAAGCATTTTTTAGGGTTGCAAAGAAATGTGATGTGAGTGTATTGTTGGAACGTTTTATGTTGCCGTGATTTGTCTTCAAGGTTTTGAAATCTTCTGAAAGAACTTGCATTGCAAGTGTATTGTAAGCTGCAATAGTTTTGATCAATACATTGTGCAGGTTTTGGAGTGCTAGGGTTTTTACCGAAAGGTTTCCCCAGGGTATATCATTGTGTTATTCTCTATTTTTCTATATGCATGGTATGTGGTTGCAATATCTTTGTTAAAGTAGTTAACGAATCTGAAATTGTAAGGATTTAAAAGAATTTGCACAATACTTTCTTATAGAGATTAGCGTAGGAAGCTGTTTTCGCACCTGAGTTTCCTTACAAGAAGAGGCTCTCTTTATTAGATGAATTGATTAATCAAGGGTGATGCAGGGAAGAAATATCAAATTGGTGGATTTGGAGTTAAATTTAATAGTAAAAGCATCAAGTGGCAACATTAGCAGAAGATGGCTTCTTCAATATCAGTCCAGTCTTATTAGAGGAAATTAGAATAATGCTTAGCTAGCTAACATGTTTTTTGGAGTGTCTATAGGTCATAAGTATAGGAGTGAGTGAAGTCTCTCTTGAAGCCTCTTCATGGAATTTCAAACTAGGACCCCAAATATCTAATATGGGCAGTATCTAGGAAGGGGTTGATTTGTTATGTAGGTGGTATCATCAATCCACCTAACAACAACATTTTAAAAAAATTCAGATTGATTGTCATGTAAGTGGTAGGATAGCTCTACCCAATGACAAGATTTAAAAAATAAAATTCAAAACTATCAAGTGGGATGATTCAAAGTAATATCAGAAGGTTACCCATCTTCCCAAGTTCAATCACATCATATTTAAGAAGTTTTAGGAATCAAATTTAGCAAATGGCATCGATGGTAGTTGTGAAGTGTTTATATGATATCATCAAAGGTGGTAGATAAAATTGTGAAAGGCTTGAAATAGAAGACTTAGCCCATAGCTTAAGGCAACAAAGTCATTAGGAAAGGAGAGTATCTTAAATTAGGTGATTATGGTCAGAGATTTGAAAAGGACATACTTTGAGTTAGAATCATGGGGGATAGCACAGTATAATGGTCTTTTTCATTTATCCAATTATGATAGTTTTATTGTATTGTATTTTATTATTAGCAGTGATATTGACTAATCATAAAGGGTCAAAGTTTTTTCTAATTGGAGATTGAATAATACAAGAAATTTGTCAAATCTCTATCATAATTAAATTTTTTGTCATATTAATACTTGGGATACTTGTTGGAGGTACTAAAGTTAGAGATCCTAGTAATCAAGGTTCAATTCATTTTAGAAGAATCGTTAGTGATGGACAAAAGACTGAAAAAATTGTAATAAGTTGGTAAAGGGCGGATGAAACTGAAGTATTTGGTGACCTCAAGAATTTACTAGCAAAGTTTTTGAGGAGAAAAGTTGACAAGGAATATTTCAAGAAACATTAATACTCATCCTTCATCCTCTCCAACCCTCATTTTATGTGGCCCTATTTTTTAGAGCTAAGTAACTTTCAACAAGTATTTTCTTTTAGACCACATAGAGCTCTCAGAGGTAGGAGGCTTTTCAAAATTGATTATAGAAGTAGACTATGGAATCACCAATTCTTCTAAAGGTGAAGCATCCCAAAAGGAAACTGGCCTTTCTAGGTGAAATCATGGAGAGGAGATTCAATGAGGTTTTGAATCACACCCATAAAATTATCAATTGATCAGTCTAGTGTATTCTAGGTGAGGATTTTTTAAAAGTAGACCACGAATATAAAGTAAACATGGAGACATATATGGTCTTTTTAGCCACTCACATGCATATTGATCTGGATTAAAAAAAAGAAAAAAAAAAAAAAAGAAACTATGTATGAAACTTTTCCAAAAAGAGTACTTACAAGATCTAAACAGGGTTTTGAGGAATATTGACGACCATTTGACTATTCCTCATGCAAAAGATTATTGGTGACTGTACGATTTGATGAAAAACAAATCTATTAAGCCTAAGAAACCTGCATGCAAAAACTTGTCACAAGGAATAAATCTGTAGGAAACAAACAAGGGTTTTGCTCTGACAATATGAAAGTTTGTATTATCAACCAAAAGAATGAATCAAAATATACAATGGACCAATCCTTATAGAAGGAGATCAAAAAACCTAATGGGAAACCCTAATAGGTAAATAGGCATTTAATAATTAGGTTTAATTATTAAATGACATTAATGCAAGTGCATAAAGTGAAATCTTAAGAGGTAGCAAAGTTAATTTAATCAATATAACTAAATTAATTCTTTACTATAATACCCACTCTTAAGATGAGCAATAATGCAGCTACAAACAATGCAAGAAAGAAGAAAAGGAACTACAATGCTGAATGCAAATTTGGGTCCTGGCAACATGGCCTGATGAGGTACCCAATCACAACCAAATCTCTATGAAATAGAGAAACAAGGAAAACCACATGGGAAAAACCCTCCTCCAAAAAGAGATAGAAAGATGCAGAAAGTGGGAAAAAAAGAAAGGAAGGTAGGCCTCAATGAGACCCCCCAAGGAAAACTTCCTTCACCCCAAGCATATAACGTAACTGAAGATACCACGTGGATTAAAAAGGCTTAGTGAAAATGTCAGCAACCTGCTCTAAAGTGGGAACATACTCCAAGCTGAGAGAACCATCCTGAATCAGTTTCCTGATGAAATGCATATGGATCTCAATGTGCTTGGTTCGTTGATGCTCAACTGGGTTGCGGGAAATATGAATGGCACTCTGATTGTCACACCAAAGAAGAGTGGGACTATCAGGAGGAGACCCCAACTCTGTCATCAATTATCGAAGCCATAAAACCTTGACTAGCTAGCACAACTGCTCAATACTCTGCCTCTATAGATGATAATGCAACAACAGTCTGCTTCTTGCAAGACCATGTGATAGGACCAGAACCAAGACAAAAAAAATCTAGAAGTAGACTTTCGACCATCTATATCACCACCCCAATCGGCGTCTGTGAAACCAACAATGTGAGGATCTCCTGATGTATAGTAAATGCCATATGAAGTAGTGCCCCGAATGTATCTCAAAATATGTTTGGAAGCTTGCTAATGAATCCCATGAGAATCATGGGAGAATCAAGAGACAATGCCAACTGCAAAGGAAATGTTAGGATGAGTGTGTGTTAGGTACAACAAACTACCCACAAGTTGCTTGTATAAGGTGGAGTCCATTGAAGGAGTAGAGCAAGTGGTAGACAAAAGAACACCTGACTGAAAAGGTGTGGGAGCAGGCTTGCAATCAAGCATGTTGAATCTCTAAAGCATGTCAAGAGCATACTTTTGCTAGTGTATGGAAATCCCATCCGAAGACTGAATAACCTGTAGGCTCAAAAAGTAGTGCAGAAGTCCAAGATCTGTCATCTCAAACTGCTCCATCAATGCTCTCTAAACACTCTGAATCATAGAAGATGAGCTACATGTGATGATGAGATCATCAAAATACAACACAAGTATCACAAGATCAGCCCCATGACGTTGAATGTACACTGTAGGATCAAAATGACAGTGGGTGAAGTGTGATGCTATCAAGAAAGAGTCCATCTTCTCATACCAAGCCCGAGGGGCTTGTTTGAGACCATATAATGACCTCCAAAGTCTACACACAAGAGAAGAGTCCTGCACAAAACACTGAGGCTGTTCCATATAGATCTCCTCATGTAGATCCCCATGCAAGAATGCACTCTTCACATCCATTTGATACACTTTCCAACCCTGTGAAGCTGCAAGAGAAAGTACCAGGCGAATAGAATTCACCTTGGTGATAGGAGAAAAGGTCTCAGAGTAATCAATACCCTCCACCTATGAAAATCCCTTCGCAACAAGACGTGCCTTATACCGATCAATAGAACCATCTGCAGCATACTTTGTACAGTACACCCACTTGCATTGAACCATCTTTCTTCCTTTCAGAAGAGTACAAAGATCCCAAGTGTGATTCTTCATCAAAGAAGAGTACTCCTCATCCATTACCCTATCCCACTCAGGATGTCCTATTGCCTCTAAAAACTTTTGAGAATCATCTGAAATAGCATGACTCAAAAGACCAATACCAGATCGCTGAGCATGAGTACGATGGGTATCTGAAGGATCTCCTGCCAAAGAACCAACAACACTGACTGTACCTCGAGCCCACTTGGGCACTCATAGAATATTTGGTGGAGGGGAAGGTGGATCATCATCTAAATCATCCTCATAGGATATAGAATCCTGAAGAGGAGAAGAGGAAGTACTAGGCATTAAGGGAGAAGCTGGTGATGGAGGCTCCATCTAAGGATAACGCTCATCAAACTGGACATCTTGCTGAAACAAGACCTCTCTAGAATTAGGATCAAACAACCTATACGCCTTCATATCCTCACAGTAGCCAACAAATATTAGTGGTCGGCTCTTCCTCTCCATGGCTTTCCTAAGAGCATCTGGAATAAATGCCCAAGCCTCACTACCAAACACTCGAAATGTAGAAACATCAGGCTTGACATGGGACCAAGCATCCTCAGGATTCAAATGTCATAATGCCTTATGAAGCATCTGATTCTAAATGTAGTTGGCACAATTCACTGCCTCTACCCAAAAGGAAGGCTGCATATCTCGAGATTGTATCATACAATTGGCCATCTCCCGTAATGGGTAAAAGAACAATCAAGTGTCACCTTTTAGGCTAACTTATCAGCACAACTGAATTTTAGTATTTCTAACTAAAAATTAATTTTGGTCAAACATATGGTCTAGATAGATTCATTCTCGCTAAGTTAGATAAGTTCTTTAACTTTTTCAATTGAAAATATCTATTAAATGCATGTTTTATACCACTTTGGGTCCAATTACCATAAAAATAAAATTATTTTAGAAAACTGGCATTTCAATAACTCCTAATATTTTTAATGATATTTTTTTAAAAATAAAAAAATACTATTTTGTAGATATCAGACTCAAGAATATCCTCATATAGATTTTATAGTGTTTTAATTAGACATAGTTTATTGTAATTAAAAAATATTGCAAGTAGGTATTGTAACAGTCAAGGAGATGTTGATTCAGAGAAAGAAAAAAATAGTAAATCTTATTAAATTAATTTGAAAAACATATGTGCACTAGGAGAGAGAGTCCTCTTCAAGAATACATATTTCTTTTTTTGATTGGGATAGATTTGTTATGAAAAATATGTTATGAGATGAAAACTGTGGATTTCAGTGAGTTGGAATTTGAATTGTTATAAAAGAGAAAATATAGGTCACAAACCAATTTTTATTTCTTCATGCGCTAGCTATATATGTCATTTATGACATATTTTGAAATTAGGGGAAAAAATATTTATTTACATATAATTTTTTGGTGGGAACTAGACCCCTAATTTTTAGCATTTTTTAGCAACTAAAAAATCATCTTTAAAAATTAAAAAAAACATATAAATTCTTATTCAAAAAAATTATTAAAAATATTAATCATAAACTTCATCCATTTTGTCACATTTAATTAGTCTACATCATCTTCAAATTCCAAACATAAATATCATTTTTATACTATTGAAGTTGAACAACTTTGATTTTGTTAGCCTTTTCCTTTGTAAAAGGGTGACAACTTATTATGCTTTTACCATAATGTTATGTTTTTTCTCTCAGCAATACCATTCTGTTGAGGGGTATGGAGAACTGTCAGCTGATGCAATATACCCTGCTTAGTGCAAAAATCATGAAAATACTAATTTACATATTCCCCCCCCATTGTTAGTGCGTATCTGCCTGACAAAAATACCAGACTGCTTCTCCAAAAATGTCTTAAAGACTCAAAATGAATCAAAGACATCATACTTGTACTTCAAGAAGTACACCCATGTGCATCTGGAGAAGTCATCAATAAAGGTGAGCACATTGCGGGCACCAGAAAAAGGAGTGGGAAATGACATGAGATCACTATGTATCAACTCCAATGGTGCCTTAGCATGTGAGGATCTACCTATCAGAAAAGGATCTCTATGATGTTTTCCAAGTGCACAACCTCGACAAACACCATTAGTGCAAGAGATCTGAGGAAGCCCAATCACTAACTCCTATGTACTCATCTGTTGTAGATATTTGTAGTTGACATGGCCAAAACGCTCATGCCAAAGCTTTCTCACTATACCTGCATGAGAAACAAGAGAAACACCTGTATAATCAGAGCTCTCAAAGCCATCAAACCTGCATAAGTGAGACTCTAAATCAACACTCCCAGTAGCAACAACCAAATCAAGATCATGGAGGTCTCGAATAACTACATCATGTGGTGAGAACTCGACTGTCTTACTAGAACCAGAATGGAAAATCTGATAGACAGATAGGAGGTTTGTAGAAATGGAAGGAACCAAATGAACATCTTGTAGAGAGCCACCATCCAATGAAATAGTACCAGAACCTGTAACTAAAATTTCTACTGAGTCACCAACTGCAATCTATATAGTAGCACTCTAAGAAAGTGAGGTAACCAAACTAGGTGTATGTGTCATATGGTGTGAAGCACTTGAATCAATGATCCATGTGTTATACACTAAGTTTGCACCCTTATTTCAAGCCCTCGTAGTCTTGATAACCTAGTATAACATGGGAATCATCTCCAAGTTGTGGGACCTATGCTAACTGAGATGAGACCTCTAGGTTCTAGGTTGGTTCCTCTTGGATAATCACCTTAATTTGCTTCTAGACATGAAAATAAATCTTTGAGGGGAAAAGGGATAGAAGGAATACTTGAAAGAGAAATGACTTGAAAGCAAACTACCTACTAGGTGATGCACCGAAATGAAGGTATGAATTATAGTATAAAAGATGGGCTCAATGCACAAACTTAGGTCTAGGAGATCACAACTTACTAAATAGGCTTGCATAAATATTTCATAGGAGGGTCTGCAAACAAAGAGGGTATTCAGGGAAAGAGAGGGATTCTTTCACAAACAATGACACTCTTTGGAGTTAGACAACAATCTATGAGCTGCAAACAAACATTCACCTCTGCAACTTGATATAGGAATGATACAAGATAGTTAAGGGGTTGAAGTATACCCACAAAAGCATTCCCATCCAATCATCCACAATGATACACAAAATTGCAGAAAGGAGGAGGGATCAAGAACCCTAAGATATCACTGAGAAACATATAAATACTGAATTCATTAAGAGATAATTCAGACAAGAAGCATAGGAACATGAAGAATATCACAAAATACCTTACAATATCTAAATAATCAATGGGAATTTACAACTGTAGAAAACCAGAGGGCAAGAAGAATGCCATAGATAGATTTCTAAGAAAAGATATATTTTTCTCTTTACAATTGTCCAACTCTTCTTTTACAAAATGTCCATTATGAGCTCTCAAGCTCTCTAAAAACATTATATATATCTCCTCCAATGCACACAGGCAGGAGCCAAAAAAATATCTAATTAGGGTTACATAATTTTACATTAGAATAATCAAACCCTAATTCTATCAAATTCAACCATAAATGCACATGAAAATATCCCAGTTGATCAGATATCTATGTTTGTGTGTCTATTTCATGTTTATACTCGTAAAAAATCCAGCCACCATGATCCATCTACCTACCTACAACTCGGGCTCGCCATAACTATTGAAATCTGATATTTTGAGATATTTGAATTTAAAAATTGATTAAACGATCACAGGTGGCGCTAAAATTCCCTATCGACGGTCGACATTCAAAAATAAATCTCACTTTAAAACGCGACCATCAGATCTTCCTTTATACTCGAGCTCGGCATTTGACTGCAAATTTAACTTTAAGTCTATCTTGGGTTTTATTTCCCTTCAGTTGCAGAGTTGTTTAAAATTTTAGTTGACCCCAGTTAAGTCTGGCGAACACGAAAAAGATCTTTAGTCGCAGATTCATGAAATACTCTAAACCCTGGGCCTAGAACCGCCACATGTCATTCTTTTATTCGCCCTTGACTACTTTGTAGGCATACACCTCGACACTTCTCTGACATTGGAACTACTGAAGACAAGATTCCCATCCAACAGCGGGCGCATGATCTCATGGCCCTCAAATATTCTTTTAGATCATACGCCTGTCGTAGATCTTTATTAAACCGGGACCCTTCTGACAAATGGACCCACTACTAACCCCGTCATCACCACGTGGACCAATCATACTCAAGCACATCAGCGAATGAGGACCCACTTACGAACCCCTGAAAAAAGCAAGATCGATGGTCGTTTGAAGATCTCATACCTCTAACACAACCCTTGCGAAGATATGACAATCATTAATCTTTTGATGACTATCAGAACCTTTGATCGCCGAAAGAACCCGGTCCCACTAACAAGAAATGACTCATTCACACGTGGACCAATCAGAAAATGCCAACTATGTACACTTGGCAGTGGACCCACTGAACTTTGAAGCATTGCATAGAAGGGAAGATTGACGGTTGTCGTAAGATCACAAGCCTCTGACAGACCCTATGAGATCTTACGACAACCGTTGATCTCATCAACTGGGACCCCACTTAAATCACTTAACCCCGGAAGTCTTAGTGAATGCATGGCCAAAGGAAATTTGCTCAGTCACTGAATAGAATTCTTAACCTCGGTTAAGTCTGAAGAATACGCGAACAAGGCATTCGCAGAATCGCTAAACCAAAATTCCAATCTAGGGTTTTAGTTAGTGAATGCCCGACTGAAGGAAATCCATGGAGTCACTGAATACTTTAGGGCACCACCATTTTATTTCACGACTAGGAGAAACACTGTAGTTGCCAGTTCACTGAGAGGAAAAGGTAACCGCCAGAAGAATAAGAGAACTGGCGACCGAAGGAAGAATTACGCACATGGGTATTGAGGAAATATAAGTGGCCGATAAAGTAACATGAAAATAGAATGAAGGCTAGGGTTACTTCCTGGTAACGACTACTTTTTTCAAATATTTAAACTGCAGACCAGGGAATAAAACAAATTGCAGAGGCTAGAAGACAAGGCACAATTTCATGAAAATTTTAGGGATGTTTAGCGGAAATATAAATAGAGATCTTGGGATAGATATCAGCCAAATTTGTATGCATAGGAAAATTAGGGTAACTTTTTGGCAATTTTTATTGGATGTCAGCCTGCTAGACATGGAAAACCAGTGGCCTTAAAGCAATCCATTGGGCATGGGGTCATCATTTGAGCACAAAACTTGACAAAGGGACAAAACTAGAACTAGAAGGATGAACTTGTGCACAGGCACTTCTTGAAAAGTAGGAAACTAACATAGAAAATAGGGAAAGCATTTTTTAAAAATTCACAGAGGGATTAACCTCAAAATAGGGCTTCAGGTGGAAACCATTGACTGATATTGGAAAGGAAACTCCTTCAAGATTTGATAGCTGGAAAGCATTGGATCCCTTACATTCTGTGATAACAAATGGTCCACCCCAAAATGAGTCAAACTTTGTATGTCTGCCAGGCCTAGATCTGAATTCATCCCACTTGAGGACTACATCCCCAACCTTGAAATTTCTGACCTTGGCTCTTTTATCAAAACTCTTCTTTGTTTGAATCTGATGAAATTCCATATCTTGCATGGATTTGTCTCTGAGTTCTTCTAACTCCATCAACTGAGCATACCTGATTTGCAAGGGGTCTCTTTCTTCAAACAAGGCATATTGAGTGGCTAAGTCCAAGGCTGGTAACTTAGTTGAAATGGATAACTTAGCCTCCCTACCGTATACTAGCATGTAAGGAGAATTACCAATAATATTCTTTGGAGTGATTCTGTCTAACCATAATGCAGACCTGAGCTTAGTATGCCAATCCCTCTGGTTGTCTTGCAGAGTCTTCTTGATTATCCTAATCAAGTTCTTATTTGTTTATTCTGCTAAGCCATTTCCCTGAGGGTAATAGTTTGAACTTGTATTCAGATAAATGCCACTCCTGATTGCCCATTCTGAGACTTTAAGGCTTGTAAATGCCAATGCATTATCTGATATTATGGAATTAGGAGTGCCAAACCTATGAATTATATCATCATAAAAACCTAGGACAACACTCTCATTGGCCTCTTTTAATGCAATTGCTTCTGTCCACCTAGTGAAATAATTTGTTGTAGTGATTATCCATTTATGGCCTACACTAGATGGAGGATTGATCATTCCAATGAAATCTATGCCCCACTTCATGAAAGTCTGCTCTGTTCTGGCTGGTTGTAGGGGCAAGGCTGCAAGCCTTTCTTTTCCTACAAACATGGCACATTTGGTGCATTTTGTCACATACTCATGACTATCCTTAAAGATAGATGGCCAATAGTATCTAGCCCTCATGATTTTAAAAGCAGTAGTCCTAGGAGAAAAGTGACCTCTAGAAGGTCCATCATGAAATTCAAATAGGACATCAGCTATCTTTTCTGAATCTATGCATCTTAAAAGGACACCACTGTGATCCTTTCTAAAAAGAACTTCATCTATCAGCACAAAAGGAACATATTGTAGTCTATAATACCTCCTTTTCACTACAACAAGTACATGTTTCTCTACAAAAGAGTATATATGTTCATACTCCTCTAAACCTTTGCTAAAGAAAGTAATAGGCTGCTCCAATCCATCTGAATTTTCTTGGGTCAGCATTGTAGATATAGCATCATGACCTCCATAAGCATAAAGGATAAAATCCTTACTAAAATCTGGGTTTAGGAGAGCTGGGGCTTCTGTTAAGGCCTCTTTGATAGCCTAGAAATTAGCTTTTCCTTCTTTAGTCCAGCTAAAAGTTGAACTCTTCTTTAGCATGGTTGTCAAAGGCTTGAGTAAATCTGCAATGTTAGGCAAGAAACACCTAACAAAATTAATCTTTCCTATGAAAGATTGGAGACCTTTCTTATGATGTGGCAATGGTAATTATAGGATGGCTGCAATTCTCTCAGGATCCATTGTAAATCCTTCTTTGGATACTACATATCCCAACAATTTTCCTTCGTGAAATGCAAACACACATTTCTTGGGATTAAGAGATATCCCAAATTCTCTACACCTTTCAAAGATCTTCCTCAAATGTTTGATATGGTCTACTACATGTTTAGAATAGATAGTTATGTCATCTAAGTAGACTGGTACAAACTTGTACATTAGGCTCTTAAAGGCCATATCCATTGCCTTTTGAAATGTAGCACCTGCATTTGACAAACCAAAGGGCATCTTTTGATAAGCCATGGTTCCCCACTTGGTTGTAAATGCAGTCTTGTATTGATCCTCTTCATTCACCAGGATCTGATTGTATCCTAAATAGCCATCCAATAATGAAAATCTCTCAGATCCAGAGACACATTGTAAGATTTGTTCCATAGAGGGTAATGGATGGTGCTCTTTTAGTGAGGCCCTATTAAGATCCTTGAAGTCAACACATAACCTCAACTCCCCATTCTTTTTCCTGACAGGAACAAGGTTGGAAACCCAACTAGTATGCTTGATGGGGTAGATGATACCACTTTCTATCAATTTGAGTACTTCTTTATGCATGAGTGGCTCAAGTTTGGGATTAACAAGCCTTTGCTTTTGCCTCACTGGCTTGGCATTAGGCTCTAATTCAATAGTGTGCTGAGCAAGAGTAGGATCAAAACCTTTGAGGTCTTCATATTTCCATGCAAAAATATCACTGAATTTTTTGAATAACTGAGTGTAAGCTTTCTTTTCCAATTCAGTGTTCACTTTTCCAAATTATAAACTCTTACCTGGTTCCAACTCTAATTCGACACAATGTTCTTATTGAACTACTAGGCCAGCTTTGTTCTTCTTAACTTCATCATCCTTGTTGAAGATAGTCTCTAAGGTGACAAGACCTTTAGGCATCTTATTAGACTTAAGTTGTATCACTTGATCACCATAATTTTGTGATAACCTATCTTGATTATGCTTTGAAAAAACATCTTCTTCAAACAAGAACTGCAGAATTTGTTCATCATTGTCAAACACTTGCCAATTGACATTATTATCAAGAATAGAGGGTCTGACAATCACTTTGATATGCTATTGATCTATCTCTTTTGAAATGCTATTGGGAATATCATACTGAGATCCGACAATAGCTAACCTATCTGCATTTTGATTTAGCTTCCTAGGGATATCAACAATGTTGAAAGCACAAAAATCTTCAATTGCATCCCAAACTCTATGTTTGTATGCTTTCAAAGTGTCATTTTTGGTTGCACTTATCCCTCTTACTTGGCTGACAACTAACTCACTATCACCATAAACTTTTAAGGCCTTAAGCCCTCTTTTTCTAGCCCAGTCTAGTCCATTGACTAGACTTTCATACTCTACAGTATTGCTAGTGTAGGAGAAATTGAATCTATAGGCAGTATAATACCTTTCTCCTTTTGGGGACACTAACATAGCACCACCACCAGAACCATGTCTACTTCTAGCTCCATCAAAAAATAGTTCCCAAACCTGATTGCTCTGATCCTCTGAATCAATATCTTCTTTGAGAAGGCTTGGCTCTATGGCTCCACTTTCTTGTATCAAATAACTTCCCAAACCAAAATCCAAAACAATATTTTCTTGGGCCTTTGAAGCTCTTTCATCTAGTAAAATATTAGGGATACTTTCTATCTTAGTGTCTGCTTCACTAATAGTTTGGAAGTCACTGTTATCAAATATAGGGCAATTTACATTGATGGTATTGGACACATATGGTTCTATATGGTGTGCTGCTAATGGTTCTGACTTAATGGTGACCTTGGTACCATACCTTGTATGAAATAGCATGTGAGACCAGTCAGAAGATAGGTAGCCTTCTATCTTGACTATAAACTTCCTTGAAAGACATATAGCAAATAATGCAGGGAGATCTATAATATATATATCAAGGAGGATGGAGAAATTAGGACTAGCATGTAGGATTAGACTGGTATCCTTGGCCACGCCTATAGTATTGAATGAGGATCCATCAAGTTGGGTAACCTTCTTTTGGAAGGGTTCATATTTTAGTCCTAATTGGTCAGCCACCCTCTTGGGTATTACAGTGCTAGTAGCTCCACTATCTACCATACAATTATGCACTAAAGATTTTCCAATAATTAGAGATACATAAAAGAGAGGTGGCTTTGAGTTCCTACCTTGCAAGGTATTGGCCCTGGAGTTGCTACTTGGAGCCTCCTTTTCTTGATCAGTGTTAACTAACACTGGCTTTGCAGCTTCTTTTGCAGGTTGAGGAGTTGTCACTTCTATCATGGCCTTCTTCAAGATTTCAGACTGCTCTGGGATAGCCAAAGAGTCCCACATAGACATGGTGACATTCACCTTCTTCATGTTGTCTACAATATTAAAAGGTGCTACAGTCTATACTCTCTATGGTGCTTTCACTATGATGGGCTCCACCTCCTTATAATGTTGGCCTTCCTTGCTTTTGATGATAGGAACCTCCTTAGGTGTGATGGGATTAGCTTGTTGTAGTGGCTCTACAGATGTAGTGGCTTTGGCATTGGAATCTACTCTCTCCATGTCTTGAGCTCTCCTTTTTACTCTTGTATAAGCAACAAAAGCAACCTCATCATTGACTCCATTGAAGTCTGGTTGCTCCCAATTAAAGAGAGCAGTTTCTTTCTCTTGCGATTCTTGTTGGGGAACTGACCCACTGGATGAAGCCTCTGATTGAGCTTGTGAGGCATTTTGAACCATTAGAGCTTGGTTCATCCATCCATTTGAACATGTAGGTTGATTATAAGGCTGATTACAAGGAAAATACCATTCATTATCCATAGCCATATTATTTTGACTAGGAACCATATCTCTCACTGGATTTGCAAAATTTAGAGGTGCAGGGTTATATGGTTGGAATGGTCTCTGATTAAAATTTTTTCTTTGTCCTTGATAGCCTCCTTGGGATGGTGGCCTATTTTGTTGGTAAGTCTATCCTTGATTCTGATATTGTTGATTAGGACCTTGGCCTTGTGGCTAAAAGGGTGGTCTGATTCCTTGACCTTGCTTCTTTAGATTTGTGACCTCTTTAGTCAAGGTTTGCAACAAATTTTTCATTTCTTGTATACTAGTTTGCTGACTACTTTTTATTTCTTGTAACTCCTGAGAGAAACCTGCCCTCAACTCTTGACCACTAGTACTAGCTTAAGGTGTTAATATGGTGGGAATAGGGGTAAATGGAGGTACTTGTGCTGGTGCAATGGGCTGAAGGCTAGAAAAGATGGGCATTGGAGGCCTTCTAGCAATCATGCCTGCTTGGATTAAACAGTTCTCATCCCCGAAAACTATGTCAAAGGCTTGGGGTAAAGAAGTACCGCCCATAGATTGGATCATGACAAAAATTTTGACCATTTAGAGTTTGCAAGTAGTAAAGGAAAGCATGGTCAGCTGATGGTCTCACAGAGACTGGAATTCTATTCCATGTTTTGAGGAATCTACTATTGTAATCTGTCATTTGTTCTTGAGGGTCTCTCTTAATGGTTGTCAACTGCTCAACTAGAGACAAGTTATCTGATTTATCCTCAAAATGCTTACTCAATGCATCTCCTAAATCATCTCATGAAGTAATAGAACCAACAGTTAAAGTTCTAAACCATTCAAGAGCCTTACCTTTTAGCGAGGCTGCTAATAATTTTGTGGCCACATCTTCTTGGGTAATATTGTGTATGCTATAGATGGTGGTCACATCTCTTATGTGTTCAAAAGTAGTTGTCTACCCTTCACCTGTGAAATCAGGTATACTCTTTAGTGCCACCAAGGGCACATCATGATGTTGGGAAAAATTTAATGGGCTACCCTAATTGAAAGGTGCAAAGGCAAACTGCCTAGCCATTGTAGGAGTTGGAAATTGAAGATTAACAACTATATGAGCTGTATTTAGTGTTGGGTTTGAATATTCCTCTAGATCTCTGGTTAGAGATTTGCCTCTTCTTTTGGAATGAAAGGGCAAAGGTATCCTTTCTGCAATATCTGGTGGTGTTGATTGAACTCTCCTTGCAGGGGATGTTCTTTGAGTTGACCTGCCTTTGTAACTTCTTTTTGAGGGCAACTCTGAAAATTCAATAGGCTTTGAGCTCCTAATCTCAATCTTTCTCATAAAATTTTGCATAAGTTAGCCTGAATCTGTGAAATCAGTGGAGTCACCAGATATACTTGTTAGAACAACCTCTAAAGGTCTATATTATGCAATCTGTATATTAGAGATGACATAATCTTCAAACAATGAACTTTGTTTGTAGTAGTCCCACCGGGCGTGCTAGAATTGCTATACACTAAGTTTGCACCCTTGTTTCAAGCTCTCATAGTCTTGATAACCTAGTATAACATGGGAATCATCTCTAGGTTGTGGGACCTATGCTAACTGAGATGAGACCTCCAGGTTCTAGGCTGGTTCCTCTTGGATAATCACCTTAATTTGCTTCTAGACATGAAAATAAATCTTTGAGGGGAAAAGGGATAGAAGGAATACTTGAAAGGGAAATGACTTGAAAGAAAACTACCTACTAGGTGATGCACCGAAATGAAGGTATGAATTATAGTATAAAAGATGGGCTCAATGCACAAACTTAGGTCTAGGAGATCACAACTTATTGAATAGGCTTGCATAAATATTTCATAGGAGGGTCTGCAAACAAAGAGGGTATTCAGGGAAAGAGAGGGATTCTTTCACAAACAATGACACTCTTTGGAGTTAGACAACAATCTATGAGCTGCAAACAAACATTCACCTCTGCAACTTGGTATAGGAATGAGACAAGATAGTTAAGGGGTTGAAGTATACCCAAAAAAGCATTCCCATCCAATCATCCACAATGATACACAAAATTGCAGAAAGGAGGAGGGATCAAGAACCCTAAGATATCACTGAGAAACATATAAATACTAAATTTATTAAGAGATAATTCAGAAAAGAAGCATAGGGACATGAAGAATATCACAAAATACCTTACAATATCTAAATAATCAATGGGAATTTACAACTGTAGAAAACCAAAGGGCAAGAAGAATGCCATAGATAGATTTCTAAGAAAAGATATATTTTTCTCTTTACGATTGTCCAACTCTTCTTTTACAAAAAGTCCATTATGATCTCTAAAGCTCTCTAAAAACATTATATATATCTCCTCCAATGCACACAGGCAGGAGCCAAAAAAATATCTAATTAGGGTTACATAATTTTACATTAGAATAATCAAACCCTAATTCTATCAAATTTGGCCATAAATGCACATGAAAATATCCCAGCTGATTAGATATCTGTGTTTGCATGTCTATTTCATGTTTATACCCTAAAAAATCCAGCCGCCATGATCCATCTACCTACCTGCAACTCGAGCTCGCCATAACTGTTGAAATCTGATATTTTGAGATATTTGAATTTAAAAATTGATAAAATGGTCACAAGTGGCGCTAAAATTCCCTATCGACAGTCGGCATTCAAAAATCAATCTCACATTAAAACGTGATCGCCAGATCTTCCTTTTTACTGGGCTTGACATTTGACTACAAATTTAACTTTAAGTCTACCTCAGGTTTTATTTCCCTTCAGTCGTAGAGTCATTTAAACTTTTAGTTGACCTTGGTTAAGTCAAGCGAACATGAAAAAGCTCTTTAGTCATAGATTCATGGAATACTCTTAACCCTGGGCCCAGAACCGCCACATGTCATTCTTTTATTTTCCCTTGACTACTTTGTAGGCATACACCTCGGCACTTCTCTGACATCAGACCCACTGAAGACAAGATTCCCATGCAACAGTGGGTGCATGATCTCATGGCCCCCAAATATTCTTTCAGATCATATGCCCATCGTAGATCTTTAGTAAACTAGGACCCTTCTGACAAATGGACCCACTACTAACCCCTTCATCACCATGTGGAACAATCATACTCAAGCACATCAACGAACGAGGACCCACTAACAAACCCTTGACAAAAAGTAAGATCAACGGTTGTTTGAAGATCTCATACCTCTGACACAACCCTTGCGAAGATATGACAATTGTCGATCTTCTGACGATTGTCAGAACCTCTGACCGCCGAAAGAACCCGGTCCCACTGACAAGAAATGACTCATTCACATGTGGACCAATCAGAAAATGCCAACTGCGTACACCTGGCAGTGGACCCACTGAACTTTGAAGCATTGCATAGAAGGGAAGATTGACAGTTGTCGTAAGATTGCAAGCCTCTGACAGACCCTATGAGATCTTAGGACAACTATTGATCTCATCAACTAGGACCCCACTTAAATCACTTAATCCCAGAAGTCTTAGCGAATGTGCGGCCAAAGGAAATTCGCTCAGTCACTGAATAGAATTCTTAACCTCGGTTAAGTCTGAAGAATACGTGAACAAGGTATTCACAGAATCACTAAACCAAAAGTCCAACCTAGGGTTTCAGTTAGCGAATGCTCGACCAAAGGCAATCTATGGAGTCGCTAAATACTTTAGGGCACCGCCATTTTATTTCACGACTAGGAGAAACACTGCAGTCGCCAGTTCACCGAGAGGAAAAGGTAACCACCAGAAGAATAAGAGAACTGGCGACCGAATGAAGAATTACACACATGGGTATTGAGAAAATATAAGTGGCTGATAAAGTAAGATGAAAATAGAATGAAGGCTAGGGTTACTTCCTAGCAAGGCTACTTTTTTCAAATATTTAAATTGCAGACCAGGGAATAAAACAAATTACAGAGGCTAGAAGACAAGGCACAATTTCATGAAAATTTTAGGGATGTTTAGCGGAAATAAAAATAGAGATCTTGGGATAGATATTAACCAAAATTTGTATGCATAGGAAAATTAGGGTAACACCATGTAGCAGTGGAAGATAATGCTCATGTAGAAAGAGCATGGCCTTTCCCTATGGGAGTAGGTGAAGGCTGTGGAGAGGCAATACTATGCTGCTGCAAGGCTTCCTCTAGAGCCTCAATATGTTTCCAACACCTGGAAATTGGATGCCCTTCCTTGCCACAAAAATTGCAAGGTTCACCTATGAACTTCTTAGTCTTGGAGGAAGACTCACTGGACTTAGAAGATTTACCCTTAAGAGTGAATATCTTAGACTCTATTTTTTGAGGTGGCTTGGAGGAATGCTCACTGCCAACTAAATCTATTTTGGGTGTCTGCTTCTACTTCTATGTCCCCTTAGAAGTCTGAGCAACTAAAGCTTGGTTCTTAGTTCCAGATAAAGAATCCAATTGTGTGAGCTTGGCCTGCTCTCTAGTCAACCAATCATAGAACACCTCAAAAGTGGGCATCTGGAATCTCTGACCCAATGCATCCATGGTAGAGTGGAAGGTGGAGGAGAAAATCTCAAAGTTTCCCCAAAGCTTTGACAAAATCAGGTAGATACACTCTGTGTTAGTCTCAGTCTTTCCAAATCCTTGTAATAAAGACCTCTGCTGCTTGAACTTCATCAAGAAGTCCTCAATGGATGGAAAATGATCTGGTACAAGAGGGGTAAGATCTGCCTCAATTTGAAGTGTCCCGAACTCATTCACTGTACCAAACAAGATGTTAAGCTTGGTCCACATAGCTAGAGGCATATTGCACACATCAAGATGAAAATGTATACTATTTGATACATGTAAAGCAGTCAAACCCATTGCCTCATCCATCTTGTACCTATGTTGCATGACCTTGAAAGGCCTCTATAAAATTGGTTGCACTGCATCTAAACAAGACCATAACCCTTTTCACTGGAGAAGCCATGTCATAAGGGATTTCCATGTGTGATAGTTATGAGGGGTCAGAAGTTCTAGACAAGAAGAGGTCTTAGCCATATTTTTAGAAGGGGTTTTGTTTTGATATAATTTCAAGTTTACTGAAGTAAATTATAGAAAACAAGAAATAGAACACCCCCCACAATTCAATAAACCGAACCCTAGAAGATGGAAAATATTGTTTACAATGAGAGAGAAAAAAATCTTCAAATGAGTATCATGTGTACCTTTGAATTTTTTTGATGAAAATATCCATAGATCTGGATAGAAATCATAGTTAAAAAATCTTAAAATCATCCTGTAACACTATAATTATTTAATTATTTTGGTTATATTCCTCTTACCTATTTTATTAAATTTGGCTCATTATTCTAGGTATGTGCAAGATCATGGTATACCAAGCTATGGCCTTAAGTGGCAATGAAATAATAAAAAAATTAGGGTTAGTCAACTTGACGTAAAAATTTGAACATCTTATCAACCGTATGTGAAAAAGTTGTAACAACAGAATCCGTAAGAAATTGAATGTAGTTTCTAAACTACTAGCCCTTGTCTGGAAAAAAATTTAATCTAATTGCTCAAAATTTTAGATTTCAATGTAGTAGTACAAAAATTTTAGGAAAAAGATAAAAAGTATGTGTATGTCTGACCACCTTAATCACAATCAAATGATGATCTATTTTCACAAGATTCTAGATATAAGTAGTAGACTCATGCTGGTGCAGGAGTACTAGGGCCAAGGAAAAAGGCCTAAGAGGATACTAGGGTCACTGAATAGATCCTAGGAGGAGAAAAGGATAAACATAACCATGAACAATCATTTGATTGTAATAAGACCAATAATGGCCTATTAAATGTGTTTTGATATATTTTTTATCATATTGTATTGAGATCAAAATTTGTAAGCCATGATGGCATATTTGAAAGTTAGAGTGTACCTTGGGGTCACTTGGGGATCCTAGGTGTTGATAAGGGTTTAATGACCTATAAAGGTCCAACTGATTGTAATATGGCCAATAGAGCCATTATGTGAGGTCAAATGCACTATAAGTGCCCAAATATGTAATTTGCCCAAAAATGGCAAAATAGGCCTAAAAAGCTTATGTGTGAGGTTTAGTGAGGGTTTAAGGTGTTTAGAGGTTAGGATAGTTTCCTAAGAACCTTTAAAAGGGTTAATAAATGCATAAAAATGAGAGGTTGTCAAAGTTGACAAACTAGGTTGTCAACTAGACAACAAAAATAAACAAAAAACTAATTATAACAGTCATAAAAATTGACTGTAACTAGCTTGTGAGCAGTTGTAACCAACTTGGGAGAAGTTTTATTGAATGGTGTTCATGAGTTTTGGGAGAAGAGTCTTAGGGAGTTGGTAGAGTGTTGGTGTTGAAGGGAACCATTGTAATGAAGTTCCAAATCAATAAAATTTAATTTCTCTGCAATTTCCTTGTTCTGTATCGTGAGGGAACAGTCCCTTGCTGTGCATTGTTAAAATCTTATTTGGATGAAAATTATATTGGTAATGGAATGAAATAGATATGGTATAGGTTTTTTATCATTTCTATGCAAGCATTGTATCATTTTTTGAAGTTTTGAATTAGAAAAAACCATTTACTTGTTGATTGTTCCTAGAGTCTTGTTTGTGCAATCAACAAATTAGTTTGAAGAACCCATAATGATCTAGGCTCTCCCACTTTATGTGGTGGATGTTTCTTGTGGGAGAGACCTAATACAGTGTATCATATGTGTCCATAAGTGGTTTTTTGTCAGAATGGACAAGGGATTGAAGAAATGGATTAGACATTGTTGAAGAATGTTGATTAATGGTAGCAAGGTGGTTGGACCAGTCAAGGTCTGAGCTTTCCACCCACATGAGGGCAACCTTTTATTTTATATAGTGTCAGGATATGACCATGTGATGGTTTTGGATCCACTGGAAGGATCTGGAAATACTTGGAGGGGTCTTGTTGGTAAAACCCTAGGCTTATACACCTAGAAAGGAGGGTTTTGTAGTTGGGTGATGAGAACAAGGTGGCACCTCTTGAAAATATGAAAATGCTTTGATTTGGATGGTATTGAAACTTTTTTTGATGGTTATGAGTTTTGGGAAGGTGATCTCTTAGTACTTGCTTTGTAAATGGAGGCTAATTAGAGGGCTAATTACAGTGACCAACAATTTTTTGGGTATTTGGTCCAAAGGAGTAGCATGAAAACTTGAAGTATGTTATGTAACTTCCAAAAGGGTATCTAGATATGTTTTTATATTTTTTATTGTTTTGGAAAAGTTGGCAAAACCCTTGAAAAACCGGTCTGACAGGGCTACTAGGGAAATAGGCCTAGTGAGCAACCGATAAAGGATAGTTTGTTGATTTTATTACTTGGATGAAACCATTGGATGGATTGAGGGACATTGGAGATGATTTAAAATATGTAGAGCCTTTGGTGGCATAAAGACATAGTGTCTACTCTGATAGTGATGTTGTGGCTTGGATCAAGGAGAATGATCCTCATGAAGATGCTTGGTTGGTGTTGTGAGAACACTAGTGAAGTACCTCTAGTTATGACTAATTACAAGACCACCTAGGGCCTTTGCATCACATGCCTGAATGTGATGCATATTTTTGTGTAATTGTTTCCCAAATAAATAATTAATTATGAATTTTCTGCTACAACTTATTCAGAATAAAAAAACTCTCGTGTTTGACCACCTTAACTAATTCTAAACTTTGCAAAATTAAAATTTCTTTTTCTTATAATAGGCGAAGCATAGAATATGATGAATGTTTCAGATTTCAAAAAGGTTAAACCGTTTGAAAGTTATAGTTGTTTTTCAATCAGTGTGTCAATTAGGAATTTAAAGATAACTCAATTAAAAAATAAGTAATAATTACTTACTAGAATCAAAATTTGATAGCAATTATATTGATAGAAAGCTGATAATTTCTTTAAGAAACCATTTTCATTTCATCAATTTCGGGTGAAAAATAGGTCGTCAACTACATGGTCGAAGTCTAGAGATCAAAGAAAATATGGTGAACACATCTTTTAGGTTGACCATGTTAGAGTAATAAAGTGTTTTCTTATTAATTGAATCATATTGATTTAATTATTAAGTCACTTATTACCTCTTTCGACTTAAGCTAAACTTTGGGCATATAATAATTAATTGCTTTGTTAATTATTATTGTGCAACCTAGGGTTTTACCTTTTTAGGTTTCCTGATCTCCTTTTATAAGGATTGATCTCATAACACTTTTTTTTTCTTTTGACATTTCATTATTGATTGCAACTTTTGTTTTTGCACATCAAGGATTTCTCCTCTCTCGTGGATCCATACGTTCAGGTCTCCACAGTTGTTTGCTTTTCTCTCTTTCTGTGATAGGTGTTTGCATGCAGGTGTTCTTGGGATATGTGGGTTGTTTTTTCATCAACTCCAATATGGTATCAGAGCTTCAGATCTTCTTGCCCCTGTCCTCTTCTTGAGAGATTCGATCGTGTTCGTTAGATCTACATTTTTAGAGGGTTTCCTATTAGATCTGGGGGGACCTATTTTTCTTATCATCTTGGCTTCAAATGGACCTCACAGTTGCGGTCACAGCATCCAAGAACCCTAATATCCATATAAAATTTGTCCAATTTGGACAAAGTTGGAATCTGTGGCAAAAATATTTTGCAACCGGCCCCAGCACAGATCTCAAGGTGGTCACTATTTTTGGAGCATTTCTAGCCCAAATGGACCTCACGATTGCGTCCAGAGCATCTGAGAAACCCAAAATCCATATAAAACTTGTCGATTTTGGACAAGTTGGCTTCTGAGGAAAATGTTTTTTGCATACCAGACCATACAACTTGGCACACATCCCAAGATGGGTACAATTTTTTTTAATAAATAAAAATAAATAAAAATTCCTCCCCATAGAGCCACCCAACAGCCATGGCTAATTGACCATTATCATTTTTTGAAATATGACAGATTACAGTCTTCTCTACCTGGTCATATTTCAATGGAGGATATTTAGATCAACAGTTACTTCTTGACAGAGTTTGCAGTTTCATGCTTCAGTGATGTTGTACATGTTCATCTTTGTTCCTATTTTCTGGAACATTCCTAGTTTTGGAGTCTTCTTCAGTCCTTCTGACTAGTCTTTGTCTCTTTTTGGAGTAGAGTTTTTCCCATGTGGTTTTCTCTACTTCTCTGCTTTATAGAGACTCTCTTTTGTACTTGGGTACCTGATCAGGCCTTTTGTTGCTGGGACCCATTTGCTTTCAGTTGTTTTTTCTAGGTTTTTTAGCTTCTCCCAAAGTTCATCTTAAGGGGGGGTGTTAGAGTAATAAAGTGTTTGCTTATTAATTGAATCATATTGATTTAATTATTAAGTCACTTATTACCTCTTTCAACTTAAGCTAAACTTTAGGCATATAATAATTAATTACTTTATTAATTATTATTATGCAACCTAGGGTTTTACCTTTTTAGGTTTTCTGATCTCCTTTTATAAGGATTGATCTCATAACACTTCTTTTTTTTTCTAACATTTCATTATTGATTGCAACTTTTGTTTTTGCACATCATGGATTTCTCCTCTCTCGTGGTTCATGTTTGGCATTGCAAAATGAAAACCCGAGGCAAATACCAAGCCTAATCGGATATCCAATAATTTTGCATATTCAATACTATTGGATATCTGATAATTTCACATATCCGTTATCTCCCGCCCAATTCCAACATTTCAACTTGAATGTTTTTTAAATTTTATGATTATAATTTCTTTTTTCTATTTATGATTATAATTTTTTTTCAATTTTATGATTTTAGATTTTTAAGTTATATATTATAATTTTTTTTTATATTAATATTAAATGATAATAGTATTAGAATTATATAAATTTTTATATTAGCATTGTAATATATTATTATTATTATTTATTTCAAAATAATAGTATAATATTAGTATTAAAGATTTATTAAAATATTTATATTATTTGTTCAATAATACCTAATACCTGAGAGAGAGAGAGAGAGAGAGAGAGAGAGAGAGGATCACCTAAGCACAAAGGAATACCATGAGGCTAAAAGAGGTTAGAATTCATATCATGAATTTTATGGTCTTTTAAATGTATCATGAGTCTATTTGAATCATATGAAAGGCTATGAGAAGCCATTCGTATGACATTGTTAATATTATCTTATTAAGGTCCTAGTTGGATCAAGAAGGTCAAAATATGAAAGTATGCCTAAAAAAGGCTAAAATTGATGTAAAATGTCTATTAAGTCCATTTTAGGGCGATTCAAGTGTCCATGCAAATAATTTTTATGTTTGGAGTTAAACTTGTAAAAATTGTAATGCAAAAATGCAAATAAAATGCATAAAATATTGTAAAGAATATGCATAATGATTAAAATAATGTAAGGAGATAGTTTAAAAGGTGGTTGGGAAGTTGTAAACCACCACAACCACTATAAAATAGTTTTAATGGTCATTCCAAATCAATATGACAAGAAGGAAATCTTTTGGAGTAATTTTGAGGTTTTCTAATATTGATATTTTGATTGGTTTTTCTATTTTTCTGTTGTTTCCAGGCCTTGTATGGCCATGCACAGCTTGGAAACCATATATATTCCATACATTTTGATATTTTAATGAATAAAATTCCTTCTCCTTTTGGTTTGGATTAATTTCATTCTGTTTGGAGTAAGTTATGAGCATTTTGGTGAAAGTGGGTATATGCAGATTTGAGATTCCTTGACTACAGTTAGATTGTAGCATTTTGCATGGACACATTTGGAGGATTTTGAGAACCTAAATGGATTCATTGGAAATATATGTGAATAATATTTTATTCCATTTTTGTTTGAGTTTTTTTGGTTAATATTTGTGAGAGTTATGGACCTTTTAGTGAAGACTAGTTTTTAAAGATCTCCATTAGAGTTGCAGGCAGTGATTTGTGCTTTTTGAATATTTATGGATTGGATAAATTAATGACTTATAGATTATGAAACTAGACTCACAAATTTTCAATTTTAAATTGGTTTGGTTTCATTTAGATGTGTTTTGAGAAAGATACGAGATTCCCTAGGTAGGGTTTGATGTTTTACTTCTGGTTTATGACAGTAAACATGTGTCTTTGTATGGGGGGAATATCTCACACTTTAACTTTTAGATTTTCCTATCCTTTCAATATGATTTTAAAAGTCTAGTTATTCACAACTCCACTAGAGAGATCATCAATATGATGTGTATAATGAAGGTTGTGAATAACAGAATACAAGGTATCAACACTGTCAACCTATGACAGTCACAGGAAAAGGAACTCTTGTTAGTTTGATTAACAATGGTGTTAAATAGATTGCAAAAGATGTTTTCTGATTGAATGTAGTTGAGTGTCTTGGAAAAGATGATGTTTTTTATCCTTGTTTGGTTAAGATCAATTTAATGATTGATGGGTGATAACTATGTTAAGTTGTTGGAAGAAGATTAATTTGTTGATTATGCCTCCAAGTTTATGAATGAGTTCATGATCATATGATGGATTTGAAATTGTGTTCAATTTGACGAAGATCTTGAATTTGGATCAACATGATCCTAGATAGTTGATTTTTTTCCATGATTCTCTATATCAAAGTGTTATTAGAGCTTGAAGATCTTGAGTGTGTGGGTAGAGCATCAAGGGAGGCAATCGACACCAGGACCTTGGAGATTTGGTATTTGTTTTGTTGATGAGTTTTGGTTGTAGGTGCTTATCCATCTTGCTGCATGTGAAGGTTGGGTTGTGTGTACAAACACTAGAAGTCTTTCAAGGGACAAGAGAAGGTCCAAGGACAAGAAGTGGTCCAAATGGATGCCAAAAGACTAGGGAAAAGAGGAAGGATGAGACTCCTAGGTGAGGCATATGAGAGAGTTGTTTGTGGTGAGTTTGAAGCAACAATGGTAAAGGTGGATCTCTAACTAATAAGTCACCGTGGAGTTGGAGCCAATAATGCTCCACTGATAGGATTATTTGAGAATATGATTTTGAGGACAATCCTGTATCCTTAAAAGAAAAGATGATGGTGATAAAGGCATGAAGAGGCAAAGGTAAAGGTCAATATTTTTCGTCTAATTTTCTTGCAGGTTATTGATTCCATGTTTCCAAGGGACATGGAAACTTTTCAAGGTTGGGAGTATGGTGCAAGAGCACCTAAGCACAAAGGAATACCATGAGGCTTCAAGAGGATAGAATTCATATCATGAATTTTATGGTCTTTTAAATGTATCATGAGTCTATTTGAATCATATGTAAGGCTATGTGAAGCCATTTGTATGATATTATTAATATTGTCTTATTAAGGTCCTAATTGGATCCAAAAGGTCAAAATATGAAAGAATGCTTAAAAAAGGCTAAAATTGATGTAAAATGTCTATTAAGTCCATTTTAGGGTGATTCAAGTGTCCATACAAATAATTGTAAAGTTTGGAGTTAAACTTGTAAAAGTTGTAATGCAAAAATGCATAAAATATTGTCAAGAAAATGCATAATGATTAAAAGAATGTAAGGAGATAGTTTAAAAGGTGGTTGGGAAGTTGTAAAAAACTAAGAAAAATATAAAATAATTGTAATGGTTGTTCCAAATCAATATAAGAAGAAGGAAAAATTTTGAAGTAATTTTGATGTTTTCTAATATTAATATTTTGATTGGTTTTTCTATTTTTTTGTTGTTTCCAGGCCTTTTACAGCCATGTAAAGCTTGGAAACCATGTATATTATCTACATTTTTATAGTTTAATGAATAAAATTCCTTCTCCTTTTTGTTTGGATTAACTTCATTTAGTTTGGAGTAATTTATGAGCATTTTGGTGAAAGTGGGTATTTACAGATTTGAGATTCCTTGACTACAATCAGATTGCAGCATTTCATACGGACACATTTGGAGGAGTTTGAGAACCTAAATGGATTCATTGGAAATATATGTGAATAATATTTCATTTCTATTTTGTTTTAGTTAATATTTGTGAGAGTTATGGACCTTTTAGTGAAGATTGGTTTTTAAAGATCTCCATTAGAGTTGCAGACAATGATTTGTGCTTTTCAAATGATTTATGGATTGGATAAATTAATGGATTACAGATTATGAAACTAGACTCACAAATTTTCAATTTGAAATTGGTTTGGTTTCATTTAGATGTGTTTTGAGAAAGATATGAGATGCCCTAGGTAGGGTTTGATGTTTTACTTCTGGTTTATGATAGTAAACATGGGTCTCTGTACGAGGGGAATATCTCACAATTTAACAGTTGGATTTTCTTGTCCTTTGTCTATGATTTAAAAAGTATCATTTTTCACAACTCCACCAGAGATATCTACAATATGATGTCTATAATGAAAGTTGTGAATAGCAGAATACAAGGTATCAAAACTATCAAACTAGGAAAGTCACAGGAAATGCAACTCTTGTTAGTTTGATTAACAATGGTGTTAAATAGATTGCAAAAGATGTTTTCTGATTGAATGTGGTTGAGTGTCTTGGAAAAGATGATTTTTTTGATCCTTGTCTGGTTAAGATCAGTTTAATGATTGATGGGTGATAACTATGTTAAGTTGTTGGAAGAAGATTAATTTGTTGATTATGAATCTAAGTTTATGAATGAGTTCATGATCATATGATGGATTTGAAATTGTGTTCAATTTGACGAAGAACTTGAATTTGGATCAACATGATCCTAGATAGCTGATTGTTTTCCATGATGCTTTGTATCAAAGTGTTATTAGAGCTCGAAGATCTTGAGTGTGTGGGTAGAGCGCCGAGGGAGGCAATCCACACCAGGATCTTGGAGATTTGGTATTTGTTTTGTTGATGAGTTTTTGTTGTAGGTGCTTATCCATTTTGCTGTATGTGAAGGTTGGGTTGTGTGTACAGACACTAGAAGTTTGGCAAGGGCCAAGAGAAGGTCCAGGGCCAAGGAGTGGTCCAAATGGATGCCAGACTATTAGGGAAAAGAGGAATGTTAAGACTCCTAGGTGAGGCATATGGGAGAGTTGTTTGTGGTAAGTTTGAAGCGGCAATGGTAAAGGTGGATCTCTGACTGATAAGGCACCGTAGAGTTAGAGCCACTAATGCTCCACTAAATGGAGTATTTGAGAATATGATTTTGAGGATAGTTGTGTGTCCTTAAAGGCAAAGATGATGGTGATAAAGGCTTGAAGAGGCAAAGGTAAAGGTAAACATTTTTGGTCTAGTTTGATTGTAGGTTATTGGTTCCATGTTTCCAAGGGACTTGGAAAATATTCAAGGTTGGGAGTATGGTGCAGGAGCACCTAAGCACAAAGGAATACCATGAGGCTACAAGAGAATAGAATTCATATCATAAATTTTATGGTCTTTTAAATGTATCATGAGTCTATTTTAATCATATGTAAGGCTATGTGAATCCATTTGTATGACATTGTTAATATTGTCTTATTAAGGTCCTAGCTGGATCAAGAAGGTCAAAATATGAAATAATTCCTAAAAAAGGCTAAAATTGATGTAAAATTTCTATTAAGTCCATTTTAGGGTGATTCAAGTGTCCATGCAAATAATTGTTAAGTTTGGAGTTAAACTTGTAATGCAAAAATGCAAATAAAATGCATAAACTATTGTCAAGAAAATGCATAATGATTAAAAAAATGTATGGAGATAGTTTAAAAGGTGGTTGGGAAGTTGTAAACCACCAAAAACACTATAATTTCATTGTAATGGTCATTCCAAATCAATATGAGAAGAAGGAAATATTTTGTTGTAATTTTGAGGTTTTCTAATATTTATATTTTGTTTTCTATGTTTATGTTGTTTCTAGGCCTTGTATGAGCAGGTACAACCCAAAAACCATGTATATTATATAAATTTTGATAGTGTAATGAATAAAATTTCTTATCCTTTTGGTTTGGATTAATTTCATTTAGTTTGGAGTAAGTTATGAGCATTTTGGTGAAAGTGGGTATTTGCATATTTGAGATTCCCTGACTACAATCAAATTGAATCATTTCGTACAGACACATTTGGAGGATTTTGAGAACTGAAATAGATTCATTGAAAATATATGTGAATAATATTTCATTCCCTTTTTGTTTGAGTTATTTTGGTTAATATTTGTGAGAGTTATGGACCTTTTATTGAAGACCTATTTTTAAAGATCTCCATTAGAGTTACATGCAGTGATTTGTGCTTTTCGAATGATTTATGGATTGGATAAATTAATGGCTTAAATATTATGAAACTAGACTCAAAAATTTTCAATTTTAAATTGGTTTGGTTTCAGTTGGATGTGTTTTGAGAAAGATATAAGATTCCCTAGGTAGGGTTTGATGTTTTACTTCTGGTTTATGATAGTAAACATGGGTCTCTATACGGGGGACTATCTCACAATTTAACTATTGGATTTTCCATTCCTGTGGATATAATTTAAAAAGTTTAGTTTTTCACAACTCCACTAGAGAGATCATCAATATGATGTCTATAATGAAAGTGGTGAATAAAAGAATACAAGGTATCAAAACTATCAAACTAGGAAAGTCACAAGAAATGGAACTCTTGTTAGTTTGATTAACAATGGTGTTAAATAGATTGCAAAAGATTTTTTTTGATTGAATGTGGTTGAGTGCCTTGTAAAAGCTGATGTTTTTGATCCTTGTTTGGTTAAGATCAATTTAATGATTGATGGGTGATAACTATGTTAAGTTGTTGGAAGAAGATTAATTTATAGATTATGCCTCTAAGTTTATGAATGAGTTGATGATCATATGATAGATTTGAAAGTATGTTCAATTTGATAAAGAAATTGAATTTGGATCAACATGATCCTAGATAGTTGATTGTTTTCCATGATTCTCTATATTTAAGTGATATCGAAGCTTGAAGATCTTGAGTGTGTGGGTAGAGCGCCGAGGGAGGCAATCCACACTAGGATCTTGGAGATTTGGCATTTGTTTTGTTGATGAGTTTTGGTTACAGGTGCTTATCCATATTCTTGCATGTGAAGGTTGGGTTGTGTGTACAGATACTAGAAGTCTTTCAAGGGCCAAGAGAAGGTCCAGGGCCAAGGAGTGGTCCAAATGGATGCCAAAAGACTAGGGAAAAGAGGAAGGATGAGACTCCTAGGTGAGGCATATAGGAGATTTGTTTGTGGTGAGTTTTAAGCAGCAATGGTAAAGGTGGATCTATGAGTGATAAGGCACCATAGAGTTGGTGCCACTAATGCTCCACTAATCAGAGTATTTGAGAATATAATTTTAAGGACAATCCTCTGTCATTAAAGGAAAGATGATGGTGATAAAGGCATAAAGAGGAAAATGTAAAGGTAAAGATTTTTGGTCTAATTTTCTTGCAGGTTATTGGTTCCATATTTCCAAGGGACTTGGAAACTTTTCAAGGTTGGGAGTATGGTGCAGGAGGACCTAAGCACAAAGGAATACCATGTGGCTACAAGAGGATAGAAATCATATCATGAATTTTATGGTCTTTTAAATGTATCACGAGTCTATTTGAATCATATGTAAGGCTATGTGAAGCCATTTGTATGAAATTGTTAATATTGTCTTATTAAGGTCCTAGTTGGATCAAGAAGGTCAAAATATGAAAGAATGCCTAACAAAGGCTAAAATTGATGTAAAATGTCTATTAAGTCCATTTTAGGGAGATTCAAGTGTCCAATCAAATAATTGTTAAGTTTGGAGTTAAACTTGTAAAAGTTGCAATGCAAAAATGCAAAAAATATTGTCAAGAAAATGCATAATGATTAAAAGAATGTATGGAGATAGTTTAAAAGGTGGTTGGGAAGTTGTAAACCACCAAAACCACTATAAAATAATTTTAATGGTCATTCCAAATCAATATGAGAAGGAAACATTTTGGAGTAATTTTGAGGTTTTCTAATATTGATATTTTGATTTTGTTTTCTGTTGTTTCCAGGCCTTGTACAACCATGTACATCCTGAAAACCATGCATATTGTATATATTTTGATAGTGTAATGAATAAAATTCTTTTACCTTTTGTTTTGGATTAATTTCATTCAGTTTGGAGTAAGTTATGAGCATTTTGGTGAAAGTGGGTATTTGTAGATATGAGATTCCCTGACTACAGTCAGATTGCAGTATTTTGTACAGATGCATTTGGAGGATTTTGAGAACCTAAATGGATTAATTGGAAATATATGTGAATAATATTTCATTCCATTTTTTTATGAGTTGTTTTGGTTAATATTTGTGAGAGTTATGGACCTTTTAGTGAAGATTGGTTTTTAAAGATCTCCATTAGAGTTGCAGGAAGTGATTTGTGCGTTTCGAATGATTTATGGATTGGATAAATTAATGGCTTACATATTATGAAACTAGAATAAAAAATTTCCAATTTTAAATTGGTTTGGTTTCATTTGGATGTTTTTTGAGAAAGATATGAGATGCCCTAGGTAGGGTTTGATGTTTTACTTCTGGTTTATGACAATAAACATGAGTCTCTGTACGGGGGTCATATCTCAAAATTTAACTGTTGGATTTTCCTATCCTTTTCATATGATTTAAAAAGTCTAGTTTTTCCCAACTCCATCAAAGAGATCATCAATATGATCTCTATAATGAAAGTTGTGAATAAAATAATACAAGGTATCAAAATTGTCAAACTAGGACAGTCAGACGAAATGGAACTCTTGTTAGTTTGATTAACAATGGTGTTAAATAGATTGAAAAATATGTTTTCTGATTGAAAGTGGTTGAGTGCCTTGGAAAAGATGACATTTTTTATCCTTGTTTGGTTAAGATTAGTTTAATGATTGATGGGTGATAACTATGTTAAGTTGTTGGAAGAAGATTAATTTATTGATTATGCCTCTAAGTTTATGAATGAGTTGATGATCATATGATGGATTTGAAATTGTGTTCAATTTGATGAAGAAATTGAATTTGGATCAACATGATCCTATATAGTTGATTTTTTTCCATGATGCTCTACATCAGAGAGAGAGAGAGAGAGAGAGAGAGATAACCACGTTTATTCTCTGATATTTGATTAATTTTACTGGCTTCGAAAAGAAAATTTGTATTCTCTGGCAAGCTCTAATTTATAAAATATTCCTGCATAAGAGAAAGAGTTTTGAAATAAAAAGTTTGAGGATCTCTCTGCAACTGGGCACCTTTCCCCATGTGCTTCATGTCCCATCCTGCAAGCGTTCCTCGTGTTTTGGTGGCCTTGCATTTCTTCATGTTTGCTTCGTGGCATCTTGTCCTTTGGTTTTGTTAGGTTTTTTTGGTCTTTGGCTTTTGTATTTTATTTCTACGTTTGGTCTCTTATTTTTCTTTTTTGGGCTCCCATGTATGCTTTCTTCTCTTTGGTT
This sequence comes from Chamaecyparis obtusa, assembly GCA_027943335.1. Lineage (NCBI taxonomy): Eukaryota > Viridiplantae > Streptophyta > Pinopsida > Cupressales > Cupressaceae > Chamaecyparis > Chamaecyparis obtusa. The sequence goes on along the minus strand of BSBK01000776.1, from coordinate 606,388 downwards.
TGTGCCACTTAGGGCTCAGTCGTTCGAGTCATGGGCATGAGAGGTTTCATGGATGATGTCATCAACAAGAAAAGAGAGAAGGATGGTTCCAATCATAACAAGGAGAGGCAGGGTGATTCTGGTTCAAAGAATGATGGTGGTTGTAGTGATCGTGGTGTTGGAGGCTTTAAGCCTTCATTCAAAGTAGTGGTGGCTGATGGGCCTACCACCAAATGTCCAGATTTTGTGTTCTTTGAGTGTGTTTCTATCGAGGATTATGTGGCAACCTGAGGAAGCTCTCCCAACCCCCATGGAAATCGATGAGGAGTTGATAATGTCTTAGGTAGTCCCAGTGATGCCCTTGGAAGAGAATGTAAGGCTCCGAACCTTGCTAGTAGCACTCTTTCTCTGTCTCTAAATATTGACATGTTGAATGCTATTAAAGATGAACAATCTAGACTTAAAAATATTGTCATCTTCTTTGTGTGTATGGATATTAAATTTCTCCCTACACATAAGTTTCTTGATGACTAGATAAACAATGTTTGGGGTAAAAAACTTGGCATTGTTGTTAGTTTTAGTAGGATGATCTAAAAATGATTGTTTGTGGTGTTCTTTAAGAATCATGCAATGCAAGAAAAATTTCTTAGTAAAAGTTTTTGGAATGTTGGGAAAACAATGTTCAGAGCCTTACCTTGGTCCCCAAAAGGGAATCTTGATGATGTTGTCTCACATGCCTCCCCGTTTTGGATGGAAATATTAGGAGTTCAACCTAAATTTTGGCCCTTCTTTCCACACATGCTTAAACCCCTTGGGTCTATTCTGAAAATTAAAGAAACCAAAATTACCCTTCCCCATCTTAATACCCATGTTCTTTTAGCTCCAACACTGGGGGTCTCCTTTCCAGATAATATTTATTTAAATTTTGAGAATGAATTTTTGATTTGGAAGGTAGTTAGACTTGGTGACATTGGAGCATGCTTCCATTGCAAGTTGAATGGTCATAATAAGAAAGAATTCTCATTGCTTAAGAACATCTCTAAAGATTTTTAGGTTGCTAATCCTAAAGGCAGTATTTGAAACCCTATCCATGTTAATAATACTGTTGATACATAGGCCGATGGTTTTGTTACTCTAAATAATCCTTTATTTGAGGGGGATTATTAGGTTAGACCTACTGCTAATCCTGAACCCAAAGATAAGAGTTATGCTACCCCTCAGTATATCCCAATCCCTAGGGAAAAGATAGTGATGTTAATAACAATAAGAAAAATGCCCAACATATTGCATTGGAAAAGATTAAATTTGCTGCTAAGGAAGCTAATTCTACTTCAATACCCATATCCCCTCTGGCACATAGGAATGACTCCACAGTGGCCACACCTTTACCACATAGCAGTGAGACACAAACTAAGGTTGAAACCAATGTTGATACAACACTTACCAATGAGGGATTCACAGAAGTCCTATCTAAGAAAAAGAAAAGGAAAACATATGATAGGAGCAATAGCCTGAGGAATAAGGAAAGAACTAATAAGAATAAGGGAATGAGATTCTGGATTTTTTTTCTAGGTTATTCAAGATCACCACACCCTCTAACTGTTAATAATGAAAGTACAAATTCATAGCTGGAATGTTAGAGGACTAGAAATGACAGATAGGAAGGATATTGTTAGAAGATGGTGTAACAACCTTAAAGGAAAGGACATTATTTGTTTGCAAGAGATTAAAACTACTAGATATCAGGCTTTTAATGTGCTGAAATTCATACAAGGCAATTTCAAATGCTACTATTCTGAACATGATAGAGGCAGGGGGGAGTATAGCAACCATTATCAACCCCACATGGAGTGAAAAATCATTTCCAATGGGGTGTCACCCTACAATAGGGCATTATGGATTACTCTCAAGTATAAAGATAAAATTATAGGGGTCTATAATATCTATGCCTCAAATGATTATAGGAAAAGAGCCCATTTGTGGGAATGGCTATCAGTTAATCTTCCCAATGCAGCATGGACCTTTGTTGGTGGCTTTAACATGATTGAATGCCCTAAGGATAAGTCTGGAGGAGGGAGATTTGAATTGAAACAAAATGAACACTTCTTCTAGACTAGGTTCAAAAGACATTTTGCTATCTATGATCCACTAGAGGGATTCAAAGGCAGCCATGAAGGAGTGTGGTTCACTTGGTATAACAATCAGACTAATAAGTCTAGAATATACTACAGACTTGACACAATATACATTAAAAAACATGAACTTGATATGATCCACAACATAGGACGCTACCCCATTAGTGTCATTACTGCAAGCATGTTTGATCATTCTCCCATTAATTTTTGTATTTGTCTTAAAAATCAAGGAAATCAATCCAATAATAACTCCAAGAGATATTTATTTAAATTAAGTATCTCCCTTATTAGAAATGAAGATAATTTGGATGCCCTCAAGATGACTACTATCCTCTCCAAGTTTCGGTCTACAGACTCCTCACTTATTGATAAGTGGAATTAGTTAATAGACTCTTGGAGGAAACTGTCTCAAACTAAAGGAACTAGAGAAGCCAAAGACAAGAATTTTGAAGAAAGATCCCTCAACTCTAATCTCTTGAAAACTAAGATAGAGCTCCAAAAAAAAGGGAGTGATGAGGCTCTAGAAAGAGAATTGATTGATATGAAGGGAAACGTATAACTATTCAACAATACAAAATTCAAGGTCAGAAAGTTAGAGCTAAGGACAACTGGATCAAAGAAGGTGACAGGGGATCTAAGTACTTCTTCAATATCATTAGAGATAAACAACACAAAGAGGAAATCAATGGTATTCAGACTAAGGAGGGGTTCACCACCAATAATCAGGAGATTGTGACAACTTTTGTGGAATTCTATAATTTTTTTTTCACATTTGAGCATAATGAAGGCATTCAGTTATGTATGGAGCAATGCATTAGTATCATTCCTAATAAGGTCAATAAGAAACATGGAGATTATTGGGAAAAGAAATTTCCATTCAAAAGATTGAAGATGCCATAGGATCACTTGCTAATGGGAAATCCCCAAGCATTGATGGCCTACCAGCTGAATTCTATAAAGTCAACAAGGATTGGATCTCTATTGAACTTTTTGAATTATATAGATTTACTTTTGATAATGGGACCTTGGGAGAAAATGTCAACAAAGGGATAATAAAGCTTCTCCCTAAGGAAGGAGACAAAACCCAAGTCAGAAACTGGAGACCAATCACTCTATTAAACATCTCTTATAAAGTGATAGCTAAACTACTGGCTAGAAGGATTGCTGAGGTTTTAAATGACATTATATCAGTAACTCAGACATGCTTTATCAAAGGTAGATTTATCTTAGAGAATCTAATTACTAGTTGGGAAGCAATGCATTGGGCAAAGATGGATAACCAAAATGTGGCTATGATTCTTCTAGACTTTGAAAAGGCATATGACAAAATTGAGTGGAACTTTGTGCTTGCTATGCTAAAATAGTTTGGCTTCCCATAATATTTCAGGAATTGGGTAAATATTTTGTTTAAAGACTCTAATACAGTTATTGAGATTAATGGAGAACTTTCTGACCCTATCCCCTTGGGTAGATCCATCAGATAGGGATGCCTTCTAGCCCTTTCCCTTTATGTGATTGTTGTTGATGCTATGACATACATTCTTAAAGCTACTGAATTTGGTCATCCTATCAAAGTTATCTCCCTTGCTAATGAAGAAGAACTACTCATTGAACAATTTGTAGATGATACAACTCTTTTTGTTGAACTCTCTGAATAAAATTTTGATAGAGTTGTCTGTACAATCCAACTATTTTTTGAAGCATCTGGTGCTAAGATAGCCCCACATAAATCTTTTATTCTTGTTTGGGACAACACCCCTCCCCCTTGGGTTGGTGACAAAGGGTGGCAATGGTCTGGGCCTAAATTCATTGTCAGATACTTGGGTATACCTTTTTCCCTTGATCCTTCAGTTACTGAAATGTGCAATTGGATTTTTAAGAAAATTGAAAAAAAGCACATAAAATGGAAAATTCATATGCTATCTCTAGCAGGAAGATTACAGATAGTTCAAAAGGTATTATCATCTCATGCCATTTATTATGCTTCAACTTGGTTGTTTACCAATCACCAAATAAATAGCTTGAAAAGACTCTGAGAGATGTTCTGTGGTCAGATGGTATTGGAAATAGGAAAAGGCACAATGTCAAGTGGGAGTGGTGCTACACCCAAAGAATACAAGGAGGTCTGCGAATTAAAGATCTTAAAAAAAAAGGTATGACACTAGCTTTGGAATGGATTATCAAGGCAATTTCAAGTAATGAGCCATGGAAAGTTCTAATTAGGAACAATGTTACCAAATCCACTATTAAAAAAGGGAAATCCTGGAGCAATGTTCCCTTTCTTGACATCCTCCTAGGTGATTTTGATGTGAGAATATTTGGATCTAAAGTGTTCACTTCTCCGTGGAAGGCATGGAGCATGTTAAATCACTCCTATATTCTAGAAGTGCTATAGGGAGAAATCCTTACTTTGTAGTACTAGATAGATCAATCTGGTGGGGTATATACCTTAATAATAAACCCCTTGCCTCCACTCAATGTTGTTTAGCTAAGAGCTGGAATAACAAAGGTATCTCCCTCATCAGTGATATACTGGTTGATAAGAGAATATCCTCCTGGGCATAATTAAGCAGTAGATTTGATATTCCTCCCTCTTAGAAAAAAAATTATACTCTCATTACAAAGGCAGTGGGTAATTGGTTTCCTGGATTGTGGATTGATTCTATTCAAAACCCTTCATACATTAAATGGAGTGATGGTAATCTTCTTGGTAATTTCTCTTGCAAGAAAATTTATAAAATGTTTAATAACAAAGACAATATCTTCAATGAAATTAACCAAGCCTGGGGCTTGAACTCATCGTGCAATAAGTGGCATTTAATCTTTGAGTTGTTATGGCATTCTCATGTTGAGCCCAAATTTTTTTGTTTTAAGTGGATTTTTCTATTGAAAAAACATGCTATTGGTTCTTTTGTGTCTCAAGGTTCAAAAAACACCATTCTTTGTTCTGTATGCAATTGTGTTGAGTCATATGAGAATATTTTCTTTGAGTGTCAGTGGGTTGTCAATATTTGGTCTTCCTTTTTTTATTGTAAGGTTTTGGGGAATTTTTATTTGAGTTTGTCTTGGCATGAAAATTTGGCTAGTTATGTGGAGACTTTTGACAGCAAGCTTAATGACTTTTGGCTTACCTTTATTACTGAAGTTCTATGGCTTATTTGGAAATAGAGAAATGAAGACATCTTCCAAGAAAAGAGGAGGGTCCTTACTGAGTTTAATTCTAAACTCACATATTTCAATATCTTGTCTCAGGTTATTGCTACCATCCAAATCTCAAGAGAAAGATTCCAAAGTTTGGTAAAGGAAGGGGCTACAATTCTATTTGCCAAAGACATCTAGAGTATAGCTGTCCTTGAACAGAAAAATAGAGAGATTCAAAGAGATGAAGAACACATTGGCAGTGATCCTTCCAACCCCAGCTACCAAGGAACTCTACAGCCATAGGACCTTAATGACAGAGACATGAGGAATGAGCTAGACAACAATACTGATGATGGAAACATTGATAACAGTGAAGAGCAATGAAGATCCAATGAGTACAACCCAAGAAATAGTGAAGAGAGATGGTAGGAGAAAGGATGGGACTGATATGTCCAAGTTTGATGAACCCTATTTTGTTAATAGTGCATACCCTTCAGAAGGGATTTTGTAATGTAATATTTATAGTTTGGTTTAGTCCATAAACTATTTGTAGTTGATCTTTTGTAATTCTGGTAGATACTCGACATATAAGTCTTGTGTAAAGTTTTGACAAACAGTCCATTTCTGGTTGTGACTCTCAGTTGTACTCAGTTGACTCTATATTTTCAATAGAAAAAAAATGTTTATTCTCTATGTCCCTCAGTCCGAGAACCACATTTTTTATGCAGAGAATATCATGAGATTGCAGTTGTAGAAGACCAAAAATTATGTTTTCCCCCTTTTTTGTTGGAATTTCTCTATTATTAAAGGTTTTTGTATCATCTTTTTGGTCTCAAAATGGGTTTTTGTAGTTGTCAAAAGCATAAACAGAAGAGGAAACTCACAAATGAAGAGATTGAAGTGTATAGAGAAAAGGATAGGGTTTCCCATCAGAACAAGAGATACGATATGTTAAATATTAATGAAGATGTGGGCATAGGCCCACCCTTAAATGTGGTTTCAAGTGAAGATCAAGAACATGAATTTTAAATGATTTATGACAATAATATTGAAAATTAGAATGTAGGGATTGAAGATGAAAATGTAGGTTTTGAAAATGAACATGTAGATGTGGATAATGGAAGTGTAGACAT
>BSBK01000775.1:57500-156199 GCA_027943335.1 Chamaecyparis obtusa | reverse complement strand
TTATTGGCACTGACTTCAAATAGTTTTAAAGCATGCAACAATTAAATTATCCCTCTCCAATGAAAAGAAACTGTGACTTCAAATAGTTTTAAAGCATGCAATCATCTTGCATTGTTTTGGTATGATACTTATTATTGATTGATGATTGTTAAAGTCAAGTATTCTTTTATTTTTATAATATTATTTTAGCATTATATTTAAAATAATTTAGAAATAACTTTTACATTTTTATTTTTTATGAATTGAACCATCATTTAGAAATGAAAACACATGCAACTATTTAAAAAAATGTTTAGTTATACTAAAACTAAATTATTTATTTATTTATAGTACTACACTCTTAAATCATTAAAATAAAATACACACTATTATAAATACAAATGCATGTAACTATTTCAATAAAGAAAGTAGTTATAATAAAATTAAATTGTTTATTTATAGTACTACAACCCTAAATCACCACAAAGTATAAATACACATCAAGAAGAAAAACCTTCTCGCATATTTTTTTGACTAAGGAAAGTTGGGTGAGTAGATGAGTAGATTTGGACTAGAATTTTGATTGGTTCAAATGAGTTTATAGTTGAAGAATTTACTCTTTTTCTCATTTTCTTTTGGGTCTGTCTTAAAGTGTATTTAATTTGGATTTAGATTACTAAAATGAATGGCTACATAAATTTCTAACGTGGGAGTTATTTTGTATAGCAAGTGGTGGATAAAGAGACAGAGAAATAGAAGGAAATTGTGGACTAAAACAACAAAGACACGTCAATTGCTAAATTAAAAAATCATAGGGAGAAAGGGAGAAGATTTTTGGGAGAAAAGGGGAGGAAATTGTAGAAGATTCATCAGTGCAATTGGTGTAATAGAAGAGAATGTTTTCAAGAGTGAAGAAGAGGAGTTTTCGGAGGCAATAACCAATCTTCCTAAGATCAATGTTTCACTTTATTTTCGGCACACAGAGATGTTAGAATTGAAACTTCCTACAGATGATGATTTTTTTGGAGGCAGTGACCCACCAATATGAACTAATGCCCGAGGAGAATTAAATATTAGAGAACAAAAGTTAGTTAGGTTTCATTTTCTTTGGGAATAGCTAAGAGAAAATTTTCAGATTGTAATGGATTCTCGCCTCTATGAGTGTAATGGATTGTCATTTGATGCATGCTCTTTTGAGTTGTTCAGACTTTTGAAATATTGACAACTAGTTGATTGTCCTAATGTAAATTATTTTTTCCTTCTTTTTTATTTACAAAAAAAGATGAACATGAAATAAATTCTTCATTTAAGTTAAATTTTATGTCTTCAAATAATAATTTTTGAAAACGATTTAAATGTCAGATAATCTTGAACATGATGACCATGTCTTTATAAATAAATAATGTATTTATTTTTAACTAACTTAAAAAAGAAGTCAATTGTGGGTTTCATACTATCAAGATTTTTTAGTTGATAGGAGGTGATCTGAGATTTTTTTGAAGTTGTTGACATACCTTGACTACATAGTTTATAACTTGTGTATTTGACTAATTTCATTTTTTTTATTTTTTTGATAGAAAGAGAACTTCAATACCTAGGGCATAGATATTTTTTGGAATTTTTTTTTCTCTCATTTACTATTTTTCCATAAGTGTTAAACATAGAGGTAGACATATGGTAAAATAAATATGTTTAGAAAAATAAAAATACAAATTCATAATAAACTTAATATATATTAACATTATAATAATTTGAAAGAGTTTTTTGAGTAGTACCTTACTACATAGATAGGTCTTTCAAAAGGATTCATTTTATCTACCAAAGATAAAGTTGAAGTGATTTTTTGTCAACATTTTAATAGGTGTGAAGGAGACTCCATTTTTAGTATGAATGAGGAGTATAGATGTTATATTAAAAAAAATTTAATCTAATAGGCTTTGCGATACCCATTTGTAATTAATTCCTTCAAATGGAACCTCTCAAGGCTTAAATCATTACATTTTATTAAAAATGTTTAATTTCAACAAAAATCAACATGTCTAAAATAGTGTAACCCACTGTTGTTCGCAATGAGGAAGGAGAATGTGTTTGGGAACTTGCATTCAAGATGGGTAATGTCACAAATAAAAAAGAAGATTTTTAGGTGTTCGAAAGGGGTTTAGATCTCTGTCTAAAAAGAAAATTTTGTTTGTACAAATAGAAGAGGACTCTCATATATGTGTGAATGTAGTAGGGAAGGAACATATCCAAAATTGAATATTGAAAAGTATAAGAACTACAATTAGAAAAAAGTTTGGAATATTTAGGTTTTATTCTATTACTCATGTGTACTGGGAAGAAAATGAAATTGTTGATAAGTTGGCAAATATAGGTGTCGGTTGGATAGAAGAGTAAAAGAATTCATCATTGCAAATCTAGATCTATTCATACCAAATTTAATAAAGATTGATCAAGAGGTATCCTTGAGTTCTATATTGCAGTTTAGACAAGAAAGGGGGAATAGCTAAATAGTTTGTATTGAGTTGAGAATTTTTAGGCTTATGTTGATGTTTTATGACTTTGATGTAATTGGAGCTTTCTTTTCATTAATAGAAGGATCTACCTCCATAATGGTAGAACTTACCTAACATTTCTTTTATATTATATATTATATTTAATAAAATATAATTTTTACATATACATTCAATATGAAATTAACATTATATATCCTAATTATAATTTATTATAATAATAAATATTTTAATACATTATATATTAACATGTCTCAATACTTATTAGATTGATAATCTATACTAAGTTATTTTTGTTTTAACTTTATTAATATATATATAGATATAGATATAGATATAGATATAGATATATCTATATATATCTATATATATATATATATATATATATCTATATATATATATATATATATATATATATATATATATATATATATATATATATATATATATATATATATATAATATATATATATATATATAGATAGATAGATAGATAGATAGATAGATAGATAGATATATATATATATATATATATAGATATATATATATAGATAGATAGATATATATAGATATATATATATATATAGATATATATATATATATAGATATATATATGAATATATATATATATATATAGATATATATATATATATATATATATCTATATAGATATATATATATATATATTTATATATATATATATATATATATATATATATATCTATATATATATATATATATATCTATATATATATATCTATAGATATATATAAGATTATATATATATATATCTATATATATATATATATATATCTATAGATATATATATATATATAATCTATATATATATATATATATATATATATATATATATATATATATATATATATATATTTATATATATATAATCTATATATATATATATATATATATATATAAACTTAAAAAATTTATAAAATAAAAAAATTTCGTTATAATGTAAGTTCTGAATATATTTTTATTTTGAAATTAAGATTGCATATCTTAATTTAAATTTATAATTCACTAATAAATATTTAATGTATTATATATTGACATATCTTAATACTTATTAAATCAATCCTATATACTAAATTTGTTTTATTTTAATTTGACCAATTAAAAAAATAAGTATATATTTTTGTTTATCTAGAAACATATACATAGATCAACTTAAAAATTATAAAAAAATAAATTATTAAGGGAGAAAACCTTACCAAGTCCAACCTTATGCATCATTCCACTTCCACTTCGGAATAATGCTATGCAAGATCCCAAAGAAAATGGATACACCACAATGTTCATACTTTATATTTAGTTTTACGAGTTAGTGACTAGTTTAGGGGATTACCTAACAAGGTACATGTTCTAAAATATCCAATGGGACAGATGCCACAAATTGATGACATGACATGGACATGATTAACATGTTGTTAGTTTTTATTTGCACTGACTTCAAATAGTTTTAAAGCATGCAATAATTAAATTATCCCTCTCCAGTGAAAAGAAAATGCAACTTCAAATAGTTTTAAAGCATGCAATCCTCTTGCATTGTTCTGGTATGATACTTAGTTTTGATCGATGATCGTTAAAATCAAGTAGTCTTTTATTATTATAATATTATTTTAGCATTATATTTAAAATAATTCAGAAATCTCGATTACATTTTTATTTTTTATGAATTGAACCATCATTTAGAAATGAAAACACATGCAACTATTTTTAAAAATGTTTAGTTATACTAAAACTAAATTGTTTATTTATTTATAGTACTACAGTCTTGAATTATTAAAATAAAATAAACACTATTATAAATACAAATGCATGTAACTATTTTAATAAAGAAACTAGTTAGAATAATATTAAACTATTTATTTATAGTACTACAACCCTAAATCACCACAAAGTATAAATACACATCAAGCAGAAAAGCCTTCTCACATTTTTTTTTGACCAAGGAAAGTTGGGTGAGTAGATGAGTATATTTTGGACTATAGTTTTGATTGGTTCAAATGAGTTTATAGTTAAAGCATTTACTCTCTTTCTCATTTTCTTTTGGGTTTGTCTTAATGTGTATTTGGATTCAGATTGCTAAAATGAATGGCTGCATAAATTTTTAATGTGGGATTTGTTTTGTATAGTAGGTGGTGGATAAAGAGATAGAGCAATAGTAGGAGATTGTGGATTGAAATAACAAAGACATGTTAATTGCCAAATTAAAAAATCATGGGGAGAAAGGGAGAAGATTTTTTGGAGGAAAGGGGAGAAAATTGGAGAAGATTCATCAGTGTGATTGGTGTAATAGAAGAGGATGTAAATTCAAGAGTGAAAAAGAGGAGTTTTTAGAGACAATAACTGATATTCCTAAGATCAATGTTTCACTTTCCTTTTAGGACACAAAGATGTTAGAATTGAAACTTCCTACAGATGAATAGTTTTTGGAGGCAATGACCCACCAATGTGAACTAATGCCCAAGGAGAATTAAAGATTAGAGAACAAAAGTCAGTTGGGTTTCATTTTCTTTGGGAATAGCTAAGACAAAAAATTTAGATTGTAATGGATTCTCACCTCTTTGAGTGTAATGAATTGTCATTTGATGCATGCTCTTTTGAGATGTTCAGACTTCTGAAACATTGACAGCTAGTTGACTGTCCTAATGTATTATTTTTTCCTTCTTTTTTATTTACAAAAAAAGATGAAAATGAAATAAATTCTTCATTTTGGTTAAATTTTCAGTCTTCAAATAATAATTTTTGAAAATAATTTAAATGTTAGATACTCTTGAACATGATGACCATGTCTTTCTTAATAAATAATGTATTTATTTTTAATACTCTTCTAGGATCCTCATAAGGCTACTTCTCTAGCCTATAGGGTTCTTCACCAAGTAACCCCACAAGCATTCAATCTATGATCATTTCCCCTTTCAACTTATCAACACCAACCATGAAATCAAGCTTCCACTAGCAATACTCCATAGGTGCCTTCTTGCACCACCATCCCAAATACTCACCCTTGATTATGTTGACCATCAAAATGGAGAAGAAGATTAGTTTACATGGAATTTGGTTGGAGAACATGCCTTATAACATCATTTTCCAAGAAATCCCTATTGCTTCCAAAGTTTCACTGCTCACTGACTCAAAATAGGGCTACAAGACAATTAGGCCTAATTGACCCCTTTTGGCTTATAACACTAAAACTTGCTCAACAAGGTGGTCAAAAAATTACATATTTGGATACCCTTTATGAAAATATTTAAGATTCATCTGTTTTCCCTTCCCCAACATGTTCCTACAATGGGTTGCTATATTTAGGCCTATAATTAAGGGTTTCTTTATTTATTGACTGAGTTTGTGAGGGTTTGATCTTTCACATAGTAAAACTAATCACCAAGACCCCTCCTTGGGTGAGATTCATACTAACACACATAGCCTCCTCTCCACATACTTTTATTGAAGCACTAAATGCATTCAATCACTCATCTTGCCTCTACAACTCACTGTGATCCCTAGCCATGCAGTCTTGTCTCACCTAGGGCATCACTGTAAAATTACCTTACTTTCTTTCCAGGGCCCCATCTTCCACCATATGGTTAAACATGGATTCTAGTCACAAATCCCAAAGGGCCATACAATTTGTACTATGGAAGATTGAGCTAGCACTCCATTTTACAAACACTATTTGGACAGACCTGAGATAGGCCATAAAACAAAATATTTACAAAATAATGCTAAAACTTAACAAAATGACTAACTCCTGTTGGTGATCTTTTCTTTCTACTTGCAGGTTTACACTATGATTGACAAATTAATGTCACTGACTCTATCACCACTCCAAATTCTACAAGGAAAAGGGCCAATTAACAAGGATCAACAAGGATCCTCCTACACTTTGAGCCTAGATGCTCAAGCAGGTGTACCTTTGACTCACTTATTCAAAGGATTCACAAAATATTATACAACTATACCCTTCATAAACTGGTTTTAAAGATTTTATCATTTAAATGTGTGATTGATGATGATCGACTACTTCTAGAGAATGGATTAGTGCCTTAACCTAGGGCATAGAGTCACTCAATAACATATATCAACTGAAAATTTTAACTCAAACACTCTTGAACTCAGAATAAGTGCTTTTCCTATTATCCCTCTCACTCCCAAACCTAATCATCAAATTCCTATCCAACCATGAACTCATTGAAATTACCTTAAAGACTTTAATCCTAACTTTGTTAGGAACTCAAAGATAATTCCACAATACTCTTTGTTTACCATATGCTAACTCACTTTGTGACATTAACATATATGAGCCCAAGATCAAAATAAGAAGACAAATGAGAATCTGAGATTGGAATTCAAGTATATTCTCATTAAAATTTATAGAATCTATACATTACCAGAACAACAAAATGCTAGGAAACAAACCCAAAATCCAGGCTCTCCTTGTTCAGTCTTTTACATTGATTTTCAACATAACATCAACAATAACCTTTGGGACCAAAAGACTTGGAACACCTAAAAAATCAAAACTACAACAATATATACCACCAATCATCTTGGAATCCCAAAAAATTAGGATGCAACAAGCTACGGATGACTAGGGTAAAGGTTTCAACCACCAAACCAATCAGACTCAATCAGAAATTAATTCATTGGAGGGAAAACCAAGAAACCTAGAGAAAAAAAATCCCAGAATGATCTCCATTTATGATAACTTCTGACTTGTATCGAGAACCATGAATCCACCATGTTAACCAGTCTAATCAACCACCTACAACATGCCTTGAGCAACATTACCCATTCCTTATGGTACAATCCACCTACAAACAATCATCATGCCTCTGGACCACACTACAACAATAAACAAAATCAAAATCCACCTGATCTAGCTACTCCAGCATTGAATTTCAGTCCTCTAGTGGTTGAAAACCCTTAAAATATTCAAATCTGGAAGAAAATGGCTACATTAGGGCGCGAGACAGCACATCGACAGTCAGAAATAAAACTAAGATCAACTTTAAAACATGACCATCAGATCCTCACTTTTCCTGAGCATCTTAGATTTAACCTTAGTGGGAATCCTGGTTTACATTTATGCCTTAGTCGTGAAAATGCCAGACTTCATCTGTAACCATAGTTACAATTAGAGACCACGTGACTAAAGAGAAAACTTAGGCCTACCTAGATCCACGTGCCATCAAAACACTCACCCATATCATAATGAGTCAGCAATAAAGGACCCACCACACAGTTCCATCTCTTAAACAAAATCAATAGCTGTTGCTATACCGTGATGCTTAAACAACATGAAACTTACCCCAGGGGTATAATGATGACCACATGATCAATATGTTGTTTAACAACCTTGAACACTTAAAACACTGGTCCCACTGACATCTGCCACATCACCACTGAGCTCAGCCAATCAAAAAAGAACAACTCTACAACACCTGGCAAATGGCCCCACTGCCCTCCCTTATGGTCTGATACCAAATCAACGGCTAGCGCATGATCTGATAGAGGAAGAATATTCCATGCACTTTTACACCAACCATTAGATCTTAAGTCTGCTAAATGTTGTGCCCCGCTGAATCATCTAACTCACCATCTAGCATGACTAATGAAAAGCTACCATTCATGCACACCTAGTAGTGGACCCACTAAGAAATGTCATATTACCTAGAAGATCTAATGGTCATCGCATGATCTCGTAGCCTACTAAGATTTCATGAGATCATGCACTCACTATAGGATTAAAGATAGACTGAGACGTTGGGCCCATCGGCATAGGTGTCCACTCATTGCTATACCGCATGTCAGAAACTCTGATAATAGGAAACCTTGTGGAATAATGACCACATAATTTAAAAGGCTGACACCTAGGAAAATAAAACTTGGGAAACTTAGGCTTGGATAGAAAAATTAAAAGGGGGCCCCGACATAATAACCTAATGATATAACATGTAAAAGTGGTCATCAATGAATGGGGGCAATTTAACACATGGGTAATTGGGACTTTAGTGACTGCAAAAGTAATGCTCAATTAGAACAGGGTCAATATAGTTTAGGGTTTCTTTTCACCAATGACTAGAAATTTTGAATTTATGAACTAGGGTTTGAGGCTAGGAGCAAGGAAAAACATTGCAGAGGCCAGAGAAAATTTCATAGCCATGAAAATTATTGCAGGTGCTAATAGTGGCTCTGTCTAGGGATGTATGCCTCTTCCAAGCATAGCAAGGATCCAGAATTACTTGGTGAAGTAGACCACCTACTAGATAAACTTGAACAACAGAGCAAGAGGACAAAACCCTACAAACCTACCAAATGAACACACACTTATGTACAAACCTAACTATTGTTCATGGAAAGAATGATACCTTCAATTGAAGTATTTCTTCAATAATTGTCCATGAACTAGAAATTCCTGAACATCACCATTTAGTTCTTTGACAATGTAAGAATCATGGCCCCATTTTTCATGAATTAGATATGGTCCTAGCCAGATTGGGTCAAATTTTCCATGTTTCCCTTTATCTTCCAATCTAGCATTCCAAATCAATGCCAAGTCATTTGGTTCAAATTTCCTTTTAACAACCTTCTTGTCATATGAATCCTTAACTTGTAACTTCAACTTGGCATTTCTTGAAACTAACTCTCTTCTGATTTCATCCAGCCTGATGAGGTCTTCTATTCTTAACTACATTTCATCATCTATATCATCATCATATAACTGAAAAAACTTATACATTTATAATAAATTATTTTGAGGCATCCTTGCATGTATCCCATATACTAATTCAAATGGTGCACAACCAATTGCCTTCTTAACAGTTACCCTGTCAGCCCATACAGCTAATGGTAACTTTGAATTCCATGCTCTTTTATTCTTATCAAGGATTCTCTTGAGGATTTTTATTAAACTCTTGTTTGTTGATTTTTCCTATCCATTTCCCTGTGGATGATAAGGTGAGGAATATGACATCTGAATTCCTAGACCTTTGCAGAAATATTTGTATTCAATAGACCTGAAACACATTGCATTATCACTAACAATCCTCTCAGGAGATCTAAACCTGGTAACAATATTATTCAACAAGAAATTAGTCACCACCTTACTAGTTGAATTCCTTGTGGGGATAGCTTCTACCCACTTAGTGAAATAATCAATAGAAACTAATATCCAAGAATGTCCTCCACTAGACTTATTTGGTATTTCTCCTATGAAATATATTCCCCATTGTTGGAATGGAGCTTGCACTTCTATTGGCCTCAAGGGCACATTGCCTCAAAATTTAAGCTTACCAGAGAACCTTTGATAAGCATCACACCTCCTTACCAACTGTTCTACATCCTTGAAGATTTTGGGCCACTAGAATCCTACTCTCAAGACCTTTTGGGCAGTAGTTTTACCCATGTAATGTCCTCCACAAACTCCCTCATGCATTTCTTTTAACAACTTGTCAGCCTAAATTTCATCTACACATTTTAAAAGTATGCAATCCAAATTTTTCCTATATAATTTGCATTTTACAATCACATACTTGATGGCCTGTAACTTCAATGTCCTTTTCTTATTATCACCCATTCCTTCAGGGAAACTCATGTTCCTTAAGTAAAATATAATATCTTGATACCAGATACAATCATCCATATCACAAGTATAATCAATCTTAGTTTGGTTTATCTAGTTTGCATCAAGATTGGATTGAGCCATCAGTTTTTCCAATCCTTTTCCTTTGACCAATTTGGTAATCTGGATATCAATATTGAATTCTTGAATTCTATTTATCCATTTGCATCTCCTTCCAAACATCTCTTGCTGTGAAAAAATATCTTTTACTGCAGCACTTGGCACAAAGGCAATCACAATTGCTCCCATCAGATAGCACCTAAAAGCCTTGATAGCCTTCACCAATGCATATGATTTTTTTTCATTGATATCATATTTTAGTTCAGTAGCCTACAAAGATTTACTAAAAAATGCAATAGGCTGCTCATAGCCTTCATTATTTTTCTACAATAAAACTACAGCATTAGTATGAAAAGATGCAAAAGAAAAGATATGCATTGGGATACTATAATCAGATGCCTTAAGCATAGGTGCATCTTTGATAGCTTCCTTGATATTCTTGAAAGCTTCATCAGGCTCACCTTCCCACTTGATCTCAGATCCTTTCTTCAACATCTTGGATATAGGCCTAGTGACTTTAGCAAAGTTTGTAGCAAATCTCCTCAAGAAATTGACCTAACCAAAGAAAGACTAAATTTCTTTAATATTCTTTGGCCTTTGAATCTTATCAATGGCTGCCACCCTCTTAGGATCAATTCTAACTCCTTGCTTTCCAACCAAGTGGCCAAGCAACTTGCCTTCAGTCACACCAAATGCACATTTCCTTAGATTTAATGAAATGCCATATTCCAAAGCCCTCACAAATATTTTTTCTAGATGAGTACAATGGTCTTCTTCCTTCTTGGAATAGGAAATTAAATTATCTTGATAGACAACAAGGAAATCATCTATGAAATCTAAAAATGCAACATCAATTGCCCTCTAAAAAGTTGCACTAACATTTGTGATACCAAAAGGCATTCTCACATAAACATAAGTCCCCCAAGGTGTAGTAAAAGTTGTCTTAAATTGTTCTAATTCTTTCACAATTACTTGATTATAACCAGAGAAACCATCCATCATAGACATTAATTTAGATCGGGTCACTCTTTGCAGCATAGCCTCCATATTAGGCAGACAATAGTTGTCCTTTACTGAGCTGATGTTTAAATTTCTGAAATCCACACAAATTCTGATGTCTCCATTTTTGTTCCTGATAGGGACCAAATTTGAAACCCAAGAAGAATACCTAATGGGCTTGATAATTCTAGCATCTCTTAGCTTCATTAATTCTTCTTGCATTTTAGGTGCCAAAGTAGGATTTATAGGCCTCTATTTTTGCCTAAAGGGTTTGGCATCTTCTTTCAAAGGAATAACATGCTAGAACAAATCTTCTCTATAAACCTTTAGGTCATCATATGACCATGCAAAGACATGCCTAAATTTTCTTAGTAATTCAATTAAGGACTTCCTTACCTTGTGAGACATTTCTTTACCAATGTACACCTTCTTAGGTGCTTCTTGCATTCCAAGATTTATTTCTTCCAAATTCATGTGAACTTCCTTTTTAATATCCTTTTGAACTCTATCCTAGTTATCAAATACAGTTTCCAAAACAACAAGTCCCTTAGGAACCTTGTTAGTTTTAAGTTGCACAACTTCATTACCAAGGACAACTTCCTTTCCTTCTGTAGTCTCAATCAAGGCTGAACAATCTAATTCCTGACCATGATACTGATCTTCACAATTCATAAACCTCAAGATATCCTGGTCATCCTCAAAAACTTGCCAATTCTCAACATTATCTAGTATACTAGGCCTAGTCTGAATTTCAACTTAGAGAGACCAAAAAAAAGTAATGTCGCTGGGATTGATTGCTATATTGGCTAACAAATCAGCCATCTTATTATTACTTCTATCCTTCCACTCAATATTGAAGGCATCAAAACACTCAATCAAATCCCACACAGCATTTTTGTACTACTTCAACCTTTTGTTCTTGGAAGCATACACTGATCTTGTTTGGGACACCACCAATTCAGAGTCCCCAACAACTTGTATACATTTAATTCCATACTTTTGTGCCAATCTCAATCCTAACAACAATGCTTCATATTCTTCTATATTATTGGTACAAAAGAAATTCAATGTGAAAAAGAACTTGTAAGTGCTCCCATTAGGAGATATGAGTAGAATACCTGCTCTTGCTCCATCTTTGCAGCTAGCACCATCAAAGTACATCACCCACAAGTCACCCTTCATAGACTCAGAACCTACCTCTTCAGTAATACATGGCAATACAGGCTCCTTCTCAAGTGTAGTGACCTCAGCCCTAAAAGCATTGACATCAGTATCTACAAATCAAGTAACCTCATTATCAATATTCTTTTCAATCCTATAATTTACCCTTGGTTCTCTTTCAATCCTAATAAAATTATCATCAATCTTGAAAGTTGCAGAAGAAAGATAACACTACAAACACCCACCCATGGAAGCACTCCATTTCCTAGATAATAGCATACCATAATGGGGTGGAATGTCTACTACCAAGACACTCATAGTCAATTCCTTCTCTGGATAAGCTGCCAATCTATATGGCATTGCATTTATAGTCCCAATGACTAGTACTTCCCTTTGATCCATTGTACAACATCTACCTTGATTTGCATAAACTTTGAGACCTAACTTTTCCATAATCTTAAAAGGCATAATAGTATTGGAAGCACTAGAATCAATCATGCAATTTCTTAATTTCATTCCATTCACAAGGATACTCAAAAAGAATGGGTCTATATTTTCAAGGCTAGCATTGACAAAATTATCCAAGTATATAGGTGGTATGTGAGATACCAATCCTTGGACCTCCATTTCTTTCAAAACTTTATCCTAAGGTTCATTGCATGCAACATCATTAGTATGAACATTATCTACCCATGCAATAGCCCTATCTTTATGCTCAGGGATCCTCAACAATTCTAACAAAGGAACCTTAACAGTTATCTAAGACAACATAGCCAACATATCAATAGGAGCAGAGGGAGGAATCTCAATCTGCATTTCTTTATTGTCTTTTTGTTTATCTGATATATTAGTTGAAGCTGTGACCTTTACCTTTTCAACTTTATCCATTTTGTTAATTGGCTTTTCCACTTCACTTTGATGATTCTTGTCTTGAATAGTAGGAATCTTTTCAGCTCCAACTCCCTTAGGTTCCCACTTCTTACCTTTCACATTTTTGAACCTCACTAAATGATCATCCTTTGATCTATTTCCACTGAGTTCCCCAGAATTGGTGTTCTTCATAAACATTCCTGCAGCCTTCCCATTTGTATCCCTTGCCACCATGCCTCTAGTTTGCACTTGGGCTATCATTTCTGTAGTAATTATATCCATTTCTTCTTTTGAAGGTCTTCTCATATTTACTATTTTTGAGGAAGAAATCATGTTACATGTCTTTTCATCAATGTCATCATTATCAAAAAAAACCTACTGATGGAAAAGTGCCCTATTGTGTCTTTTCAAACACACATCTGATTCTTCATCAATATTAGAATCATCTTCATGACCCAAAAATGAAGTTGCCATGTTGCATCCAATTTCATCATGATTTTCTTCTTGATCTAACTCCTCAGTTCTATCATCTTGGTGTGCTGACATGGATTGTGCAACCATACAATGCTCTATAGAATGAGGGGACTAGCATGCTATATACCATGCTGCATTCTCTATAACATTTACAGAGGATTTTTGCAAAGCATCAAGGAAAAATTTATGATTATTTCCTCTTGCAGCAGGGACAATAGGCTTGCCATCCTTCCATTGGGTGTTGTAGGGATAATTTGCAGTCTGTTCTACCTACTAAAATTATTGTTGAACTAAGGCTTTTCACTGGTAGGAGCATTATTAATTTTATTAGTAGGTGCTTTTAAATCCTTCAATGCATTCAGCACCTTATCCAATTTATCTTCCTCTTGTTTCTTGTTTCCAACATTTCTTTCATTATCCCAGTTATATTTATTATCTCCAAACAACTTTGGATCATCTCTTTTTCCACCCAATTTTCCTGATATCTTCATATTGTTTTCAATGTTGACAACAATCCTAAAAGCATCCCTAAGAGTTCTTGGTTCCTTGTCCCTTAACAAATATCCTATTTTTCCATCAAAGGCATTGAAGTATGTTGTCAAACAAACATTGTCGTCTAACCTCATGACTTAAAATAGCTTATGCATACCCTTCTGAAATCTCATATTGAACTCAGCTACAGATTCATTCTAATTTTTTCTTATAGTGTTGAACTCATTCAACATGAAACTAGAATTAGGCCTATCACCATACTATTCTTTGAAACATTTCTCAAAAGAATCCCAAGTGTCAATACATCGGTCAGGGAGTCTTTTAAACCAATCTCTGGCATCCTCCACCAAAGATTGAACAAATAATTTCATGACTACATCCTCATGTTCTATCTCATAATCATTTAGCATATCAACAAATAACCTAAGATGTTCCTCACAACTAATGGCATTATTACCAGCAAACTTAGGTACCTTATCTCTTATATCAGTTGGAAAAACATGTGGGTAGCCAGGTATTCCCTCAAAAATAATTTTCCTATAGCCCTCTAATTGCATAGCTCTTCTTTGAAAACTTGAACTAGTGTTCCCCTTAGGATCAATGTTTTTATCTAAATTCCCACCCATTTGTATATTTGACTATTGTTTAGGATCAACAACTGATTTGGTAGATGCGGTAGGAATTAGATTACTAGTAGTAGCATTAATAAGTGGAATAGTAGTAGTTATAGATGGCATACCTATTTCAGTAGTAGATGGGCCAAGAGCATTGGTAGATGAAGCCTTTAAGAACTGGATCTTTCTTCTTTTTTCTACAATGGAGGCTTCAATTTCAGCTTTCTCTAATTCTCTAGCTAGGTCCTCATCTTCCTTTCTTCTTCTCTCCATCTATGTATCCTTATTTGAAATGGGTGGTGGGACCTTTGGTATTGTCAATGGTTTGCTTGTTTGCTGTCCCACAATATTTTGCTTTCCTTTTTCACCAATAGCAACAACAAGCTTAATGATCTCATGCCCATCTTTATCTTTAGGGAGGGAAGTATAGCTTTGAACCTATCTGATCACAGGGCCCTCTTTTTCAAACTCACTGTCTTGTAGCAAGCATTCCTACTCACTTCTCAAAGCATCAAGATCACCAAAGACATCATGCTGCAAAGTTTTAGGAGCAGAAGCAAGCATCTTGTTTCTCTCCTTCAACTCATTAATCTTTCTAAGAAGAGACTCTCTTTCTATTAGAGCATTCACTTTCTTAGCTTCTCTCTCCTTTTGTAACCTCTTGTGTATGGCATTGTGCTTTGCCAACTATAACCTTAGTGCACTCAAATCATCTAGGTCTATCATGATATCCTCAGAACTTGATGAAACATCCATATCAATGAGACTTTGATATGGGAAATGGACCTATCTTGGTCTCATGGGTTGCCTTCTAAACATATCCTCATCAGGATCTAAATCTGGTCCAGAACCCCTTTCTCTAGCTTGTTCATCTTGACCGGCAGGTAATGGACCTTTATCTTGAAATACTACCTCTGGGGTATCATAAAATTTATCTTTAGAGTGGCCACTATCTGATCTAGAGCTTTTGTATTGTGAATCTTCCTCATTAGAGGATGCATGTGGTGCTCTATTTCTAGTATTTCTTTGTTCTCTCATGGGAGCACTAGTAGACTCACCATCTCTTCTGATCCAACTCTTCTTTTCCTGTCTAGGTAATTGTTCCAAAGTAACCTCCAAATTTTTCTTGACAAAGGACCTAGTATTCCTTCTTTTGTCCATGATCTGTAGTCTATAACATTGGTTCTAATCCTTTTGAGTCGTCACCCACCAAAGTAGGAAATCTTTGAAAATCTCAAAGAAAAAAATTGAATACAAGAGGAAAAACAAGATTCCACTTGATAAATTTATCCTCTAGACTCTCCCCAATAGAGTCGCCATTTTGTTGGTGATCTTTTCTTTCTACTTGTAGGTTTACACTATGATTGAAAAATTAATGTCACTGACTCTATCACCACTCCAAAGTCTGCAAGGAAAAGGGCCAATTAACAAGGATCAACAAGGATCCTCCTACACTTTGAGCCTAGATGCTCAGGCGGGTGTACCTTTGACTCACTTCTTCAAAGGAGTCACAAAATATTATACAACTATACCCTTCATAAACTGGTTTTAAATATTTTATCATTTAAATGTGTGATTGATGATGATCGACTGCTTCTAGAGAATGGATCAGTGCCTTAACCTAGGGCATAGAGTCACTCAATAACATATATCAACTGAAAATTTTAACTCAAACACTCTTGAACTTAGAATAACTACTTTTCCTATTATCCCTCTCACTCCCAAACCTGATCATCAAATTCCTATCCAACCATGAACTCATTGAAATTACCTTAAAGACTTTAATCCTAACTTTGTTAGGAACTCAAAGATAATTCCACAATACTCTTTGTTTACCATATGCTAACTCACTTTGTGACATTAACATATATGAGCCCAAGATCAAAATAAGAAGACAAACAAGAATCTGAGATTGGAATTCAAGTATATTCTCATTAAAATTTATAGAATCTATACATTACCAGAATAACAAAATGCTAGGAAACAAACCCAAAATCCAGGCTCTCCTTGTTCAATCTTTTACATTGATTTTCAACATAACATCAACAACAACCTTTGGGACCAAAAGACTTGGAACACCTACAAAATCAAAACTACAACAATATATACCACTAGTCATCTTGGAATCCCAAAAAATCAAGATGCAACAAGCTACGGATGACTAGGGTAAAGGTTTCAACCACCAAACCAATCAGACTCAATCAGAAATTAATTCATTGGAGGGAAAACCAAGCAACCTAGAGTAAACAGATCCTAGAATGATCTCCATTTATGATAACTTTTGACTTGTACCGAAGACCATGAATCCACCATGTTAACCAGTCTAATCAACCACCTACAACATGCCTTGAGCAACATTACCCATTTCTTATGGTACAATCCACCTGCAAACAATCGTCACACCTCTAGACCACACTGCAACAGTAAACAAAATCAAAATCCACTTGATCTAGCTGCTCCAGCATTGAATTTTAGTCCTCTAGTGATTGAAAACCCTTACAATATTCAAATCTAGAAGAAAATGGCTACATCAGGGTGCGAGATAGCACATTGACGGTCAGAAATCAAACTAAGATCAACTTTAAAACATGACTGTTAGATCCTCACTTTTCCCGAGCATCTCAAATTTAACCTTTGTGGGAATCCCGGTTTACATTTATGCCTTAGTCGCGAAAATGCTAGACTACATCTCTAAGCACAATTACAATTAGAGACCACGCAACTAAAGAGAAAACTTAGGCCCACCTAGATCCACATGCCATCAAAACACTCACCCATATCATAATGAGTCAGCAAAAAAGGACCCACCGCACAATTCCATCTCTTAAACAAAATCAATAGTTGTTGCTATACCGTGATGCTTAAACAATGTGCAACTTACCCCAGTGGTATAATGACAACCACATGATCAATATGTTGTTTAACAACCTTGAACACTTAAAACATCGGTCCCACCGACGTCCAGCACATCACCACCGAGCTCAGCCAATCAGAAAAGGACAACTCTACAACACCTAGCAAATGGTCCCACTGCCCTCCCTTATGGTCTAATGCCAAATCAATGGCTGGCGCATGATCTGATAGAGGAGGAATATTTCATACACTTTTACGCCAACCATTAGATCTTAAGTCTACTAAATGTTGAGCTCCATTGAATAATCTGACTCACCATCTAGCGCGACCAATGAAAAGATGCCATTCATGCACACCTAGTAGTGGACCCACTAAGAAATGTCGTATTACCTGGAAGATCTGACAGTCATCACATGATCTCATAGCCTACTAAGATTTCATGAGATTATGCACCCACTGTAGGATTAAAGATAGACTGAGACACTGGGCCCACCAGGTCAGGTGTCCACTCATCACTATATCTCATGTCAGAAACTCTGACAATAGGAAACCTTGTGGAATAACGACAACCACACAATTTAAAAGGCTGACACGTAGGAAAATAAAACTCAAGAGACTTAGGCTTGGATAGAAAAATTAAAAGGGGGCCTTGACATAATAACCTAATGATATAACATGTAAAAGTGGTCATCAATGAATGGGAGCAATTTAACACATTGGTAATTGGGACTTTAGTGACCACAAAAGTAACACTCAATTAGAACAGGGTCAATATAGTCTAGGGTTTCTTTTCACCAATGGCTAGAAATTTTGAATTTATGAACTAGGGTTTGAGGCCAGGGGCAAGGAAAAACATTGTAGAGGCCAGAGAAAATTTCATAGCCATGAAAATTATTGCAGGTGCTAACAACTCCTACCACACAGAATACAATGAATAACTAATCTACCATAGCCAAAGTTTACAAATGCAAATCTAATCCATTACAACCTAATACAATTAAAAAAACTCTCAAACTTCACTCCAAATCACATAGAACTCCTTCTCCCAATATCTTGATCTCTGTAAAATCAATGTTCAACTACAAATTAGTGTTTTCCTATAAATTTATACCCATTCCCTTTTTTTTGACCCCTAGGTTGGGATTTGGGCATCACTAAGGCTCTTTCCTATATTTTAGGAAAAGTTGTCATGACAATTGTATACACTTAAAAATGGCTTCATTAATTAATTAAATATTTATTATTTAATTGATATTGACTTGATAAATTAATTAAATATTTATTATTTAATTATTTCCTCTATTTATTAAATAGATTATTCAATTTATTTATTAAATTCACTATAGTCTATTCCTCTATCCTAAGTCTTCTAATTAGTCTTATTTAAGTGATTTAATTAAATATGCAATCACCTAAATATGACTAAGTCCCCTAGTCCACCTCACTTACCTAGTCACCTGACACATCACTTTGGCTAAAATAAATAATTATTATTAATTATTTATTGGTAATTATCCTCACCCACACATGTCCTATTCTTAAGGGCTATGTGGCCTCATAGGACTTGGTCTCATGACCACATGTCCTCTCTTAAACCAAGTCAAGAGACATTCCCTATTCCTAAGAGGCTTCTCAAGCCACCTCTAAGGGTCAAAGGTGACTCATGGGACACTTGTACGAAGAGTCCTCATGAGGAAAAAGTCCTTCCCTCTTCCTCTCTTTGGTCTTTGTGAGACACTTGACATGAGTCTTTCCCTTCCACCTTGTTCTCCTCCATGTCAATGTGAGAGGAACATCATCCCTATTCTCCCTCTCACATTCCAACTACATCCCCCTTTCTCTCAACTCCTTCAACCAAGTCAATCCTAGCCCTAGGATCTTCCACCTTTGATTCTCCACCGTAGGATTGTGCCAGCTAGGCTTAGATCCTCCAAAACTCTATAAAAGGAACCTCATTTCCCCTTTGTAAGCTAATAGGTATTTTTTAATCAAGCATTCAAGCAATAGGCAATCAAGCATTCTAAGCATCCAAGCACTCAGTATCAAGCAAAATCAAGCATATTCATATCATTTTGTGAGCATCCACATTATCATCATTTCACTTGCATAATTCCATCCATTAGTTTGCATAATCAAGCTTTAGGCTATTTTGCACTCTCTCATTCAATCTCCACACTTTGGTGACATCTTGGGCAAGGAGCTTCAAATTGGAAATCTGAGAGTTCAACACATCCAAGAAATCATGGCTAGGAGGACAATAGAGACAAGCTACATGGTAGGTGAAGGTAAAATGCTATTTTAGCTTCATTTTGATTGTATTCTTCATTGTAGTTTGCTTATTAGTTTGATTCATTAATCTTAGAGTAGTTAATTTATCATTTAGAATAGCATTCACCTAATTTTGCATACATTTTAGGCACCCACCATGGGGAAACCCATGTTTTTAACATTCTATTTTTAGTTTTTCATGTGCAGATTTTTCTATAGGTCTGTTCTGCGCATTCATCCCGGATTGTTGCGCATACATTTTCTGCTACCACAGTCATCACTTTTTGCATTTCCATTTTCTAATTAAAACCTATGCATTCATTCCATTTTGCTGTGCTTTTATAATTTTCTATTGTGCATTTGTAATATCTGCACATTTATACTGTTTCACTGCGCATTGGTTAGTTTCTGTTGCACATCCATCATTTTGGCACATTCATTCCATTTTGCTATGCATTTGCTCACTATTTCTGTGCATTTTTTATTTACTGTAGTTAAATTCAATTTTCTAGTTGCTTTGATTTTAGCTAAACTTTTTAACAAGTTTCTAATTGTTCTAGTAGATTTTTAGCCTATTTTTGCGGGATGTTGTTTTTGAAGACCCCATTGCCAAACTTTCTAACAATTTTTCTTTCATATTTTTAAGGGGTTTGAAAAATAAACTATAACCTCATTTGGGCTTTTAAAATATGACATGTTTTTCACTTTCATGTGTCTTCTTTAGAATAGATTTTGTGTCTGTTGTGTTTTTCTTAATAAGCTATCTGTAATCCCAAAATTATAACAATGTATCCTCTCCCCTCGCCATTCATGGACCTTGGGTGTAAGAGAAACTATTATAATTTTTAGAGGGCAGTCTTTGGTAGGAAAAGAAGTACTCACCCCTAGGAACAACCCAACTGATAACAGGCTATAGCCAAGCCCTTCCAAACTGGTAAATAAAAAATGCTAGTGTGATTAGTCTCACATTAGACAGGTGTGAATTCATTGTGGCAACCAAAATCTCCTCTAGTACCTCAGTGGTGCGTTAAAGTCCTACATAGTAGAGGTAAAAGCCTTGCTTTGAAGGATTGGGAGAGCCCCCTTAATTGGAAAAATGACTTGATCACAACCACCTGAATGGATGTCCTTACTAAATACCTTTGTATAGTGGCCAAAAACATTCTATTTGTTGGCTCAAGGGGTCACCCAAGCCCGTGAAGACACTCCACATTACTCATGGTTCATAGTAGAGATAGCAGTTCATTGGGAAGTAATGACCCATTGAATTAAGAACTTGGTGTACCTAAAAAGTGAGTGCATTGTAAGGAGGAGCCTGTGCCTCTAAGTTCCTAGGCTGTCCACTATGGATTTGTGTGGCTGGATTTTATTATCCTAGTGGGGATTCAGTAGATACTGTCCTTGCCAACCTTAGGATTGTAAGCGTGTTTGTACATTCATATTATAACAATTAGATTAAAATCATTTATGTCTTGTGTGTGTGTGTTTATGCATTTTACCTTTGCCAAAACCAAAACAACAAAAAATCCAAAAAAATTCCAAAATCTTGAAGTTGCAATCAATCAAAAACAAAAACCTGTGCATTTATCCATTGTTGTTGCGCATTCATACAATTTGTTTGCACATCTATTACACTATTCTACATATCTATTAATGTTACCACACATTGGTTCATAATTGTTGCACATTTGATCCATTCGGTTGCGCATTTATCAAACTGTCCTACGCATTTGTCACTGCACATATACAATAAAGAGCATTTCCACAGGCTTTGAAACTTTCACAATCACTTTTTCAGATACCCATTTTCATCCTTAGTAATATTCTAGAAAAATATTCAAGTTACATAGACCTCTGATCTTTAGTTTGACCATTTTCATCAATTTTCATCATCCTTCATCAAAAATCATCAAATCATTTTCTTCCAATCTTTAAAATTCCAAATTTAGTGTTGAAACATCACCTTATCTATCAGATTTTGATCTTTGTGAGTTTATCCTATTAGGATCTATCATCCTCAATCAAACTTACTTAGGTTGCTATCTCTTAGTTTTTCTTTGTCATATAATAGTGATATTTATACCTCCTATTGGCTTAGATTTTATTAAGTTGTTTCATCAATTTTCAACACTTTTCAATCCTTTTTTTCTCATATATTTTCTATCAAACACTTTCCATATCATTTCATCACAAATCTTTCATCTCACAATCACCTTTTACATTTTTTATGGTTTAAGCTCGATCTCAAAAACTTAAACAAACCATTGATCCAAAATCCCTAGACAAGATGGAAGGAAACAAAAGCAATGAAGAAAATGCTTGGTCTGGAATTCCTAAGAAAACTTCACTTTTTACATCAGATGAGGAACCCAAAGATCAAGAACTTAGGGATGCTACACAAGATCCTCGATTTTATCATGTCATGGAAAGAATCCTAGACCTAGATAGAGAGATGTATTTCCTCATGCTTGCTCAACAAGGAGCCAAACTACCAAGTGATTTTGATATTTCCCATCTTAGAAAACCAACTATTGTAAACAATCAAGAAATTCCTAGTAGTTCTCAAGATACTTATGGAGCAAAGGAAATCAATCAACAATCGAATGCTTCTCAAAATGATCAACAGAACAATGCTTCCCAAAACAATGCTTCTCAAAACAATCAATAATCCAATGCTTCTCAGAATTCTCAACAACAAAATGTTTCCCAAAACACTCAAGGAAACACATTATCTTTGGATCCCATTCTACAAAAAATCCAGATGCTTCAACAACAAATCCATGACATCCAAACTGGATCATCAACTAAGAATTATTCCTTGGATGATATATGTCCTTATCCTTTTGATAAAAATTTAGCAATGATTCCATTCCCTCCTCATTTTGAGGTACCAAAATTTGACAAATACAAAGGGAACTCAGATCCACAAGACCACATTCATGAGTTTTGTGCTGCTTGTATTGAAGTCGCCCACAATGACACTTATCTTATGTGACTATTTCCATGAAGTTTAGGAGGACAACCTAGGGACTCATTACTCATATAATATCAAACATGAAGTCACTATGCTTGATCTTTGCAATGCACATCAAAAGAATGGAGAACCTTTCCTTACTTTTTTGCAAAGATGGTGTCAGTTGTTTGCCAAATATCCATGAACGATTCCTGAACAAGAAAAGATGGATATTTTTGTGCATAACCTTATACCAGAAATGAGTTATAGGTTACAATTACAATGTCCACCAAACTTCAATAAGATCATAGAAAATGGCATCAAGATTGAGGAAGCCATGGTCAGAAAAGGTGAGATAAAACTTTATTCCAAAGACAATGCTAGGTCTTCAAATTCCAATCCCAACAACTATAACAATGAAAAATCTAAATTCTAGAATAAAAACAAAAATATTGTCAATGATGGGATTATTGATAATCGTAATGTCAAACCAACACAACCCCTTCTAAATCTCACAAGTAAGGCCAATGCTACTCAAGCTACCTACAGTAATCAATCAACAAATCCAAACACCAACAAAGATTCATCTAAACCAAGATTTCCTTTTATGTCACCTCGAAGAAATTTTACTCCTTTAGGGGAATCTCTCGAATCAACATTACAGAAGTTAATCACAAAGAAACTCATTACGCTTCCTGAAACTAAATATTTTGAACCTAAAGTGAAGCCTTCTTGGTGGAATGGAAATGATTATTGCAAATTTCATAGAGGAAAAGGACATAAAACCAATGACTACCAAAGGCTCAAAAATGAAATTCAAGACTTAATTGAAAGTGGTGAAATTAGTGTTGATGTACATACCTTGAATGAATCACATACGGCTTTCAAAGATCCACTTCTTGAGCATGAAAAAGGAGGTTCTTCCAACACTAAGGGTGACAATCAAGCCAATTATAATACCACGCCCTATAGATATGTTGGTAACATTTCTGAATTTCATCCTTCTAAGTACTATGCCAATGTCATTACCATAAAGGAAAAATTAGAGAGTCAACCAGTCCATGTTACTACTCGTGCTCAATCCAAGGTTACTCTCCAAGGAGTCCTCTCTAAACCAAGCACCTCTCAAAACAAGTTTGTTTATGTCCCAAAGTCTACACCAAATATTTCCAACCAGTACAATCTTTTGGAACAACTCAAGAAAACACTTGCCTAAATATCCATCTTAGAGCTTTTGTGTCTATCCCCATCTCACAAAGATATCCTTGAAAAAGCTCTCTTAGAGAGCTAGGTCCCCACAAATCTAGATCATGATCAATTTCAAGCTCTCGTGGGACATTTAACAACCCCACATTACCTATCCTTCACTGAAAATGATGATTTAGCTATTACCCAACCTCATAATGCTTCCCTACATATCGAAGTCCTTGTATAGAGTCACAAAATCAAGAGAGTACTAATAGATGAAGGAGATGGATTGAATATATGCACATTGAAATTAGTCCTTGCATTGGGATTTTTTGAAAATGTTGTAGATCCAAAGAAGAAAATCACAATTAAAGCTCATGATGAAGAAGAGAGGTCATCCAAGGGATCTATTATTCTTCCAATTAGAGTAGGTCCTATAATTAAAGATGTACCTTTCCAAGTTCTTGACATGGATCTTGCCTATAACATTCTCTTGGGAAGACCATGGATTCATTCTATGCAAGCTGTGCCATCAACTTATCATCAATGTTTAAAATTCCCTCATAATGGCCAGGAGATCACTATCAAAGGATATACTAATCATGTCCAATATTGTAACATTGTGAAGATATCTAATTCTTTGGTACCTTATAATCGTACTAGATCTTCTACAACTACACCTATTGATCCTAGTAGTATAGCATCAACTTCTAAATCTAATGAGATCAAGATAGACATAAAAGAAAGAAGTATGGGAGAGTACACTTTAGGTCAAGCTCTTTGCATTATCGAGTTACCTTTATCTCCTAGATCATATGGTAGATCTTTGATCACTAAACAATAATCAGAACCCCCTTCGACACTTTTTTATGACACATTTATAAGTGGGGGCAATATATCAAAAGAGGTAGTTGAGCGTAATGCTAATCATTTGCTTAAGTCACAAAAGAATGAAGAGGATATCAAATATGAATATATATCACCTGATGTTTATGGTAAAGGGTATACTTTGATACAAAATATGGGATACCAAGGTGCTGGACCTATCGGGTTACAAAG
The DNA here is from genome assembly GCA_027943335.1 of Chamaecyparis obtusa. Taxonomy (NCBI): domain Eukaryota; kingdom Viridiplantae; phylum Streptophyta; class Pinopsida; order Cupressales; family Cupressaceae; genus Chamaecyparis; species Chamaecyparis obtusa. The sequence goes on along the minus strand of BSBK01000775.1, from coordinate 131,068 downwards.
AGAGGGTGTTATCAAGCCAATTTTGCAAAATCCAAATTATCAAAGAGATACCATAGGATTAAGGTATAAAGGAGAAGGACCAAAAGAACCAAAAGGAAAATCAAAGATCACACCTTTTCATGAGACATCTAAAGCTCTTGCCTTACAGTTCTGAAAACATGGTATGTATGTAGATCCAGAGAAACAAAGGATAGAACAAAGAATCATTGATAGAATTGGGGATAATGATGATTCTGATTCAAATGATTATGAATGGGATTCATTATCCGATTGTACTAAAGAAATAGGTGTTGATGTTGTCCATCACTATAGTAATGATTACCATGAGGGAGAGAGTTCAAGGACTGACTCACTAGGATTAGTCCCACGTGATACTACTTTTGTCGATTGTGAGGAAAGTGAGCTTTATCTTGTGATAGATGAATTAGATGAGAGTATGGAAATAGACCTCACTGATACCATCATAAACCTTGACAAATTTTCCATCAATACCATCTCTACCTTTGAAACTAACCCAAATGATCCAATGCCCCTTGTACATCCTGAACTTATTGATTGGGATTCTCCCGATCATCCAGAACTTGATGTCTTCCATAATGATGATGCAATCATTGACTACCTTGGAATTAGGGATCATTTACCACTAGGGGATCACAAGTCAATATTTTTGATAGAACTCAATGACATGGCCTACTTTAGAGAGAGTGCCAATCCTTTTAGTCATAAAAATATAAAAATAATCAACATATCTAATGGTGAAAATCACTCAGTGGCAGTATTAATCCAAAAATAGTAAAAAGAAAAGATGCATCTACTGGTGAAAACCTCTTTGAGGCACTTGATGATGGAAGGATTGACACTCTTCCCAATTATCAATACCGAGAGAAATCAACCATTCTTATAGAACCAACAGTACCTCTTAACATTGAAATAGAGGGGTCTCTGCACATTCTTAAAGTAGCAGCATCCTTGACAGAATCAGAGAAAGAAGCTTTTGCAAAAAATTTCAAAGAGAGGCAAATCAACTTTGCTTGGTCCTATGTTGATATGTCTGGGCTGGACCCTAATCTCATTATGCATCATTTATCTATTGCACCATGTGTTAAACTAGTTAAGTTGAAGCTCTGCAAGATGCACCCACACATTGCACTAATGGTTAAAGAGAAATTGAAGAAGCTCTTAGATGTTGGATTCATTCATGCTATTGATTATGCTGAGTGGATTTCAAATATCATCCCCGTCTCAAAACCAGACAAGTCTATCTGGATTTGTATTGATTTTTGAGATCTTAATAAAGCTTGTCCAAAAGATGACTTTCCTCTACCAAATATTGACATTATTGTTGATCTGACAGCTGGGCATGAGATGTTATCATTAATGGATGGTTTTTCTAGCTATAACCAGATCAAGATTGCACTAAAAGACCAGGAAAAGACTGCTTTTACTTGTCCGTGGGGTACATACTACTAGAATGTGATGCCATTTGGCCTCAAAAATGCTAGAGTGACTTACCAAAGAGCTCTGACCATAATCTTTCATGACATGATGCATACCATTATCGAAGATTATGTTGATGACATTTTAGCAAAATCCAAAGATAGAGCCGGTCATTTGAGAGTGTTGAATAGAATATTCACCTGAATGGAAAAGTATCAGATTTGACTCAATCCAAAGAAATGTGCATTTAGGGTCACATTCGGTAAACTGTTAGGGTATATTGTCTCAGCCAAAGGGATCAAGGTAGATCTAGAAAAGGTTAAAGCAATTATGGAGATGGCTTCCCCAACTAACATCAGTCAGTTAAGATCTTTGCAGGGACATCTCCAATCCATCTGAAGATTTGTTTCTCAGCTAGTAGATCGAAGTAATCCCTTTCATCATTTGTTACATAAAAATATCTTATTCCAATGGGATGATAAGTGTGAGGAAGCTTTCAATAAAATCAAGCAATATCTAGTGAATTCTCCAACTCTGATGTCACTAATTTTGGGCAAGCCACTCTTGCTCTACATTTCAGCTACAACAGTCTCACTAGGTGCTCTTCTAGCTCGGCAAGATCATGAAGGAAAATAAAAAGTCATATACTATATCATTTGCACATTAGTGGGATATGAGCTAAACTATTCTCCAATAGAAATAGCATGTCTGGTCATTGTTTTTTATTCATAGAAGTGGTGACATTACATGTTGTCAAATTCAATCAAGCTCATTGCAAAGATTGATCCTTTAAAGTATCTACTAAGCAAGACAACATTAACAGGCAGATTGGCTAAGTGGGTCATGCTACTTAGTGAATTTGATATTGAATATGTGGATAGGAAGGCTATCAAAGGCCAAGTGATAGCAGATCAGCTAGTTGATGCTCCATTAATGGATGAACAACCTATACACATAGAGTTTCCTGATGCACACATCTTGGCTTTATCTACACAAACATGGAAACTATACTTTAATGGATCATGCACTCAGCAAGGTTCAAGAGCTAGTATTCTTTTTGTCACATCGCAACAATACATAATTCTAAAATCTTACAAGCTACTCTTTCCTTGTACCAATAATGTAGTAGAATATGAAGCTTTGATGATTGGGCTAAAGATGGCTTTACAATGGAAAGTATCTGAAATGAATGTCTATGGGGATTCTCAGTTGATTATAAACTAGGTTAATGATGACTATCAGACTAAAGATGATAAGTTATTACCATATAAATGTATGGTTGATGACTTCAAACAATATTTGCCAGTCATCACTTTTGAGTAGATTCCCTGGCATGATAACAAGGCTATCGATGCAATGGCTACGATTGCTTATTTGTTTGATATAGAGGATACCAAGGCCCGTTTTGAGTTCCTGGTGGAATCCTTGACTTGTCCTGCATATGATGATCCTGATACAAGTATTATATGTCATCTTATTGGACATGACTCCCCAACTTATGGAAAATCTATTCTTATCTGAAAAATGACATCCTACCCCCTAACCTATCCTGAAATCAAAAATGAACTTTTCTCCACCAAGCCTCCCGCTTTGTCCTAATATCTGACACCCTTTATCGGTGAGGTCTTGACAGTACTCTCCTATGATGTCTTGAGCAGGATGAAGCTCAAGCTACCTTGCAAGATGTACATGAGGGTATTTGTGGGACACATTTGAGTGGTCCCTCTTTGGCTAAAAAACTCATGCTTATGGGTTATTATTGGCCTACCATGGAAACATATTCCTTTCAGTTTGCAAGGGCATGTGAGAAATGTCAGATACATGGAAACCTTATCCATGCTCCAACAAAAGAACTACATCCTTTTACAACCACCTTTCCATTTAGTCAGTGGGGACTCGACCTCATGGGTGCCATCAACCCTCCATCTTCCAATGGCCAAAAATGGACTATCACTACCACATAGTATTTTACTAAATGGATTGAGGCCGTTCCATTGATTACCACCACAGGGAAACAAATATCTATGTTTTTCCTAAATTATATCATTTGCAAATATGGTATACCTATGTATCTCATTACTGATCATGGGAAATAGTTCCAAAATAAAGACATGGATGAACTATGCACAAAATTCCATATCACCCATAACTATTCCTCTATATACTATCCCCAAGGAAATGACCAAGATGAGGCATCAAACAAAACAATTGTTAAAATCCTACAAAAGATTGTCAATGATGCTGGCCGTGACTAGCATATCCAACTAAATCTATCTTTATGGGCTTACCACACCTCCATCTGTACTCCCACTATAGCCACCCCATATTCCCTTGTCTATGGATCTGAAGCAGTCCTGCCCCTTGAGGTTGAGTTGTCTTCACTTCGTGTCACTCTCAAAGATTTGATTCCTGATGAAGAGTATAGAGTTGCACGGCTGACTTAACTAGAATTGTTAGATGAATGCCGTTAGAGAGCTTATGATCATTTGAAAGTCTACCAGCAACAGATGTCTCATCAATATAATAGCAAGGTGAAAATCAAACACTTTCAGGTGGGTGATCTAGTCCTTTAAGAAAATCCAATGAATCAACAACATCGCAAGAAGAAGGGCAAGTTCAAACCCAATTGGTTAGGTCCTTTTGTAATTACAACAGTCTATGGTTTCGGGGCTTACCATTTGTCTACACCTGAAGGAGACCCCTTGGATGAGCCTCTTAACAACATACACCTCAAGAAGTTCTATCCTTGAAATCCCAATGCTAGAGGCATGTATATAATATGTAAAAAAATAAAAATAAAATAAAATAATTGAAACTACCATAAAAGCATGTGGTGAAAACTTGGAAACAGGTGCTATGTGTGACAAGTTAGCTCCTCTGTCTATTAGGATTCTTCTAGTGTTTGCGTCCATTGTATATATCCACAATAAAATAGCTAGTCAGTCACCATTCCTGCCATGTATATATCATAATAAAATGGCCAGTTCATACACTATCCATTGTATCTACCCATAATAAAATCCCATCATAGCTTGATCTTTTGTCTTCATCCATAATAAGTCAGTCCATCACCTAGCTAGGGGAATGTCCTCAACCTAGTTTGGGAAGTGGATCTATGATAGTCATGACTCTTAGAGGACATAATGGATTATTTTCACCTGACAAGCAAACGTAATCAAATGTTCTTCTACAAATGGTATCTTAATGATGAATCATAATTTGTGATATATCCTTCAAAACATGACCGCTTATCTATCCATCTTGACTATACATCATACATTGAACTGATCAATGTACCCTACACTATCTTTTGGAAAAAGAAATGTATATTCATGGTAGGCATGTTAGAATGGTTTTTTGTAAATTATGCATTTATATCTAGATTTCATTGTTATCATGCTTTCTATGTTATTATGGGATATCTTTGACATGAGTTTGAAACTCCCATATGTCATTGATTAGAATAGCTAGGATGGGGCATGGTATTTTCTTTGATTTTTGTTTGTGGGATATTTTTGATGAAATTAAAGGAACAAGTACTTGGGGTGTCTATGTGTAAGTGCCTTCATTAGTTTAATATTCTTTGACAACATAAAAATCATGTTGTTCTATCAATGCTATTAATGGTGATACACCAACACATACCTTGACTCCAAATATTTGTTCCCCAATGGAGGGGGGAAATATTCCTTGTCTATTATGCAAATGAAACTCAGGTCATCTCAGTTCAATTATACCTAGATGCTTGTCAAGTTTTCTATATTAAACTCCATGCAAGAAGTGCTCAAGTCATCCTAGTTTAATTATACCATGATGCTTGTATTCCCTTGCAACATAATGAGCTCAATGATGAAAATCAAATTCCAATTATTATGAAGTTCTAAGATGTTACATGAAGTGGTGGTGATACTCATTCCATATTTTACTTTGCATCACATTTAAACATTTCATGATTTGCATATCAGTGCTCCTTTTATAGGGATTTGTAGGTTATCATTATTATTAGGTCATCTATTCTCCTAGTCCATTCTTCTTGTGTCAAATACATTGTTATTTAAGTTGAGGACATTTGGAAAACAAAAACATTAATTTTTCACCTCGCATCTTTCAAACATTTAATCAATTCATTTAGGCCATGCATTATCTTCATTATGTATGTTCATGTGTATATTATCCATCTATGTTGGCATGCATATTTCATGTGTTGTTTTGTTATAGTTATCATTTTATCTCATTATCTTTTTATCATGTTGTAAGTTATTATATTTAGTCATCTTAGGAACATTTTCATTCATTACATATCATCTGCATTATATAATCATTTATTATCCATTACATGATTTTATATCATCATTTATTATCCATTACACACATTTTACACCATCATTTATTATCTATTAAATGCATTTTACATCATTCATTTATTATCTATTACATGCATTTTACATCATTCATTTATCATCCATTACATCATTCATTTATCATCCATTATATCATTCATTTATTATCCATCATTTACATTGTTATTTACATCATTGTATTAGTAACCAAATAGCATTGCATAAAGTAAAATCATTTAGGACATGTATTTATATCATCATCACAAACTAGATCATTCACCATTCAATAGAAAGTAAATCATTTTCATCATACAACATAAACGCTATGCATATTAAAGTAAATCATCACATCCTGCATATGTCAGTACGCACATGTGTATATCATAATCAAAGAAAATCATAATCAAATTGCATCATCATATATAGACAGTCCATCATATAAATGTCCATAAAACAACAAAATGTCCAAATGTCCAATGATATATCATATATAAAAATGTGTCCAAAGTAATGTCTATCAAGTCAATAATATAATGATACAATGATACAATGATGCACTGATATAAGAAGATGTGTATACAATGATCTCTCAAATCTATGATCCACTACCTCTGGACTCAGTATGTCATTGCCTATGTGATGCAATGAGACCTTGTTTTGCTAAACCACCTAACACTAAGGCTCCGGCTTGATCCTTTGAACCTGTGGGTGCTCTCAAAGGGTGTGATGATACACCTCCACTACTAGCTAGTCCCCCTTTATCATATATCGTAGTCTTGATGGCAACTAAACTATCTTTGAAGCTCCCAATCCACTGATCCCTAGGGACTACCTATCTGTAGGCCTCTCACCAGTAAGATATCTCCTCCCTAGCCTGTATCATAGCTCACAAACTATCTCCATGAGGACCTAAATCCTCTATCCACTATAGCTCATCTAGTAGCATCTCTGCCTCTCCAACTTGCTCTATAGCAGCATCCCACTCATGTCTAAGATCTCCCCTCTCTAGTCTCTCTGTCCATCTCTCTAGTCTAGGGACATGGTCTTCATGTACCTATGTCAATGCTAGTTGAACAAGTAATGAATCAATATCTGGATCCTCCTCTCCTACAGTGTCTCTCTATAAATGGGGATCATGTCCCTTGATATCCATCCCTGCTTGCTCCTCCTGAGCATCCACATCCAGCATCTGTGCATCCTACCCTACTATATCAAGCATATACTCATCCTATATATCAACATTGACCTGCCCACCCTGTACTACTCCAACCTAGGCTAATAGTACATTTGCCTCATCCTATACCTGTCCTGCTTATATAGGCACCTGTACCTATACTACTAGTACCTATCCTAGGGTAGCTAGTATCTATGGTGCAGCTCCTACTACTGGTTGTGCTGGCAGCTGTCTCCATCCCTGTCTAGCCAGAGGTGGCATCAAACCCCTTTGTCTCACACCACCACCTCTCATCCATGGTCCAGCCCTCTCTCCTCTCCCACCATCTTCTCCATCCCCACCATCATCACCATCTCCACCATCACCTCTACCTCCTCTCCCTCAACCTCTCCTATCTTAACCTTGGCATCTCCCATGGTGTCTCTCTACCAAATCTCTCTCTGGTGGCCTCACCACTAGATTAGTAAAGAGAGGTACTTGAAAATATCTCAGGTACTACTCCAGATCTATAGTTATCCCTGGGTCCATGACCCCCTATCTCATCATCCATGCCTAAAATGGCATGTCAAGAAACTCATGTCTCACTAATATAAATGAGGCCATGGGACCCCAGTCATGTCATTCTTGATGTGTATGAGAAAACTCAACAATGCCCCATGGCATACCCTAGATCCTGCCAAACTATCACAAAACCTGGTTGTCCACCCTATCAATTATCATGACTCAAAACAAAACCTGAGCTATCTCTCATCATCCTAGGGCTCACACCCTAAGTAAGGTCTCCATATCACTATATCCATCATGTCAAAAGTGCACCACCAGAACTCTAGATGTCCCAGCTTTAGCTGAGACAAGACTGATGAATATAAATGAATGTACGACTGTCCTGCACTGTAGAATCTAATAGCTACTAGATGAGTGATTGCAATATGCTCCCATGCCCATACATGGAGTAGTGTGATGCCTACTGATAGTGAAGCACTCCTCTGGTACACCACCTGATGAAGATCATGGTATAGATGAGCTAATAGACATACACCCTAAGAAAATTAGGTCCCATCATCCATCATCCACTATAATGTGTGGCCCCAACCAACTACAAACCCATGTGACCAATGATCAAGGCATACGAATCCCCCAATCGCTCCTACTAATACAATTGGCAGAGGCTCATAAAAATTGACCATATCCTCCCAACTAATCTCCCCCTCATCAATCTCATCATCTCCAAACATGGCTCTGCACTCTATCACCCCATCGTGCCAATCATAATGAACTAGCTCGCCTGTGATAGGAAGCTGGAGGATGTGATAAACATCCTCAAGTGTCATTGTCATCTCTCCTATTAGGAGATGAAAGGTACTAGTCTTCGAGTTCCATCGCTCTGCTAATGTCATCATCATGCTCAAATTTTCTTGAATCTTAGGCATGTAGATCACATGATATAATCTAGTTAGACCAATCAAGAGTCTGCCAGTCTCTGACAGCGTTGGTCTCAAGTTTTGTGTAGCGAGATATCTCTCCCATGACATTAGAATGTCAGTAATATCCTCCTATCCAAGTCAACAATATCAAGCTATCAGATTTTGATAAACTAATCTATCAATCTATCTACCCTATCATATCAAATACAAACATGTTTTATCACGTGTTTAAAATAGATGATTCTATCATTTATCTAAAATCAAGACTGGTTAACTAGCGACCATGCTATGATGTTGCCTATCTTGACCAAATCGATGAAATTCAACTACCAATAGATCAAACTGGCTTATCGACATCAAGTTTGACCTAATTGACTAATTAATTTGACCAAATTCTACCATCCAAAACAAAAGTGCAACATACAAACATGCATGTGTAGCATCCCCTATTGTTTGCATAGATTTAAATGTTTGCACAGTTTTATTCCACATTTGCGCAACTTTCCTAGACATATGCGCAGAATCCACGTATGCACACATTTAATTCATATTTGTGTAGCCTAACTTTAATTTCTACATGTATGCACAATTATGCAACACATATGCATAGAATTACCAGTTTGTTGCACAAACATGGTGTTTTGTTGCGCATTCATGCGCCGCAACTATGCATTTGTTTAACAACCAAGAACAAAAAATTTCTACCCTAAACCTATGATTCAAACTAACCTAAACATGCTACAAATCAAATTATAACATGCTACAAATCACAAATTGACAAAGAGGATCAAGTCACATACCGACTCTCCCAAATCGGGTGGTCTTTGGAAGCATTTGGCCCTCTTGAAGTGATGATTTGACAACGGGAATGATATCCTAGTGGCACTGCTCTTCTCTCTATCAAGCTCTGATCTCCAAATGACACATGTGCACAATGAGCCTATTGTGGACCCATTTGCACTATTTATAGCCTTTGGACCCGATGTGCTTGGTGTGTGGAACCTACCTCCTATTTTTCTTCCATTTCACCTTATTTTTCTTTGATTCATCCTCAATTTTTTTTCATGAGATTGACTGTCAAACTCAACATTAAAAAAAAAATCAATTAAAATCATAAAATCCATAAATTTTTGTCAATCAATCTCTCGAGGGGGCATGCATAGGTCAGTCTGAGACATTGTCTGGGGCAGGAGCAAAAATGCTTGAAATTTTCTTTGAAACAATGTGACACACGCATTATTTCAAAGAGGGGCAAAATGTATACACTTAAAAATGGCTTCATTAATTAATTAAATATTTATTATTTAATTATTTCCTCTATTTATTAAATAGATTATTCAATTTATTTAGTAAATTCACTATAATCTATTCCTCTATCCTAAGTCTTCTAATTAGTCTTATTTAAGTGATTTAATTAAATATGCAATCACCTAAATATGACTAAGTCCCCTAGTCCACCTCACTTACCTAGTCACCTGACACATCACTTTGGCTAAAATAAATAATTATTATTAATTATTTATTGGTAATTATCCTCACCCACACATGTCCTATTCTTAAGGGCTATGTGGCCTCATAGGACTTGGTCTCATGACCACATGTCCTCTCTTAAACCAAGTCAAGAGACATTCCCTATTCCTAAGAGGCTTCTCAAGCCACCTCTAAGGGTCAAAGGTGACTCATGGGACACTTGCACGAAGAGTCCTCATGAGGAAAAAGTCCTTCCTTCTTCCTCTCTTTGGTCTTTGTGAGACACTTGACATGTGTCTTTCCCTTCCACCTTGTTCTCCTCCATGTCAATGTGAGAGCAACATCATCCCTATTCTCCCTCTCGCATTCCAACTACATCCCCCTTTCTCTCAACTCCTTCAACCAAGTCAATCCTAGCCCTAGGATCTTCCACCTTTCACTCTCCACCATAGGATTCTGCCACCTAGGCTTAGATCCTCCAAAACTCTATAAAAGGAACCTCATTTCCCCTTTGTAAGCTAATAGGTATTTTTTAATCAAGCATTCAAGCAATAGGCAATCAAGCATTCTAAGCATCCAAGCACTCATTATCAAGAAAAATCAAGCATATTGATATCATTTCGTGAGCATCCACACTATCATCATTTCACTTGCATAATTCCATCCATTATTTTTCATAATCAAGCTTTAGGCTATTTTGCACTCACTCATTCAATCTCCACACTTTGGTGAAATCTTGGGCAAGGAGCTTCAAATTGGAAATTTGAGAGCTCAACACATCCAAGAAATCAAGGCTAGGAGGACAATGGAGACAAGCTACATAGTAGGTGAAGGTAAAATGCTATTTTAGCTTCATTTTGATTGTATTCTTCATTTTATTTTTCTTATTAGTTTGATTCATTAATCTTAGAGTAGTTAATTTATCATTTAGAATAGTATTCACCTAATTTTGCATACAACAACTTTCGAAGTTGTCATGGCAAATTTTGTGTCTTGTCTTCCCACTTGGTAACACCATTGAGTGGCTCAACCAAACCCATAGTTAGGCCATCTAGACCATATTTAGCCCTTGAATACATCAATGCAATGTTTTACAATATTTATCAACTTTTGGGCAACTTCTCCAATTCTACCAAATCTGGCTCAACTAAGACTTAAGGACACCAACTGACATGAGTAGATCCACCAACTAAACTAAAACCACACTAGGACCAACTAGTCCTCTTATTTAACTAGTGGCTTGGCTAAGGGCACTACAAGCAAAAAACACATACTAGGAGCCCTAGGTTACTAGATCGCCTTACCTAGGTGCTCCTACACCATTTTTTGAAGTTGTTGACATACCTTGACTACATAACTTATAACTTGTTGTGTATTTGTCCAATTTCATGTCTTATTTTTTTTTATAGAAAGAGAACTTCAATACCTAGGGCATAGATATTTTTTAGAATTTTTTTTTTGTCATTTACTATTTTTCCATAAGTGTCAAACATAGAGGTAGACATATGGTAAAACATCTATGTTTAGAAAAAATAAAAATACAAATTCATAATAAACTTAATATATATTAACATTATAATAATTCGAAAGATTTATTCAAGTAGTACCTTACTACATAAATAGGTTTTTCAAAAGGATTCATTTTATCTGCCAAAAGATAAAGTCGAAGTGTTTTTTTGTCAGCATTTTAATAGGTGCGAAGGAGATTCCATTGTGAGTATTAATGAGGAGTATAGATGTTAAATCAATTTTTTTTAATCTGAGAGGCTTTGAGATAACCATTTGTAATTATTTCCTTCAAATGGAACCTCTCAAGGCCTAAATCATCACATTTTATTAAAAATGTGTAATTTCAGCAAACATCAGCATCTCTAAAAAAGTGTAACCCACTATTGTTCGCAATGAGGAAGGAGAATATGTTTGGGCCCTGGCATTCAAGATGGGTAATGTCACAAATAAAAAAGAAGATTTTTAGGTGTTCAAAAGGGGTTTAGATCTCTATCTAAAAAGAAAATTTAGTTTGTGTGAATAAAAGGGGACTCTCAAATATGTGTGAATGCAGTAGGGAAGGAACATATCCAAAATTGAATATTGAAAAGTATATTAACTATGATTAGACAAAAAATTGAAAAATTTAGATTTTATTCTATTACTCGTGTACTAGGAAGAAAATGGAATTGTTGAAAGGTTGGAAAACATAGGTGTGGGTCAGGTAGAAGAGTAAAAAAATTCATCATTGCAAGTCTAGATTTGTTCGTACCAAATTTAACAAAGATTGATCAAAAGGTTGTTGGAAATTTAGTTGGGAAATGTGATACTGAGGGGGGGGGGGTGTGAATCATATATCACCTATTAATCCATTTTAGCATTACTGAAAAACTTTGCATAGCATTAACACAAACTTCATCAGTGTAATGGAACTAATACACTAAACATCATTCAAGAAAGTACTCATAAAAGTACTCATAACACAATAACTTTGGTTACCTAGAAACCCTTGAAAGGTACAATTGGGGTGGGGATGACACCCACAAATCTTCACTACTACAATATAAAGTTTTCCTGTTAGGGCTACAAATTTGATCACAAAATATGATCTACCCTATTAGGGGTCTGCCCTGTTAAGAGCTAAAAGACTTATACAATCTACCTGGCAAAAGGATTTAAAACTTACAACTAAGTAAGCACTCGATTAAGAGATTACATAAGGTTTGTTAAAACCACTATGTTAAGAGATTTACCCTGATACACTTATTAGAATATCTCAGTACCTGATCCTTCAGTCTACACTGTATTTTGATTACAAATCTTCTCCTTCCAATATTTGATTTGATCTTATCTATCAATTTTATCTTTGTTATGTCCTTCACTTCTTTACTCTGTTACACTCAGTCATTGAACTCTATCAGAATACTTCACTGGTTTGAATGTATTCTCTGCTCATTCCTCTCATTCCCTTTGCATCCTCTCACACACACATTAGGGTTTTGATCTTCTCTTATATAGACAAATGAACTTCTTCAAGATTTAAGATCTACGATTCAGATTTACTCTTTTTGCCACTTAAGCTTTCTTAATTTTGATTGGCTCCAAGTGTTACATTGGGATCAATGATTGTAAAATAGGAGCATAATCACCTTCGTGATTTCCTCAACAAACAAAATACAAAACATGAATGTTGGCCAAAAATTTTTACCTCAATGATTGTTCCATAACAAACTCATATGTCAATTCTGGTTAACTCGGCAATTGATGTCTCTGGTACTCGGCATTCACTGTACTCGGTGTTCTCTTATATCTCTATCACTTGGTATAAATTACTTCACATAGCTCAGAAAGAACTAACTCATCTTATACAAAAGTACTTAGTGACCATTGGTTTAATCAGCAATGACTACTACTCAGTAAATATACATTACATGACTCGGCCTATACATGATGACTCGGTCGCAGTGATGACTAGCCAACATTGCCTAGATAATAACTAAGTGTAAGACACTAATAGACAACAAAACTATAGGGATCTACAATCTCCCCCTTGGACATTAGTGGAAAAAACACTTTTTCATGACATTTCCAATTATATTTACAAGATTAATTAGTATTTATAGAATACTCCACCTAAGATATATACATATACAATAAGTATATCATACCATTCTTATTATGTTACCTCCCTTTATGCCTGGATATGTCATTTAATTTCCCCCTTGTTTTTGGAACTCTTGATTTCTTCGCCGGGAGTAGGAATCTTGAAATATTTCTCCAGAAATGGTTTATGACGCATCATAACCATATGCAATGCAGATTCCCAACTGGATGTTGCAACTTTCAAAACCTCTAATTTCACTTCTAGCTTGATAGCTAGATTGACTAGGCTCTCAACTGTAGAAAGGTGAGGATCTTTTTGTGTTAAGTCCTTAGCCTTAGCTAACTCTCTTTGAATGTCCTATAGATAAGGTTTCAACATTGTTTGCATAGAGAGTAGATGAGCCCTTATCTTACCATCATTAGCCATCAACTCAGCTATCCTTCCTTGTGAATGTAGAAGCTTGGCATAATGTTTTGAATTGAAACTTGCATCCAAGCTTAAGGATTGAGTAGTAGACTTTATTTCTTGATGTAGTTTGTCTACTAGCTCCTAGCTATCCTTCATAAATTCATCTATAGTACATAGTTTTCTATACAAAGATTGTGCATTTACTACCACTTCTTCTGAATATATAATTAGAGTAGAGAGTTCTACCTTCTTTACTGCAATCTCGGCAGATACCTTGTTCAATACCTTTGTTTCAAACTTTCTTTCTGACCACTGCAACAACTTGTCATTTTCTTCGCTTTCTTCATTAGTCACTTTCTTGAATATATGGTCAAGTTGTTCTAGTATGGGGTCAAAGTTATTTACATCAGTCATTTCAAAAGCATCAATAAATATTTCTTTTATCTCATGCAAAACTTTCTTTTGCTGATGATCTCTTCTTAATTATTCTTGCTTTCTTTTCCTCTTCAGTAGGTCTTGCAATATCTGCATCTACTCATATGATAAGTTATCAAAATCACATTTTAGAATTACAATAACTTCATCAATTGTTACCTTCGGTGAAGAAACTTTCACCTTCTTTTTTAGTGCCTTCTTCTTCAGTGTACTCCCACTCGGCATCTGTACAAGAGCTTGTATTGCATCTTGCTCCTTAGGCTCTTGTATATCAATAGCTTTTTCCTTCTCTTCTTTTCCCTTATCCTCCACATGAGGACTTACATTCACTAATGTAGACTGATCTCCTTTGTCTTTCTGTGACTCCTAGGTAGATGTAGACTGATGTGTAGTTGCCGACGGATCCTGTTCCTTTGTAGTGTTCATACCGGCTAACATGTCAACTGTAACAACTTTAGGTTTTGTGAGGGTTGTGTTGGTAGTTGATGTATCATCAATTTTTAGATAATCTATTACTTTTAAGAGCATGGTATTATTGCCTAGCAAAGATGTGTATTTTTCTTCCTTTGCTTATATGTTGTCCTCAGTCAATACTTGAGTTTTTACTAGGGTATCCTCTGTGATGTCAACAATACTTACCCTAGATAACTTTTGACATTTTTATTCCTTGGGAGCTTCTTTATCTTGAATAGGTGGCTCAATTACATCTTGTGCATTTTTTGGCTCAGCACCCTTAGATGTGCTAGTGTCTTGATGTGCATCCTTGTCAATTAGCAAACCAAAAATTATCTTCCAAGTCTTTAGCCTTGCCTGTACAACATCCTCAACCTTGTGTTGAAGGATAGAGTAAGCTCTAAGTTTAGGAATGAATTTTTTCCTGTATTGTTCCACAAATTCCTAAATACTGGTAGAGGTTAGATCCAGTGAAACTTGAGCTAGTGTGCTCTCCCTTATCTACTTCTTGGTCATTAGAGAAAAATCCCATTTTTGTGCAACTCTATTTTTTAACTCTTTAGAGACTAGTTTCCCCAACTCTATAGGTAACATCTTGAAAGTGCAGAGCATCTCAAGAATAGCTTCTTCTACTTTCTCCTTATCTCCTATACTCATGCTCTCAAATCTTAATTTCTTCAAACCTGCAAGTCTAGCAGAGTTCTTGATAGTGTGGCATATTTCATCCATATTTGGTGTTGTAATATGTATTGAAACATTCTTCTTTACCTCCTCATCACTCTCTGTCTCCTCATCATCTTTCTCCAAAATAAGTTTCCTCCTAGGCCTTTTTCTTGTCTGGCTTAGCACTGCCTTGGGCTGAACATCTTTTCTTTTCCTTGATGCAGGGGTTTTCATTTGTGACTCAGTAGCTACGGTTTTAGAGACTGCCCTTTTTCTCAACCTAAGCACAAGTGATGATGTAACCTTAGGTTTTTGCATCTTCTTACTCATGGGCTCTAGAAGTACTTCCTTCTTTCCTTTCTTCTTTTCTACTACTATCTCTTCTTCTTCATCACTCTCACTAGGATCACTTTCTTCATCTTCTCCCAGCCCTTGTGTTAATTCAAGAGGTGCATCCTCCTCTTTTTCTTCCATCATTTTTACTAGATTCTTCACAATTTTCTTCCTTTTCCTCTCTATGGCTATAGCCTTCAATCCCATGGTTATTTTGGATTGAGCCTCTACATAAGTTCCAAAGTAAGGAGCCTTTTTATCAATTTCTTTAGCTAATAGGGTTCTTATTACGACTATGGTCTCATCAATATTTACCTCATAAGGTAATGGCATTAGCCATGAAACCCTCGGTAAAATAGCTTGTGCATAAGTGAAATCTGTGTTGACTAAGAAATAAATGTCCTGGCTAAAATTCTCAACTAAAGACACAGGAATCCTACTTCTCTTCCTCATTTTCTTCTTGAATTCAATGAAATAATTTTCCATCACACTCTCAAAGCTTTCTCCTATCTGACTAATAAACTCATTTATTTCAAATGTGACTATTTTCTTCTTATCCCAAATTACTCCTCCAGCAGTAGGAAAACACTTCTAAATATAAAAGAATAGAAAGACGAGTAGGGAACCAAACTTACACATAGAATTCTTTGCTTTCAGGATTAAAGTTAGGTTCTCAACAAGTTGAGTTAGTTGGAGCTCGGTAAGATCGTAAGTATGTCCTTTCTTGATAATTTTCCAAGCCTAGTCCACTGCCATGCATGGGACACTCTCCAACTGACTAGACTGATAGAATTTGTGAGCAATTACCCTCACTGCAAAATCAATCTCTAGATCAGTGATAGTGGAGATTGTCATTCTGCGCTTATTCCAGACTGCCTAAGTGTTTTCTTGAATCTCCTCCTTGCTTAAACATTTCATTGTTCTCTTACCAGAAATTATAGGGTATCCAGTTACCAAGTGAATCATGTCCTTTGTTATCTAAATTGGTCCATCCTCTAGCCATAATTGTAGGTCGTGCACTCTACTCAGTACGATTTTGATCCAGTCCACTTTGAAGTTTTATGAAAAATCTAGGGCATGAACTAACCCTTGCTCGGCAACCTTTTGGTGTTCTAGCTTCAACACCCCATTTTTGCACAATCTATCATATGCTTCCCTAATTTCATAGTCTCCAATTTCACCAATTTTGCACATGTAACATGACCTAATGTCATGTATCATCAAAAAAAAATTTGGAACCGATGACAAAGCACCAGTAAGATCTCCCTTGACTGCACTCTCTAGAATGACCTGAAACTTTTGTGGTTTACACACTTCATTCTTTACTAACTGAACGTTGAAAACCTCCTTTCCTTGTTTCTTCAATGTAGTAAATGAAGATGATGCCATTGATTTCAACTTAAAAATTCTTGAAAAGATTTTTGCTCAGTAGGGTACCTTTGCGTAAGTTTTTTGCAGATGATTTGCCAATGGCACGCTAAAAATATTTGAAATCACCTTCAAACAAACAGGTCACATGCTCTATGAATTTCTCAAAGAAATTTCAATTTTCTGGTGAAATGAAATGAATGGTAACATTCTACTTTATAGACTTCAAACGGTTGAATTAGGGCTTCATAAATGTTCCATACATATTCTAGGTGGAATAAAGTTGTCTCGACATTCTAATGTTAAGCTTAGCTAACACAAGCTTGGTCAATACAACCATTCAAACAAAACTCAATGTATGTCACATCTCGGCTATCACAAGTTCTCGGCATACATTGATAACTCGGTCAAAACACTGACTCTCGACATCAAAAATGAATTTCTCCACTTTGCTCAAATATGTCCTAATGCATCTTTATCTATGTGGATATGGGCTTTTACTCAACTTATGTTAGGAACTAATATAAGATAGACTTAGCTCCATACATACCTTCTTTGCTTAGTTTGAAGGAGTGTGATCACTTGATCCATCAGATTGGGTGACCTCAGGTGCATTGGTTTCACTTGTGCTTCCTTCTTCTTTCTTCTTCCATGTTTTGTTCATCTGATTTCTCAATTTCTCACTGATATCTTCATTCTTGCTTTGATCATTGCTTAGTATGGGCGATCTACAATCTTTCTTTAGATGACCTATCTTGTTACATTTATAGCATACCATACTTCTATTCATTCAACTTTTAGATTTGCCTCTCAAATGAGTCTTCAAATAATTTTCTCCAATGTGTCCATATTTTCCACAGTAATGACAATTGTACCAAGTGTTATAATCCTAATTGTATGAGTTACTCTTCATAGGTGACTTAGTATTTTCATTTGATGACCATTTAGGTTTAGATCTATATTCAAATGCTCTATGTCCATACTTCTGATAGTTGAAATAGTGTCCTTGATATTTTGGTGAGATAGGTGGACTCCTGACCTTAGACCTGCATTCTTGTGCCTAATGTCCAAGTTTCTTATAGTTAAAGCAATGTCCATTACTTTTAGGTTTAGGATCATACTTACCATGTTTACTTCTACAGATGTTACTTGTATGTCCTAGCTTTCCATAGTGATGGCATGTGGGCTTGTTGTTCTTTGGTTTAGCATTCTTTTTCTCTCCACTTTTTTATTATTCTCCTTCCTTAGTGGATGATGAATGCTCATTTAGTCCAAGTCCAGATCTATCACTAGATCTTCTAGGTGACCTTAACAGCTCTTCAAAGTACTTTTCAACTTCATTTGGTTTGTTCATCCTTTCATTAATTTCCTTTTTAGATCTTAGTTCATTTCTCAGTTGATCATTTTTAGATCTCAGATTGTTGTTTTCCATATATTTCTTGTCCAATTCTTGATTAACCAGTACCAATTGATTTACCATGTCTAGTTGATTGTTAGTCAACCTTTGTATGTCACTTGTCCTTTCATCAAGTCTTATTGATATTTGTCTTTTGTCTTCTTTAGCCATTGTCTTATCTTCTTCAGCTTTCTTTTTCTGTTCAACTACTTCACAGAGTCTGACAGATTGAATTTCTTGTTCTATCTTTAGATTTCTGATGTCATCACTTAGTATGCTATTTTTCTACAATAGCTCTTTTATGGCTTTATCACTTTCTACAGAGTTCCCATTATCAGATAGTCCAATAGTATCTTCTTCTTGATGTTGTGATTCATTTTGGTGAATAAAAATTTCTCTTCTCCTACTTAAGGATTTCTTCAGTTCTCCTCTGGCTGCTTCAAGTTTTTGTAATGCAAGCTAAACATCAATCTTATGATTCTCTATAATTTTTCCCAACATATAAACCTCCATCTAAAGATCTTTATCTTCAAGTGGTTAGACTTCCTATAAGAAACCCTAGAGCTCTGATACCAATTGTTGGAAATTTGGTTGGGAAATGTGATACTGAGAGGGGGGGAGAATCAAATATCACCTATTAATCCATTTTAGCATTACTGAAAAAATTTGCATAGCATTAACATAAACTTCATAAATGTAATGGAACTAATACACTAAACATCATTCAAGAAAGTACTCATAACACAATAACTTTGGTTACCCAGAACCCCTTGAAAGGTAAAATTGGGGTGGGGATGACACCTACAAATCTTCACTACTACAATATAAATTTTGCCTATTAGGGCTACAAATTTGATCACAAAATATGATCTACCCTGTGAGGGGTCTACCCTGTTAAGAGCTAAAAGACTTATACAATCTACCTTGCAAAAGGATTTAAAACTTACAACTAACTAAGCACTCAATTAAGAGATTACATAAAGTCTGTTAAAACCACTTTGTTAAGAGATTTAACGTGACACACTTGTTAGAACGTCTCATTACCCAATCCTTTGGTCTGCACTATATGTTGATTACAGATCTTTTCCTTCCAGTATTTGATTTGATCTTATCTATCAAGTTTATCTTTCTTATGTCCTTCACTGCTTTACTCTATTACACTTGGTCACTGAACTCTGCCAAAATACTTCACTAGTCTAAATCTATTCTCTGCTCATTCCTCTCATTCCCTTTGTATCCTCTCACACACAAACATTAGGGTTCTGATCTTCTCTTATATAGACAAGTGAACCTATTCAAGATTTAAGATCTACGATTCAGATTTACTCTTTTTGTTGCTTAAGCTTTCCTAATTCTGATTGGCTCCAAGTGTTGCATTGGGATCAATGATTCTAAAATAGGAGCGTAATCACCTCCATGATTTCCTCAACAAACAAAATACAAAACATGAATGTCGGCAAAAATATTTTACCTCGATGATTGTGCCATAACAAACTCATATGTCAGTTCTGGTTAACTCGGCAATTAATGTCTTTGGTACTCGACATTCACTATACTTGGTGTTCGCTAATATCTCTATCACTCAGTATAAATTACTTCACATAGCTTGGCAAGAACTAACTCAAGTAATAAAAAAGTACTTAGTGACCATTGGTTTACTCAGCAGTGACTACTACTCGATAAATATATATTACAAGACTCGGCCTATACATGATGACTCAGTCGCAGTGATGACCGACCAACATTGCCTAGATAATAGACAACAAAACTATAGGGATCTACAGAGGTATCCTTGACATCTAGATTGAAGTTTAGACAAGAAAGGGGGAATAGCTAAATAGTTTGTATTGAGTTGAGAATTTTTAGGCTTATGTTGATGTTTTATGACTTTGATGCAATTGAAGCTTTCTTTTCATTAATAGATGGATCTATCCCCATAATGGTAGAACTTACCTAACATTTTATTATTATTATATGTTATATTTATAAAATATAAATTTTACATATATGTTCAATATGAAATTAACATTATATATCCTAATTATAATTTATTATAATAATAAATATTTTAATACATTATATATTAGCATGTCTCAATACTTATATATATATTAAAAAAAAATCCTTATAATGTAAATTATGAATATATTTTAATTTTGAAATTAAGATTGCATATCTTAATTATAATTTATAATTCACTAATAAATATTTGATGTATTATATATTAATATGTCTTAATACTTATTAAATAAATCCTATATACTAAATTTATTTTCTTTTAATTTGACTAATTAAAAAAATACGTATATATTTTTATTTATCTAGAGACATATATGTAGATCAACTTCAAAATTATAAAAAAATAAATTATTAACGGATAAAACCTTACCAAGTCCAACCTTATGCATCATTCCATTTCCACTTTGGCATAATGCTATGCAAGATCCCAAAGAAAATGGATACACCACAATGTTCATACTTTATATTTAGTTTTATGAGTTAATGACTAGTTTAGTGGATTACCTAACAAGGCACTGTTGGAAATATTCAAGACTATCTAGGTTACTAAGAGGAGAGGGGTGAATCAGTAACTTCAAAACTTTTAACAGGTTTAGATCTTAATAATATTAGATTGATAATCTGACTGCATGCATGAGTAATAGAAAGAATAAAACATTCATAACACTTTGAACACAGAGATTTGGTGACCCAGAAACCTTCCAAGTAGAAAGTAAAACTAGGGTGGGGATGACACCCACAAAACTTCAATACTGCAGTACAAAGTTTGTCAGTTAAGGCTTACAATGATCACTTCTGATGATCTGTCCTATTAGGAGCAATAAGGACTGCTAGGTCCACCTTGTTAGAGGATTTACAAACATACAATGAAGTATGCACTCGGTTAAGAGATTTTACAAAGACTGTTAAGTCTACCCGGTTAAAGGATTTCAAGCTGATTCACCTGTTAGGATGAAATAGTAAATCTCTTACTTGCAACTGTACTTGTTGATTGAGATTTATCTGATGTACTGATCACCTTCTGTGATGGATAGATCTTTGCTACTTCTTATACTACTATAGCCCTTTGTAATTCGCTTATCTCTGCCTTTCTCTCTTTTTCATAATTCACTATTTTTCTTCACTTTTGGATATGATATAAAACATTGTTTATATATCAATCTAAAACAATTACAACATAATTACAAAGTCGGCTCTTAAACAAGCTAACACAAATATTACTGAGTCGGCCCAAATATAGTGACTCAGTTACTGCAAACTAACTTGGTGGCTTTCTGATACTCGGCATCCATTGCGTTACTCGGTATCATCATGCACTCGGTAGAAGTGGAGGCATGGTCCATACTAACCACTCGGTTGTAGTTTTGAACATGGTATATACTGGAGACTCAGTAGATATAGTGTCACTCGGTAAACACTGTCTTGCTCGGTAAGCACTGTTCTGCTTGGTAAGCACTGTTATGCTCGGTAAGCACTGTTCTGCTCAGTAAGCACTGTTATGCTCGGTAAGCATGCAGAGTCTGAATAAGTGTTGTCACTGATGACAATCATACTTAATGCCAACAATCTCCCCCTTTGGCATTAGTGACAAAACACTTATTGCCCAAAACTTATATACACAATCATGCTGACACTGGTTTTGTATATACATTTCATGTTTCCCTTATATAGTATACATACAAATATCTTATTTCACCTCATACTCATATTTTCTATTTATACTTTCTCCCCCTTTTTGACAATAATGCCAAAGGTGTATATACAAATATTTTACACAGAGATACCAAAATGTGAGAGAAAATCATAATGCACCTTTCCAATTAGTGCTAGAGTTCTATCCCAATTCTCTTGCAAAATCTTGCATGTATGGAGTGCAACTTGGACTTCTGCAGAGAGTTCAATCATGTGATCTGCAATTGAAAACTGATTGTCGTGGATCAATGTTTTTGAGTATGGAATATGCTTCTACATTGTATCCATGATGGGAAGGATCATGTTCTGAATATCTACTAATGTTGATCTAATCCTTGCATCTTCTTTCAATAACTCTAACTTCTTATCAGATAGAAATCTAACTATCATCTAATGTGCAGAGCTTGAACTAGGTTCAAGTTGCAACTTTTGCACACTGATCTTCAGATCCTCATCAATCTTATTTATTTTGTCTTTAATTTACTTTGAGAACTCGGCAACATTACAGATTTTGACAAAAAGAGATGTTACCTTGGAATAGGAGGACTCAATGCTAGTCAAAACTAAAGATAACCCTACTTGACTGATAGCTATTTGTTGAGCAATGTGCTCAAGCACTTCATTTTCAAACTTCTTCTCAGCCTTTTCAAGCAGCTTGTTTGTTCCAGAGGAATCATCATTAAACCTGTTAATTGCTTCTGCCAACTGCAACAAAATGTGTTGAGAGGAATCAACTTTAACACCTATAGCTTCTGTCAAAATGTTCTTGGCATCCTCAATGATCTTATATTCCTTATCTCTATCTTCTTTTAGTTTCTTCTGCTTTGCTTTCTTCTAGAGGAGTTCACCAACTATTTGCATTTGATCTGCAGTGAGGTTTGCAAAATCTAGCTGGGGAATTTGTATCTCCTCATCTAGATCTATACCTTCTACTACACTATTACTCAAAAAATTTGTATTCGGTTGAGTCTTTATACTTATTGCCTTTGTAGTAGAAATTATTGTAGACACAGTAGGACTAGTAGTGAAAACTAATAAACTTTTGATTAATGGGATGCTAACTGGAATACTTGATGAATCAAAAACTGAAGTATTTATAACTGTAGAATCTGAAGTACTTACTGCTAAAAAACTCAAATTTGAAGAAGGTATAGAAGACTGCAACTTGGTGGAAGAAGGAGGCTGAAGCTCGGTAGATGAAGTGGTAGCCACTTCTATCATTGATACATTGAGTTGTGCTAGTGATGATTGGACATTTGATGTATTTGAGGGAGTTGTTACAATCACACTTGAAGTTTTCTTTGAGCTAGATGTAGCAATTTTTACTGGAGAGTGGGGAAGTGAGGCAATTACCTCTACAGCTATCCGAACTGGATCATCTTCCTCAACATTCTCCTCAGCTTCCTCGATAGCTTCTGTCCCTGCTTCCTCTGTCACAACATTATCAATCTGAACTGTTTCTTCTTCTTCTTCTTTATCACTGTCATCTTCAATATCTTTGATTATCATAGTTTCAGTACTCGGTTTGTGAAGATGATAGATGTTTTTCCAAGTAGAATTTGTACTCTTCACAACCGACTCTATATCTTTGATCAAAATTAAACAACTGTTGAATTTTAGTGTCATCTTGCACTCATTTTCTATCAATGCCTTATTTCATCATCTTTCAAACTTGGCATTAACTATCTTAAGGTTTGAGCATATATGTCCTTGATAGTTTTTCTTGCATTGGACCATCTCATCTTTACTTATCCAATAGAACACCTAGAATTTGAGAAGCCATATCATCAAGTGAGTACTTCCATTTTCCCATTTTCTCAATGACAGCATCTTCTATTTCTTGCTGCTCTGCCTTTGATTTAATTTCATATTTGAGAGATTTGAAATTTGCAATTCTAGATCCTTCTCTTAAATCCTTAATCTTTTGTTCAAATAAGGGAGGAGGCCTTTTGAGTACTATATCATCATTGATTTTACCTGCCTTGCCCCTTGATCTTTTTCTTGTGAATACTACAGTGGATTCCTTGGTGATAGTTACGTTTCCTTTCTTCTTTACAGGCACTTGTTCTTCTTTATTCTCATCCTTTTCTTCTTCTTCTACAATATCTTCTCCTATGCCCTCGGTTAACATTAGAGGTGTGCTAGATTGCATCTTGGCCATCCTCTTTCTACCTTTGTTAACCACTTGTGGAAGTTTTATGCTTAGCTCAATTCTTATCTTAGCTTCATCATATGTTCCAAAGCATGGAGCCTTTGGATCAACAGGTTGATTTACTTGGGCTTCAATTATATCCTTTGTTTCATCAATGTCTACCTCATAAGGAAGAGGTTTCACCCATACAATCCTGGGCCTTACTGCCTGAATGTATACTCTATCACAATCAACCATGAAACAAATATCATCTTTATAATCTTCCACCAGTTTTAGTGGAATCCAGAATCTATTATTCATCTTCTCCTTAAAAGATTCAAAATAGTTATCCATTATGCTTGTAAAATTCTCACCCATTTCTGCAATATACTCATTTATCTGATAAAGAATAGGTACATCCTTTCTCCATTTTACTGTGCCTTTTGATGGGAAAAACTTTTGAGCATAGAAAAATAAACAAACCAACAGTGAGCCAAACTTACATGGATTGTTCTTTGAGGTTTGGATGCTCTCCATGTTCTTGTTGAACTGTCTCAACAAAAGATCTGCTAGGTCAAATGATAGATTGTTCTTCACAATTTTATAGGCTAGGTCAACTGCTTCACACGGAACACTATTCTATCGACTTGAACTATATATCTTCTGTGCTATTACATATGTACCAAATTATAGTTCTACATCGGTAATACTGTTAATTTTCATACCTCTACCGTCCCATTCGGCTAGGGTTTTCTTTTCTAGCTCTACCCGACCTAGGGTTTTTGTAGATTTAGCCTTGGCAAGCATGGGAAGACTAGTGACTTGGTGAATCATCTTCTTTATTATTTCCACTGGTTTCTCAAGCCAAATTTTACCTTCATGTACTCGGCTCAGAATATATCTTATCCATTTTATTTGGAAACCCCGAGGCAAGTGGGTGATATGTGTTAAACCCTTTTCTTCCAAATGTTTATGTCCTGGTTTGAGAACA
The DNA here is from genome assembly GCA_027943335.1 of Chamaecyparis obtusa. Lineage (NCBI taxonomy): Eukaryota > Viridiplantae > Streptophyta > Pinopsida > Cupressales > Cupressaceae > Chamaecyparis > Chamaecyparis obtusa. The sequence goes on along the minus strand of BSBK01000775.1, from coordinate 105,742 downwards.
CCATCAACACACAGTTCATCATGAACAACATCTATCTCTAGGGTTCCAAGTTCTTGAATTGTACCTTTAAAATGATTGCGAATGTCATTTACAAGAAGTACCTTTGGAGGAATTTGAGACTGAGCTCCACTCAAATCTAGGGTTTCTGCAACCGTGGGCACGAGTTTGAAATCCGGTGCTTTCCATTCTCCATGAACTAACATTTCCAAACCTTTCTTTACTTTGGTGCTGGATGAAGCCATGGTAGCATGGTAGAAAAATTTTTGCTTTAAAATTTTCCTTTGAATCGCTTGATCGCACTAGAAATTTCTCTACCCAAAATGCTAATATTCGCGGTGAAGAATGAACTTGATTTCATGCTTTTTGTTAAAAATTTGTCATTAATGCTCCATAGGAATTAGGGTATTGAATTTGATAGACTATCATCCACTATGCATTAAATGCTCGGTGAAGATTCCACAATTCAGAGAACATACAAATTCATACTTCTTCGACCTTACTCGGTAACCAAATGAAGTTAGGTTACTCCCGACCTTGCTCGGTGGTAACTGATACCGACCTTCTTGTGATCCTTTTGTATCTCACATACTGATTTGGATCAGTCTTCCTTTTAGTTCAGGAACTATTTTGGAATATGTCTATGAAGATACAGTTCCAGTGCTTTCTTAGAGACTAGTTAGAGTTCATAGAGCCACTCCCTTCATGAGTGACTACATTACTTGGACTGGTTTGCTCAATAGGTTTAGGAATCCACTGCTGTCTTATCTACTTCCTAATGCTATTTTATTTTGCTTTCTTTTCATCTTCAACTTTGCCTAAATTCATGCAGTTTTTAGCTATGTGACCAAGCTTAGTGCAATTATAACATCTTATGGTAGAATCCCTTTTTCTCAAGTGATGCCTTACACAATTCATGCCAATGTGTCCATATTCTCCACAGTAATGACATCTACACCAAGTGTTGTAATCCCAACCAAACATTGCTTTAATAATTTGTTTCGCTGGATTGGGTGTTTTAGTTCTGCATTCTGATGCCTTATGACCTTGTTTGCTACATTTGTGACATTTGCCTTCAAATCTTGGTTTCTCCTTGCATTCATTTGCTTTATGACCAAGTTGATTGCAATTGTAGCATTTTCCATTGAATTTTTCTTTTCCATTGCTCCAACATTTGTTTGAAGTATGACCAATTTTTCCACAGTGATTACAAGTAGGTTTCTGATTCTTTTGAGTACCTTGTTTGGAGGATTCACCTTCCTCTTTGTATCCAAGTCCTACTTTTCCTTTTTGCCTATGAAGGTTTCATTCATACACCTGATTCATATCTTCTTGAGATTTCAACATTCTCTCATTGATTTTCCTTTTAGCATCTAGGTCACTCATCACTCTTAAATTGATTTGCTTTTCAGATCTCAGCTCCTCTCTTATATTTTCATTTTCCGATCTCAGAGTCAAGATTTCTTCATTTGCATTGGAGATTTGATCAAAAAGGTTTTCTAGCTGAAGATTTTTATTCTGGATTTCATTGTTCTTTCCATCTATTTCATCTTTCATCTTATTTCTTTGTTCCAAGATTTCACAGAATCTTGTTGACTGAATTTCCTGTTCTCTTTTCAATTTTCTCACTTCTTCTTGCAGAGATCCACTCTTTTCTAGAAGTTCTTTGATTGCGTTGTTTGCTTCATCTGAGCTGCTTGAAGGGAAAAAGTCTTCAATCTTTTCTTCAACATACTGGTGGTCATTGATCTAATTTGCAAGTTCCTTCCTTCTTTTTAGGGAAAGGGAAAGATGCTCTCTTGCTTCTTTGAGTTGAGTTATGGCCATTTCCAGATCTAGCTTTTCATTCTCAATTACTTTGTTAAGTCTGAATATCTCCATTGTCCTGAATCTTTTCTCAAGCTATCAAACTTTATTCTGAGAACCACGGAGCTCTGATACCAATTGCTGGAAATATTCAAGACTATCTAGGTTACTGAGAGGGGAGGGGTGAATCAGTAACTTCAAAACTTTTAACAGGTTCAGATCTTAATAATATTAGATTGATAATCTGACTACATGCATGAGTAATAGAAAGAATAAAACATTCATAACACTTTGAACACAAAGATTTGGTGACCCAAAAACCTTCCAAGTAGAAAGTAAAACTAGGGTGGGGATGATACCCACAAAACTTTAATACTGCAGTATAAAGTTTGCCGGTTAAGACTTACAATGATCACTTTTGATGATCTGCCTTGTTAGGAGCAATAAGGATGGCTAGGTCCACCTTGTTAGAGGATTTACAAACATACAATGAAGTATGCACTCTGTTAAGAGATTTTACAAAGACTGTTAAGTCTACCCGGTTAAAGGATTTCAAGCTGATTCACCTGTTAGGATGAAACAGTAGATCTCTTACTTGCAACTATACTTGCTAATTGAGATTCTCTGATGTACTGATCACCTTCTGTGATGGATAGATCTTTGCTGCTTCTTATACTATTGTAGCCCTTTGTAATTCACTTATCTCTGTCTTTCTCTCTTTTTCATACTTCACTATTTTTCTTCACTTTTGGATATGATATAAAACATTGTTTATATATCAATCTAAAACAATTACAACATAATTACAAAGTCAGCTCTTCAACAAGCTAACACAAATATTACTGGGTCAGCCCAAATATAGTGACTCAGTTAGTGCAAACTAACTCGGTGACTTTCTGATACTCGGCATCCACTGCGTTACTCGGCATCATCATGCACTCGGTAGAAGTGGAGGCACGGTCCATACTAACCACTCGGTTCTAGTTTTGAACATGGTATATACTGGAGACTCGGTAGATATAGTGTCACTCAGTAAACATTGTCTTGCTCGGTAAGCACTGTTCTACTCAGTAAGCACTGTTCTACTCGGTAAGCACTGTTCTGCTCGATGAGCACCATTCTGCTCAATAAGCACGCAGAGTCTGAATAAGTGTTGTCACTGATGACAATCATACTTAATGCCAACAGGCACATGTTCTAAAATATCCAATGGGACAAATGCCACAAATTGAAGACATGACATGGACATGATTAAAATGTTGTTAGTTGTTATTGGCACTGACTTCAAATAGTTTCAAAGCATGCAACAATTACATTATCCCTTTCCAGTGAAAATAAAATGTGACTTCAAATAGTTTTAAAGCATGCAATCATCTTGCATTGTTCTGGTATGATAATTATTGTTGATCGATGATTGTTAAAGTCAACTAGTCTTTTATTATTATAATATAATTTTAGCATTATATTTAAAATAATTCAGAAAAAACTTTTATATTTTTATTTTTTGTGAATTGAACCATCATTTAGAAATGAAAATGCATGCAACTATTTAAAAAAATGTTTAGTTATACTAAAACTAAATTATTTATTTATTTATAGTACTACACTCTTAAATCATTAAAATAAAATAAACACTATTATAAATACAAAAGCATGTAACTATTTTAATAAAGAAACTAGTTATAATAAAATTAAATTGTTTATTTATTGTACTACAATCCTAAATCACCACAAAGTATAAATACACATCAAGTAGAAAAGCCTTCTCACATTTTTTTTTACTAAGGAAAGTTGGGTGAGTAGATGAGTAGATTTTAGACTAGAGTTTTGATTGGTTCAAATGAGTTTATAGTTGAAGCATTTACTATCTTTCTCATTTTCTTTTGGGTCTGTCTTAATGTGTATTTGGATTCAGATTTCTCAAATGAATGGCTGCATAAATTTTTAACGTGAGATTTGTTTTGTATAGCAGGTGGTGGATAAAGAGACAGAGCAATAGTAGGGGATTATAGACTAAAACAAAAAAGACACGTCAATTTCTAAATTAAAAAATCATGGGGAGAAAGGGAGAATATTTTTGGGAGGAAAGGGGAGGAAATTGGAGAAGATTCATGAGTGTGACTGGTGTAATAGAAGAGGAGTTTTCAGAGACAATAACCAATCTTCCTAAGATCAATGTTTCACTTTCCTTTCAGGACATAGAGATGTTAGAATTGAAACTTCCTAAAGATGAATAATTTTTTGAGGCAATGACCCACCAATATGAACTAATGCCCAAGGAGAATTAAATATTAGAGAACAAAAGTCAGTTGGGTTTCATTTTCTTTGGGAATAGCTAAGAGAAATTTTTTAGATTGTAATGGATTCTCGCCTCTTTGAGTGTAATGGATTGTCATTTGATGCATGCTCTTTTGAGCTATTCAGACTTTTGAAACATTGACAGCTAGTTGACTATCCTAATGTATTATTTTTTCCTTCTTTTTTATTTACAAAAAAAGATGAACATGAAATAAATTCTTCATTTTAGTTAAATTTTAAGTCTTCAAATAATAATTTTTGAAAACAATTTTAATGTTAGATACTCTTGAACATGATGACCATGTCTTTCTAAATAAATAATGTATTTATTTTTAAATAACTTAAAAAATAAGTCAATTTTGGGTTTCATACTATGAAGATATTTTAGCCGATAGGATGTGGTCTGAGATTTTTTGAAGTTGCTGGCATACCTTGACTACATAGCTTATAACTTTTTGTGTATTTGTCCAATTTCATGTTTTATTTTTTTTGATAGAAAGAGAACTTCAATACCTAGGGCGTAGATATTTTTTAGAATTTTTTCTCTATCATTTATTTATTTTCCATAAGTGTCAAACATAGAGGTAGAAATATGGTGAAATATCTATGTTTAGAAAAACTAAAACTACAAAGTCATAATAAACTTAATATATATTAACATTATAATAATTCAAAAGAGTTTTCTCAGTAGTACCTCACTACATAGATAGGTTTTTCAAAAGGATTAATTTTATCTACCAAAAGATAAAGTCGAAGTGATTTTTTGTCATCATTTTAATAAGTGCAAAGGAGACTCCATTGTAAGTATGAATGAGGAGTATAGATTTTATATCAATTTTTTTTAATCTAAGAGGCTTTGAGATAACCATTTGTAATTAATTCCTTCAAATGGAACCTCTCAAGGCTTAAATCATCACATTTTATTAAAAATGTGTAATTTCAGCAAAACTCAGCATGTCTAAAAAAGTGTAACCCACTATTTTTCGCAATGAGGAAGGAGAATGTGTTTGGGCCTTTGCATTCAAGATGGGTAATGCCACAAATAAAAAAGAAGAGTTTTAGGTGTTTGAAAGGGGTCTAGATCTCTGTCTAAAAAGAAAAAAATTTATGTGCAAATAGAAGGGGACTCTCAAATATGTGTGAATGCAGTAGGGAAGGAACATATCCAAAATTGAATATTGAAAAGTATATTAACTATGATTAGACAAAAAATTGAAAAATTTAGGTTTTATTCTATTACTCATGTGTACTAGGAAGAAAATGGAATTGTTGATAGGTTGGCAAACATAGGTGTGGGTTGGGTAGAAGGGGAAAAAAAATTCATCATTGCAAGTCTAGATCTGTTCGTACCAAATTTAATAAAGATTGATCAAGAGGTATCCTTGAGTTCTAGATTGGAGTTGAGACAAGAAAGGGGGAATAGCTAAATAGTTTGTATTGAGTTGAGAATTTTTAGGCTTATGTTGATGTTTTATAACTTTGATGTAATTGCAGCTTTCTTTTCATTAATAGAAGGATCTACTCCCATAATGGTAGAACTTACCTTACATTTTTTTTTATATTATATGTTATATTTTATAAAATATAAATTTAACATATATGTCCAATATGAAATTAACATTATATATCCTAATTATAATTTATTATAATAATAAATATTTTAATACATTATATATTAACATGTCTCAATACTTATTAGATTGATCATTTATACTAAGTTATTTTTGCTTTAACTTGATTAATAAAAATAAATAAATATATAATTTTCATTTAGTTAGAAATATATATATATATATATATATATATATATATATATATATATATATATATATATATATATATATATATATATATATATATATATATATATATATATATATATATATATATATATATATATATATATATACATATATATATATTTATGTATATATAATCTTAATAATTAAAAATATATATATATTTTCCATATAATGTAAATTCTGAATATATTTTTAGTTTGAAATTAAAATTGCATATCTTAATTATAATTTATAATTCACTAATAAATGTTTAATGTATTATATATTGACATATCTTAATACTTATTAAATCAATCCTATAGACTAAATTTGTTTTATTTTAATTTGACCAATTAAAAAAATAAGTATATATATATATTTGTTTATCTAGAAGCATATACATAGATCAACTTAAAAATTATAAAAAAATAAATTATGAATGGATAAAACCTTACCAAGTCCTACCTTATGCATCATTCCACTTCCACTTCGAAACAATGCTATGCAAGATCCCAAAGAAAACGGATACACCACAATGTTCATACTTTATATTTAGTTTTACAAGTTAATGACTAGTTTTATGGATTACCTAACAAGGCACATCTTCTAAAATATCCAATGGGACAAACACCACAAATTTATGACATGACATGGACATGATTCACATATTGTTAGTTATTATTGGCACTGACTTCAAATAGTTTTAAACCATGCAATAATCTTGCATTATTCTGGTATGATACTTATTTTTTATCGATGATTGTTAAAGTCAAGTAGTCTTTTATTATTATAATATTATTTTAGCATTATATTTAAAATAATTCATAAATAACTTTTACATTTTTATTTTTTATGAATTGAACCATCATCTATAAATGAAAACGCATGCAACTATTTTTAAAAATGTTTAGTTATACTAAAACTAAATTATTATTTTTATTTATAGTATTATAGTCCCGAATCATTAAAATTAAAAAAACACTATTATAAATACAAATGCATGTAACTATTTTAATAAATAAACTAGTTATAATAAAATTAAACTGTTTATTTATAGTACTAGAATGCTAAATCACCACAAAGTATAAATACACATCAAGCAGAAAAGCCTTCTCACATTTTTTTTTACTAAGGAAAGTTGGGTGAGTAGATGAGTAGATTTTGGACTCGAGTTTTGATTGGTTCAAATGAGTTTATAGTTGAAGCATTTACTCTCTTTCTCATTTTCTTTTGGGTTTGTCTTAATGTGTATTTGGATTCAGATTGCTGAAATGAATGGCTGCATAAATTTTTAACGTGAGATTTGTTTTGTATAGTAGGTGGTGGATAAAGAGACAAAGAAATAGTAGGAGATTATGGACTGAAACAACAAAAACATGTCAATTGCTAAATTAAAAAATCATGGGGAGAAAGGGAGAAGATTTTTTGGAGGAAAGGGGAGGATATTGGAGAAGCTTCTTCAGTGTGATTGGTGTAATAGAAGAGGTTGTTTTCAAGAGCGAAGAAGAGGAGATTTTGGACGTAATAAACAATCTTCCTAAGATCAATGTTTCACTTTCCTTTCAGGACACAAAGATGTTAGAATTGAAACTTCCTACAGTTGAAGAATTTTTAGAGGCAGCAACCCACCAATATGAACTAATGCCAAAGGAGAATTAAAGATTAGAGAACAAAAGTTAGTTGAGATTCATTTTCTTTGGGAATAGCTAAGAGAAATTTTTCAGATTGTAATGGATTCTCACCTCTTTGAGTGTAATGGATTGTCATTTGATGCATGCTCTTTTGGGTTGTTCAGACTTTTGAAACATTGACAGTTAGTTAACTGTCCAGATGTATTATTTTTTCCTCCTTATTTATTTACAAAAAATGATGAACATGAAATAAATTCTTCATTTTAGTTAAATTTTCATTCTTCAAATAATAATTTTTGTAAACAATTTAAATGTTAGATACTCTTGAACATGATGACCATGTCTTTCTAAATAAATAATGTATTTATTTTTAAATAACTTTAAAAACAAGTCAATTGTGGGTTTCATACCATCAAGATTTTTTAGTCGATAGGAGGTGATTTGAGATGTTTTGAAGTTGCTGAAATACCTTGACTACATAGCTTATAAATTGTTGTGTATTTGTCCAATTTCATTTATTTATTTTTTTATAGAAAGAGAACTTCAGAACCTAGGGCATTGATATTTTTTAGAATTTTTTTTCTCTCATTTATTATTTTTTCATAAGTGTCAAACATAGAGGTAGACATGTGGTGAAATATCTATGTTTAGAAAAACTAAAAATACAAAGTCATAATAAAATTAATCTATATTAACATTATAATAATTGGAAAGAGTTTTTTGAGTAGTACCTTACTACATAGATAGATTTTTTAAAAGGATTCATTTGATCTACCAAAAGATAAAATCGAAGTGATTTTTTGTCAGCATATTAATAGGTGCGAAGGACACTCCATTGTAGGTATGAATGAGGAGTATAGATGTTATATCAATTTTTTTTAATCTAAGAGGCTTTGAGATAACCATTTGTAATTAATTCCTTCAAATGGAACCTCTCAAGGCTTAAAACATCACATTTTATTAAAAATGTGTAATTTCAGCAAAAATCAATATGTCTAAAAAAGTGTAACCCACTATTGTGTGTAATGACGAACGAGAATGTGTTTGGGCCCTTGCATTCAAGATCGGTAATGCCAAAAATAAAAAAGAAGAGTTTTAGATGTTCAAAAGGGGTCTGGATCTCCGTCTAAAAAGAAAATTTTGTGTGTGGAAATAGAAGGGGACTCTCAAATATGTGTAAATGTAGTAGGGAAGGAACATATCAAAAATTGAATATTAAAAAGTATATTAACTATGATTAGACAAAAAATTGAAAAATTTAGGTTTTATTCTATTTCTCATGTGTACTCAGAAGAAAATGGAATTGTTGATAGGTTGGCAAACATAGGTGTGGGTCGGGTAGAAGAGGACAAAAAATCATCATTGCAAGTCTAGATCTGTTTGTACCAAATTTAATAAAGATTGATCAAGAGGCATCCTTGAGTTCTACATTGGAGTTTAGACAAGAAAGGGGGAATAGCTAAATAGTTTGTATTGAGTTGAGAATTTTTAGGCTTATGTTGATGTTTTATGACTTTGATGTAATTGGTGCTTTCTTTTCATTAATAGAAGGATCTAACCCCATAATGGTAGAACTTACCTAACATTTTTTTTATATTATATGTTATATTTTATAAAATATAAATTTTATATATATGTTCAATATGAAATTAACATTATATATCCTAATTATAATTTATTATAATAATAAATATTAACATGTCTCAATACTTATTAGATTGATCATCTATACTAAAAAAATTTTGTTTTAACTTGGTTAATAAAAATAAATAAATATATAATTTTCATTTAGTGAGATATATATATATATATATATATATATATATATATATATATATATATATGAAAATTTAATAAATAATTATATTTTCCATATAATCTAAATTCTGAATATATTTTTATTTTGAAATTAAGATTGCATATCTTAATTATAATTTATAATTCACTAATAAATATTTAATGTATTATATATTGACATATCTTAATACTTATTAAATCAATCCTATATACTAAGTTTGTTTTGTTTTAATTTGACCAATAAAAAAAAAGTATATATATTTTTGTTTGTCTAGAAACATATATACATAGATCAACTAAAAAATTATAAAAAAATAAATTATTAATGGATAAAACCTTACCAAGTCCTACCTTATGCATCAGTCCACTTCCACTTAGTAATAATGTTATGCAAGATCCCAAACAAAATGGATACACCACAATGGTCATACTTTATATTTAGTTTTACGAGTTAATAACTAGTTTAGTGGATTACCTAATAAGGCACGTGTTCTAAAATATCCAATGTGACAAACTCCACAAATTGACGACATGACATGGACATGATTAACATGTTGTTAGTTGTTATTGGCACTGACTTCAAATAGTTTTAAAGCATCCTGCAATTAAATTATCCCTCTCCAGTGAAAAGAAACTGTGACTTCAAATAGTTTTAAAGCATGCAATCATCTTCAATTGTCCTAGTACTTATTGTTGATCGATGATTGTTAAAGTCAAGTAGTCTTTTATTATTATAATATTATTTTAGTATTATCTTTAAAATAATTCAGAAATAACTTTTACATTTTTATTTTTTATGTATTGAACTGTCATTTAGAAATGAAAACACATGCAACTATTTAAAAAAATGTTTAGTTATACTAAACTTAAATTATTTATTTATTTATAGTTCTACAATCTTAAATCATTAAAATAAAATAAACACTATTGTTAATACAAATGCATGTAACTATTTTAATAAAGAAACTAGTTATAGTAAAATTAAATTATTTATTTATAGTACTATAACCCTAAATCACCACAAAGTATAAATACACATCAAGCAGAAAAGCCTTCTCACATATTTTTTATATTTTTTCTGATTAAGGAAAGTTGGGTGAGTAGATGAGTAGATTTTGGACTCAAGTTTTGATTGTTTCAAATGAGTTTATAGTTGAAGCATTTACTCTTTTTCTTATTTTCTTCTGGGTCTGTCTTAATGTGTATTTGGATTCAGATTCTTGAAATGAATGGCTACATAAATTTCTAATGTTGGCTTTATTTTGTATAGCAGGTGGTGGATAAAGAGACAGAGCAATAGTAGGAGATTGTGGACTGAAACAACAAAGACACATCAATTGCTAAATTAAAAAAGCATAGGAAGAAAGGGAGAAGATTTTTGGGAGAAAAGGGGAGGAAATTGGAGAAGATTCATCAGTTTGATTGGTGTAATAGAAGAGGATATTTTCTGTTGGAAATATTCAGGAAGTAACCGAGTTACTGAGAGGGGAGGGGTGAATCAGTAACTCCAAATTTTCTTTCCATTTTAACATGTAATTTACTTTTTAACCTTTGCATACAGAAAGCATGAAACTTAAAAACATTTACAATAATGACACATAGATTTGGTTACCCAGAAACCTTCCAAAAGAAAGTAAAACTGGGGTGGGGATGAAACCCACAAAGCTTTAATACTGCAGAATAAAGTTGGTCGGTTAAGGCTTACAATTTGATCACTTCTGATGATCTGCCCTGTTAGGAGCAATAAGGATTGCTAAATCCACCCTGTTAAAGGATTTACAAACATACAATGAAGTATGCACTCGGTAAAGAGATTTTACAAAGACTGTTAGGTCTACCCGGTTAAAGGATTTAGTACTGATTCACCTGTTAGAATGAAACAGTAGATCTCTGCTTTGCAACTGGATTGCTGATTTGAGATTCGCTGATGTACTGATCACCTTCTATGATGAATTTGTCTTTGTTGTACCTTATACTTCTGAAGCCTTCTGTAATTCGCTTATCTCTGCCTTTCTTTCTCTTTCACATATGTTTTTTTTATTCATATATTTCATTACATCTTTTTATTTTTACAACATTGTTTATATACAAGTTTTAAACAATTAACTACAATTATAATTACACAGTCGGCTTGACAAGTAAACATAAGTGCTACTAAGTCGGCCCAAGTATGGTTACACGGTTCCTGCAAACTGACTCGGTGACTTTCTGATACTCGGCGTCCACTGCATTACTCGGCATCGTCATGCACTCGGTAGAAGTGAAGGCATGGTTCATACTGATCACTCGGTAGGTTTTGAACTCGGTAAGTACTGGTGACTCGGTAGACATGATGTTACTCGGTTTACACTGTCCTGTTTGGTTTGCTCGGTTTCCACTATCTGCTCGGTTTGCACTGTCTGCTCGGTTTGCACTGTCTGCTCGGTTTGCACTGTCTGCTCGGTTTGCACTGTTTGCTCGGTTTGCACTGTTTGCTCGGTTTGCACTGTTTGCTCGGTTTGCACTGTCTGCTCGGTTTGTATCCAGAATGCAAATAAGTGTTGTCACTAGTGGCAATTCTGCTTAATGCCAACAATTTTCAAGAGCGAAGAAGAGGATTTTTTGGAGGCAACCATCAATCTTCCTAAGATCAATGTCTCACTTTCCTTTCAGGACACAGAGATGTTAGAATTGAAACTTCCTGAAGAATTTTTTGAGGCAATGACCCACCAATATGAACTAATGCTCAAGGAGAATTAAAGATTAGAGAACAAAAGTTAGTTGGTTTTCATTTTCTTTGGGAATAGCTAAGAGAAAAAAATTAGATTGTAATGGATTCTAGCCTCTTTGAGTGTAGCTTTCTATCTTGTCATTTAATGCATGCTATTTTGAGTTGTTCAAACTTTTGAAACATTGATAGCTAGTTGACTGTTCAAATGTATTATTTTTTCTTTTTTTAATTTATTGAAAAAAGATGAACATAAAATAAATTCTTCATTTTAATTAAATTTTTAGTTTTTAAATAATAATTTTTGAAAAAAAAATTAAAGGTTAGATAATCTTGATGACTATGTCTTTCTAAATAAATATTGTATTTAGTTTTAAATAAATTAAAAAATAAGTCAATTGTGGGTTTCATAGTATCAATTTTTATTAGTCGATAGGAGGTGATCTGAGATTTTTTGAAGTTGTTGATGGTGTTGGAGAGGACATGAGATGTAGGTCTGAATCTGAGGGTTTGGGAGTGTTTTTTATCACCATGACTGTTGAGAGGTTTTATTCAAGGATGGACTCGACAAGTCTTTTGAATAGCGGCCATGAAGACCAAGGTTACAGAGAAAGTCAGTATTATTTTGTGAGACAAACTTTTCTTTAGGGTGATTATTTTTCTGTAGAGGAAACCTTGAATGGAAGCTCTAGAACTGGGTGGACATGTCATGAACTGTTTAACGATTACAGGAAATGCACAACTTGTTTTTTTTTTAAAGGCATTAGAAACTTGTAATTAAATGCATTTGGCAGACATAAAGTCATATTCCATAATCTTTGTCAGCATCCTCCCAATTTGTGCCAAAATTGGAACTTTAGAATAGGACGTGAAGATCCATCGAAGCATAATAAATTATTTTTATTTATTTTAATTTAAAAAAAAGAAATTCAATTTCAAAATATTTTGAAAAAAAGGTGATCTTTAGAAAGTTTAGTTTCTTGCAGAAAATATATTTATAAAACTACAATTTACAATGAAATTTTAAAATTATTTTGTTTACATTACAATTAATTATCACTAATAAACACAGCTTCTACAACAGTACCCTTTAATATAAAAAATCAAACTATATTTTTACTATCAGCTACCAAGAATATTCATAAGTAAGAAGAATATAGAAGACACTGTTGTAAAGGCATACAGTCATATGCTTCAATTTGTTAATATGGATTGTTATATTTGGGATATATATTTGTAGAGATAAACTTCATAATAGAATAATAATAATAATTACAATTTTAGTAGAGGATTATAATTTTCTGGATTTTTTTATTTTTTTTTCTAAAAGAATCACTAAATGTTACAATCAAATTATCACAACATTTTTTACATTTATCGTATATATTATAACACAAGAGAGCGACACCATCTGGAAACATTGAAGTTGTGAAAGAATAGGATATTGTATTATACAAAACCATTTTCAAATGCATATGTGAATGCTATTAGTATGAGTGAATTTGCTAGGTTCATTTAGTATGAATTTTAGTATTTATTAATGGTACCTCTACGGATAAGAATTTATTTTTCTCCATTCTCTTGGAAAGGAAATTCATTATATGTAATGGTTAAGTTTTTCCATATTAGATGTTATAGTTACAGATATTGTCTCTATTGAGTTAGTTTTTTTCCATATTTTTATTTATCTTTCACAATTATATATCACATTTTATAGCTACAAATATTTTCTCTATCATATGCTTCTTGAAAGTTGCCCCATGCTATGTGTAACATACCTTTTATAGGTTTAAATGTTAGAAAAACAATATTACATAGGCTAACTAGAGAGACAAATGAAAGAAAATTACACAATAGGTTTTTAAATTCCTATATCAAATGACCTCAAGAAATGGAAATAACATTTCTTGAATCTATAAAAGTCTTTCTCATATGCAAAAAGTCTTTAAGGATTTAAATGGAAAGAGATAAAAGTAAAAACTATTACTAACATTTACCCATAATTCTATAGCATTAATGTGGAAGACTCTAAACACTTTGAAACATTCTGTTGGAGCAAGTTACTCTTATACAAGAACTTTGAGAACATAGAATATGACATAGGATTTACTGAAAAGGAAATAATCACAAATTGGAAACAACTGAATGCAAACTACAATGATGTATGGTTTTTGAACCATACTAACAAAGTGTATATTAGACCCAAAGATGAAGAATACATCGACAATCACACACACACACACACACACACACACAAAATGAGCCTTGTCAATGAAGCACTTGGTGAAATTTTTTATATGTATACAATAAGTGGATTGAATTCCCTAAATGTCCCCATGTCTATTATAACAAGAGATGATCACTATAAAGGCCCATCCTAGAATCCAAAAGACCTAAATTTTTTACCAATAACACCTATAACACTAAACAATCAAAGGAAAATACCAATTACAATGGCATGGTGATGCAACCCAATTTTAATCATGAACAAGTATCATAAAGAATTCATGAAAACAATAGATTATTTTAGAATTCACAACTCTTCATTATTCATCCATCTACTCTCTGTCTGACAAAAATAAGAAACACTAATTTAACCAAATTCAAAAATTATCATTTTTGATAGATTTTCACAAAATTCATTTTTTTGTCATTTTTAGTAATTTTTAAAACAACTCCTAAAAAAATGATTTTCCCCTAAAGCAGACCTAAACTAAGATAATAAGAATTGCCAACTAATCTTCAAAATTAGAAACATGATTTCGAACTTATTAAAAAATACAACTTTCTAAAAACTTTAAAAAATACTAAAAGCCAATTTTGGAGGCCCAAATGAACTTTCTAGCTCCTAAAAAAGATGTCAAATCGGCTACCTACTAAGCTGAGCTCCATCGAAAATCCAAAAGGCTTGTCCTAAAGAATCTAATTGTAAAATCTTCATAAAAATCAAGTCAAAAGTTATGATTGTTGGAAGTCCATGCATCACATGGGCTATTACAACTCAAAAATCCTAGGGTTTAACACTCTTAAAAGAGACCATTAATATTTTAAAAAAATAGAAAGACAAGGCCTAACATTTACAACCTTATCAAGAGTAAAATTATTAGATGGGGTTTGCACTGATTCGACATTCTCCTTGGACAGATATTCTAAAATGCAAAACAACCCATATACAATAATCATAAACAAAGAAGAAATTCATTTACAACAACTATGCTTCTAAAAAAGGTCAATATACTTCTCACCTTGAATAATATATTCTAGCTTAAATATCATATATTTCAATCCTAACATGTGTTCATCTTATAGGGATACCTCTACCATAGGAGGAACTAAGGAACATTAGAGTCCAAGAATAAAAATCTACACATTGTGCATTGTACAAATCTCATGGACATAATCTTGATCAAAGAAATACAACCACTCCATGGGAAATCACTAACAACATTTCAAAAATACATGAATCATGCCAACTATATTCTCATTAATGTGATGAGTTCCATTAGACCAAAGTTACACCTAAAGATAGATAGTAGACTACGTGAGGGTTTTCCAAGCCAACATACTATAAACTTTGGAGAAATATGTTAGGAATAATAGTCCATAATACAACTGAGAAGGGGGGTGAATCAATTGTATGAGAGATTATTAAACTTTAAACTTTGAATATCAGCAATATCAAATCCAATGAATACAATGAATGCCAACACATTAATGCAATATTTTGGTCTTGGGGAAACCATGTTAAAGTTTAAAACCCCAGTGGGAATTAGCACCCACAAATGATGTAATGAGAGTATAGTATCCTTGTTAGAAGATTTATCCTTGTCAGGAGCTTATTGAAACATTACAGTACACAGTCCTTGTTAGAGGACAGACCCTATTAGGATTCAAGAGAGAAGGGTGGGCTCACTACCCAAAGAAAATTAAATCCACCTTCACAACTCACTGTTTGCAATAAGTGTATATGAAGACATACACAATCTTTTGAACTGTCTGATAGAAAGTATCTTTGCTTGATCAGTTCCAATGAAGCTCACCAGTAATCCTCTTCTCTACATCCAGCAAACACAAGCTCGCAACTCTTCCAAATTCTTTTACATCACATATATTCTCACCATGTCTTTTCCAAAAGAAAAGATCTTATATATATATACCCTATTACATTCTACATGATCAGGTCAACTCATTAGGCTTTCCTAATTACAAAAACTCTTTCTAAGATACACATGGTATCTAAAAAAAGTATACAATGATTTCATTACAACAATTAAGGACCGACATCCTTAATTTTCATTTTCCAAACAAAATGCACGCTACACTTCTGAAGTCAGCTCCCAAATAAGTCTTCTCTAGATCACATGCCTATCACCCAACATTCCATACCTTTCACTAACCAAAGAACATCCATCAGTGCCTTGTCTTTTATCTCTTAAGGTCACATCCACTTAATCCATGTCATTTGTAAGATATACCAAAAACACAGAGACTCACTCTGTCAACTTCCACTATCATTGTCCAATAACCATTCTTCACCAAAACATATGTAACTCATCCAATATGCATCGTTACATGATATGATCTTGGATATAAGATCACAACATCTTTTTGTACACTCATATATCTTTACACACTCTAAAACATATGTATAGTGTGCGTACACTATCATAATCAGCTTGTACTCTTCAGAGAGACATATGTTGACATCAATGAAAAACCACAAATGACAATAGTATGAATGCCCATTCAGTAATGTAGTGATTAAACATATTAATTTTATCAATCACCACCCCATGAATTAGAAATATCCAACAATCTCCCACTTCGGCATTGATGTCAACATATGAGAAAATCCACCATCCCAAAGTTATATCAATCCAAAGCTCTGCAACCAAATAGTACTATATACAATCTCCCCATATAGTAGGGATTTTCTCATAGAAACACTCCCCCTTTGACAATAATGGCTAAGGGTACCATGAGTCATCAACTATTCTCCAAAACCTTTCTTTCATGATCACTCCCCCTGAGGAGTAGATCCCTACATCCAGTCCAGAATATGATAAGACCCTAAAAACCTCTGGACTTATGCATCCCTACATTATTTAATTCTAACTAGGAGGGGCCTGAACCCCAAGCATACCTCTGAGATATTCAAAGGTATTTCTTGGCAATGGCTTTATGAAGATGTCTATAATCTGTTCTTTTGAACTAATATACTCTAATTTTATTTCCTTCTCTACCACCTTGTCTCTCAAGAAGTGATACTTGATATCTAAATATGTTTATTTTTAGAGTGCATCACTGAATTCTTTGACATATTCACTATACTGGTATTATCACAATGAATAACCATGGGTTCATCAAAATTTATTCCAATGTCCTTCAGAATTTGTTTCATCCAAACAATTTGAGTGCAATTTATAGCAGCAACAACATACTCTGATTCTATAGTAGATTGAACTATACAATCTTGCTTCTTACTTAGCCATGAAAGCAAATTTTTCCCAAGGAAAAATGCACCACCACTAGTACTCTTTCTATCATCAATGTTTCCTACCAATTCAACATCATTATAAGCATGAAGTTCAAAGCTATCATTTATGCCATACCATAAGCCATAGTCTATTGTTCCTTTCAGATATCTCAGTATCCTTTTCACAGCAGCTAGGTGTGTCTCTTTGGGTTCTGCCTAATATCTAGCCACGATCCCAACAGCATTAGCAATATCTAGCATGGTGTGGGTCAGATATTGTAATCCTCCAACCATTGATCTATACTTGGTCCAAAAAACACACTTTGATTCATCATCGACTGTCTATTGAACTACAACTGATTTGGAATCTGATTGAAGAATATGTGATTAAAGATCACTGAGAAGTTGTTGATTAGATATGTAATATGATTAAATCAGTATTATGTTGTCATTGATGTCAAATAGTTTGATAGCACTTATCTTGTAAGTTACTATACCGAGACATCTAAAGAAAGGTGAAAGAGATGAAGAACAGAGGAATCTACATGGGGAAAGATGTACATGATAGATGAGGATAAGGAACACATTGAGTAACTTGTTGATGAGTCTATGACTTGATGATATTGACTTTATTATGTTGCATTCGTCTATGATGAAGTATAGAGTTGAAAGACACAAAGCATTGTTGTCGGTAAATGAAGCAATTCTAGTATACATCAAGGAAGTGTAGTGTATACCGATCATAGTATTAATCAAGCAGTGTTCACTGATGCATTTCTTTGTTAACCGAGTGGAACAGAATGAATTCAATGATTAGTTTAGCTGATAAGATTGATGAGCTGTAAAGTACCTCAATTTCAGTGATAATAGATAATGTTTTTTATAAAGATCGATGGCTAACAAAATTAAAGGAAGATATAATGGAGTAGATTGAAACATGTTATTGACACATCAATTGAGAAAATTTGAAGCGGAAAAATTTGATGGAGGAGAAGAAAATGATTTACTCATCTATATAAGAGATTTGAATTTCATTATGGAGGATGCTAAAAGAATTTGAAACTGGAGGAATATCGTGTGAACAAGGTTTTCATGCATTCTGATCATACTGGCTAAGTAAGAACCGAGCTGTAGAATAATTACTAAGCTACAAAGAGCAATTACCAACGGATGGTAAGTTGATATAGTATTGAATCTGAAGTGAAATATTGATCAGAAGGATTTGTATGGACTAAATATTGATTCTTAATCTACAATTGAAGTTGTATTAAGGTAGGTCATTTACTGTTACATATTTAACCATTGTATACAGTCAAAATCTCTTTACCGAGTGGACTCTGAAAGTCTTATGATGTATCATTCATAGAATGAATATTGTTATCCTATCAACCCCATAGTAAATCTTGGTCGGATGATAACTTCTAGTCTAAAATCCTCTAACAAGGTCACACCTGACAGTGTGTTTGTAAACCTTTAACAGGGTTGGGTCTTAACTGACCTCACTTCAGAAGAGTGAACAATTTTGGGTTGCTAGTCCTAGGTAGTTTTTCCCTTTACAGGTTTTCCATGTTAAATCTCTTGTGTTATGTGTTGATTGTGATATTTGTTTGCTATCATACTTTGAATGTTACATGTTAGATTTGATCGGTAACTATTATAGTATTAGACTAGTAATTGGTAAAAGCACAGACAGTGAAAGTATTTATTGTTTACCGAGGAGTAGAAATTGCAGAAGTTGTTTTGAATTATACATTTTGTTTTGGGACACTGGATAACTGATTCACCCCCCTGTCAATTATTCTAACACTGTCATCTTATTACCAGTCACCATGGGTGTGCCAACCGGTTTAGAGTCCTCCATTCCAAAAAAAATCAACATTTCTTTGAGATATTTAGTTTGAGAAATAAAAATGTCATCTTTGCTCTGATTTATTTGTAGTCCAAGAAATAATTTCATTTCACCTATCATGGACATTTCAAATTCATTTTCCATTTCCTTAGAAAATTTCTCACATAGGTCATCATTGCCTCAAAAGATAATATCATCAACAAAGAATTATATTATCAAAACTCCATCTTCACTAGTTCTTAAATACAAATTACTGTCAACATTACCTTTTCTAAATCCAAGCCAAAGTAATTACTTGTCTAACCTTGCATACCAAGCCCTTGGAGCTTGGTTTAGCCCATATAGAGCTTTCTTCAACTTTCATACCATGTCTCTATCTTTGCATAAAGGAAATCCATCAGGTTGTTCTATATACACTTGTTCTTCAAGATCTTCATTCAGAAATGTAGATTTCACATCCATCTAATACACCTTGAAGTTCTTATGTGCAACATAAGACAAAAATAATCTTACAACTTCTATTCTAGCAATAGGAGCAAACGTCTCTTCAAAATATATGCCTTCTTGTTGTAAATAGCCTTTACATACTAGTCTTGCTTTGTTTCTTACTACACCTCCTTCTTCATTCATTTTATTTCTGAAAACCCATTTAGTTCCGATTAGTTTTTTTTTCTTAGGCCTAGGAACCAATTCCCAAGTGTTATTATTCTTTATCTAATCTAATTCTTCTTTCATATCTTTTATCCAAGATTCATCTCTACAAGCTCCATCTGTATTCTTTGGTTCAACTTGAAAAATCAAACAAATTTCTTCTCTAACCTTTGATCTAGTCAATACTCCTTGATTTTTATTACCAATAATTTTCTTTTAAGGATGATTATTCTTTACATACCTTGGAGTTTTAGAAACCTCAGTAGCCTTATCTGTGTCATTATCAAATATATCATTTTCACATTCAGTCTCAAAAATTTATTCTTCTTCTACAACAACAACCTCTTTGATCTCTATAACTTGATTACAGTCATACATTCTCTCTTGTATCTGAAACCTTTCATCTATCTTCACATTGTTACTTTCAATTATTTTTCTTAAACTTAGATTGAAACATTTGTATGCCTTTCTCTTAGTAGAATAGCCAATAAAAATTCCTTCATCGCTTCTAGAATCAAACTTTCCTATCTCATCATCTCTCTTGATATAGCATTTACTACCAAATATTCTAAAATATTTTACAATAGGGGTATGATTAAACCATAATTCATAAGGGGTCTTATTTTTACATTCTCTGATTTGAATTATGTTCAATGTATACACCGTTGTCCCAACCACCTCTCTTCAATGCACATGAGATACATTTCCTTCAAGCAACATTGTCCTAGAAGCATCAAGTATAGTCTTGTTTCTTCGCTCAGCTATCCCATTCTATTGTGGAGTCCTAGGATCAGATATCTATCTTTATATTCCATGCTCTTCATAGTTTGAATTGAATAAATATGAAGTAAACTCTCCACCTCTGTCTGATCTTAAACATTTTATCTTTAAACCTCATTCATTCTCTACTTTTGCCTTGAATATCTTGAATTTATCAAATGCTTCTAATTTTTATTTTGAGTAAGTAATCCACATCATTCTAGAAAATTCATCGACAAAAATTATGAAATACCTTTCACCATAGTATTATTTTGTCCTTGTAGGTCCACATAGGTCTGTATGTACTAGCTCCAACTTTTCTTTTGATGTATATGCTTTTCTTTTATAACTGCTTCTAGTCTACTTTCCCATAACACATTCTCTACATATAGTGTTAGATGGTTTCACAATCCTTAGTAGATCTCTTAATGCATTCAAACTAGCCTTCACAATATTGTCAAAGTTAACATAACAAACCTTTTGTGCCATAACCAATTGTCATCTACTTTTGCAACAAAACAGGAAGCTCCAGATTTATTTAATTCAAATACATTACCTCTAGATTTGGTACCGGTTGCAATCAACTTCCCTACCTTACTTTTGATAAAACATTTACCATCATTGAATTGTAACTAAAACTCTTTGTCCATCAATTGTACAACACTTATTAAGTTATGCTTAAGTCCATCAACAAGTAGTACATTATTAGTATTAGTTTTTCCATCCAAAGTAATAGATCCTACTCCTATGATAGGTTTAGGAAGATTATCTCCAAACCTTACAACACCACCATAATACTTTACTAATTTAACAAACTTGTTTTTATCTCCAGTCATATGATGTGAACAACCACTGTCTATAATCTATTCAGATTTCTTATCAGCATGAGATACTAAAGCCTTTTCCTCATGTACTGGTTCATCTTTAATAGCAACAAATCCAATCTCCTCATAATCTAAATCATCATCATCAGAAATTCCTTCACTAGCATAATAGCATTCCTTATCCTTTGAGTACTTAGATTTGAAAAACTAAGGTTTGTACTTAAGAACTCTTGTAGGACATCTAGATGAAAAATGAGCTACCTTATTGCATGAAAAACATTTTAATGGTAACTTTCCTTCAAATTTACCCTTACCTCTCTTTTCTCTTCTAGAAATCAGTGCAACAAGTTGATCCATCTTTCTTTCCTCTTCTTGTATCTATTTCCATTCCTCTTCATATTCACCAAGATCTTCTTTTAGGTTCTCACTGTTGGTGCTCAGAAGTTTAGACATTATCTTCTTATGTGTAGATGCTTTGAAAGAAGATTCAACTTTAGGTACAAAATATCCTAATTCAACAACTTCAAAGTTAGTTATCTTTTCAATCAACATCTCTATGCTAAAGTTCGGAGTCAAGGGTGTAGTCTCTTGAATAGATATAGCCTTAAACTTGTAAGCAGGTGTTAATGATCTAAGGATCTTTACAATAACTTCTTCTTCATCATAAGTGCCTCCACAGTTTCTGATTCCAACCAAAACTTCTGTAACTCTTTGGACATAATCCCTAATGCTTTCACCCTCATTCATTTGTATCTTCTCTATATTTGTTTTCCAATTCTGTAACTTTGCTTGCTTGGTATACTTGTCTCCTTCATATAGTGATTCAAATATTTGCCAAATCTGGTATGCCAAATCCAGGTCTTTAACTTCAGTAAATTCTCCTTCAGAGAGTGTGTTGATCAATGCTTCCCTTGCAACCATGTTAAGTGAAAATATTTACTTTTCATCTTCAGTGGCTGATGGTAAGTCATTCTTAGACTTCATAGGTACCTTATTCTTTGTAATGTCCTCGCCAAGGAACCCATAAGGAATCAGGTCTATGACCTAAAATTACAACTAACAAATTTTTTTCTTAACATTCTAACATATCATCATAACCATTCACAAGTACATTCCTTAAGGTTCCCTTAATGAATTAATTTACCATTATCAAGCAATGCATTTTATTACTTTAGCTAATGAAATTCTATTTTCGTTTCAACTTCAAGTTACATTGAGACATTGCTTCCATTCCTCATCAAAACCAATTACATTAATGATCTAATTGCATTCATTTTCTTTACCTAATTTTCATAAATATTTACTTTTAAAAATGAATCAGAAGCACCTCATTTATCTTTAATACACTAAATACATTTATCATTTCCTCTTTCATTTGTTTAATCCTTAACCCTATCTATGCAATACTCAATTGCATTAACAATACATAAATAAGCTTTCCATTAAAAGTCCTTACTTTCCATTTTCTCTTTAAAATCAAAATAGAAAAATTGTAAATTACTTAACCATCTATTGCTAACCAGCATCATTCACTGAATCATTTTAGCCACAAGTTTAACTTCCACAAATTATCTTCTATAACCTTGTATATATCCAGTTAATAATTGAGATTAAAACCTTGTTTAAATAACCTTACATCATACACATTGAACTTAGACATTTAAGAGCATTAGGAAAGACTTACATATTAATACTACTTTCAATAACATACATGTTTCCTTTCCCTTATTATTTTCACCTAGAGATACCCATCAACCCTTAGTATATATTTTTACTAATCCACATATCAAGACAAGTTTTCTTTTAAAGAAGTTTACATCCATAAGTACTTGCATTACAAAGGTTTTCATAGAACCATTCCTACCAATTTCATTTTAAAACTCATAAGAGGGATAAGGTAGGAAAGTTACTTAATTATAACCCATAACTGATTAACCAATATTCATTCCCCTTTTGAGATTCCTAATACTACCCTTCCCACATACATAACTTCTTTCTTGCAATTTCCATTTACAAACATAATTACAATTATAGTTACTGCACATGGCCAAAAAGCATATAGAGAAATAATTACAAGTTTCCAAAAGCTTACAATACATATTTACATCTTGATTGCAAAAGATAGAGATACCTGATATAAGAATAGAAATTTCACCACTGAACAACTCAGAATCCAATCCATGACACGATCCACAAACAATACCTCGAAAGAGATTTGCCACCCAACCGTGTGAAACTGGTAAAGTTCCACCCCCTGTGCTAGGAGATAAAACCAAGTACTCTCAAGACCTTAAGGAAATCTAAGTCTCAATACCAATAAATCCAAGACTCAAAAGAACAATAATAAAGCACATCAAATATCATCATACTATAACACCGAGGTCAAGGTTCTAGGAGACCACCTAAGTGAGTGTCATCACACAACCTGTATATTGGGATCCTTCCTGGCAACCATGTAACCTCGGTCCCCCCTTTATGAATAGGGATCCATCCTGGCATTTATCCCTAGTCTCGGTACTCCAATCAGGTCTATGTGGCCTTTATTATATTTTCTTTCATTATCTTTTGAATGCCCCCTTCCCAGGTCAATTTTTAAGGTTATCACTTTTTACAAACCCACCCATAGGATCATATGGTAACCAATTTAGGGTTCCAACACCTACGATGAGCCACTCACTTAGGGTTCCTATTCCCTTACTCCATCATAAGCCAAAGATACAAAATAACACTTCCATGTCCTAATTCATAGGTTTAGGAAACTCCCCTGGGCACTCAGGCCCTCAGAGCGAGTCCTAACCTTAGCCATATACATAACAGGAACCATTGGAAAGATGTCTATAACAAGACACCTCAAATAATAGCATAAAACTTGACACATGCATAAATACAACTTTACATGGCTAATTTATAGGTCTGGGAAACTCTCCCATACACATAGGCCACCGAGACAAGTCCCAGCCTCATAAACTAAGCTCAAGTATATGCCAAGTGCAAAAACAACATAAGTAAACCATATAACCTCAACAAATCAAGTAATTAAAATACATAGGTGATACAATTTCCACTTTCATTAACATGACATTCCATCTATGGAAACCTCCTATGCTTGAAATTTGGCTAAGTCTAAAATTTTTCAGAAATCTCCAAAATCTAGAATCCGCATCTTAACTCATATGAAGCTGAAACCTATCTCAAACTAAAGTTTGGCCTCATAAAATGAATTTAAGTGCAAGACAAGTACTAAAAAAACATAAGTACCACATAATAACATAAATAAAACAAGTGAAGGACAAACATAGGTCATACAACTTACAGCCCAATCATAAGGAATGATTTATAGAGGTTCTAAACACAAATTTTGTAAATTTTGAGCCCCTAAAACCCTTAAAAACCCCATATGTCAATACATAACTACCCATGAGACATTCCAGTGAGGGTCGTATGAAACTTGACCAAGTGTTGTATGGTAATTTTATAGTGTTGTATGACACTATAGGACACTTTTTGAAACTTAATTCAAAATTGCCTGAAAAGACCAAAAAATGACTTTTTAAGGCATGGAGAGTGCCTGGAAAAGGTTCCCTGAGGTCAACCTGATGCAGGGACCTCAATGCCACATCCATGACACATCCTCAACACTACCTAAGCCTCAGACAAAATAAAACAAATGTAAAACAATAATTCACAGAGAAGCCTACAAGAGAAATAAAGAAGGGAAAGGACTGCATCTCATTCGTAAAACATCCTAACCCTTCCTATTTATTCCTAAACTTCCCTATTTCACACAATAACAATTAAATACACCTTCCTACATAATCACAAGTATTACTAACTTCCTAGGAAGATTTCATAACCCCCAAATACCATACAAACATGCATAATTACTTCTCAGAAACACCATAGAAAACATAGAAAATAAAACATTTATATTTTCTTTCCAATGCACAGTAACCAATCACCTATAAATCTAGTAACTTAGCATTTATATACAAAAATACACACACATAGAAGAATTGGAGAATTCATCCCATTATAGACCCTACCTGGGGTCCTATGGAGAAATTCTCTTTTCTTGACTGAAGTCTCTCTATAGATCTTCATGCCTTGAGGAGATAGCCCCCTAAAAGGTTCCTCTGGCAATCAACTCCAAGAAATCCACACACACTAGTCATCACCAAATAGAGACTCTTACACTCACAAAAAATTCAAATAAATCTCTAGAAAAATACTTGCAGACAATTCTCAAAAAACTTCCATAAATTCTCCTCCCCCCAAACTACACAAAATTGCAAATATTTATCCTCCAACTATGTGGTTGGATGAGTTTCTTTACGAGAAGAAACTTCTCCAACTTCCATAGTTGGTTGGAAAATTAAATAAAATATTCCCATAAGCACTTAACAAAGTTTTAATAAATTTAATTAAAAATAACTTCAAAAGAAACAATAACAAGAAAGTCAAAAAAATAACTTTCAAGGAAAACACATAGAATACATGAAAACCAACGAGCCTAACTTCTAGGAGGTCTTGAGTTCAAATCCCTCCTAGATAGCTAGTTTTACTACAAGAACATTTATTTTTATTATTACTATTATTAATATTATTTTCACTTTAATATACTTCATTCAATACACTTCATTGAATTCACTTTATTTAATTCACTTTATCTAATTATCAAAATACCATTTACACAATCAATAAAAACATACAAATATTATTATTTATATAAGCATGGGTATATGCATGTGCACCCACATATACACATACCTATATAACATACAATCAATATAACACAGATATATAATAAATATATATACATATACTAACAAGGATAAATCTAACTCACAACATAAATCTTAGAACAACATGGAATCATAAATCACAAGGCCACAACATAAACTCACTAGTACATTTGACTTAGTTTTTCTACCAATATTTTTTACCATGAAATAAAAAGAATTTGGTTGGTTGGATTATAGAAGGAAAATTTTCATTTTTTTTAATCCATGCCCATGTTAGTTGAAAGTTTGACCACTACGGTGTACGTCAAAATTTCGATGAGCACGGGCATAAATTTTTTTTAAAAAAGATTTCATTTCTCATTTGATTATTACCACGATGAATATTTTCAAGAGTTGCAGCGCATGAAACCTCATTGGCCGGGTGGATTCGACATTGTGTGTAGGGGTTGTAGTTTTTATCTAAACTTGGTCCTTTGATCTTTGAGCTTGGTTTTGGAAACTTGGCTTTTCCTCTCCTTATCAAATATTGGAAGCTCATTGAGGTAGGGATTTGATTATGGCATTTACTAGATTCTCACTATTTTATATTTATGAGCTAGGGCATCATGTAATGTTTATTTTCTGTTACCATTGTTTTACATGGAATATGCCCTTGGCTCATGCTCTTCATATTACCACTATTATTACTTTCTTGGAGTATCATTGATTACCCACGAGCTAGGGAATCCATTTATATGAGCTCAATCACACAATAACCAATATGAATAGACACAACTGGCATCATTTCATTATCAGTTGACTGGCATCATTTCATTATCTTACACAGTGATACAAATAACCACTTGTTAGTGGTTATCGTAACACATTAACAATGTGTTACAATAACCATTAATTACTGGTTATCGTGTGATCAAGAAATTAACTAAGTCGATCTTAATAGTGATTGCATAATATAAGAGTTACGACATCCATTTATACAATCTTGATCACATGATAACCAATATGAATAGACATGACTAGCATCATTTCATTATCAGTTGACTGGCATCATTTCATTATCTTACACAGTGATACGAATAACCACTAGTTAGTGGTTATCGTAACACATTAACAATGTGTTACAATAACCATTAATTACTGGTTATTGTGTGATCAATAAATCAACTAAGTCGATCTTAATAGTGACTGCATAATATATATAATGTGAGCCTCGATAATTCTCAGTTGACTATGATACATATGATCGATATTAAATCATATATATATATATATATATATATATATATATATATATATATATATATATATATATATATATATATATATATATATATATATATATATATATATATATATATATATATATATATATATATATATATATATATATATATATATATATATAAAATGCATAGTCGATTAACCATAACAATAATCAATCAGATCAACACTATAAGTTAACACATACCCTATTCTAGAGCTCCCATTTTGGCACAGGTAGGGAGGATGCTAGAAAAGGTTGTGGAATTTAGCTTTACACCTGCCATTTTCATTTGGTTGAAAATTTCTAAAGCCTTTTCAAAAAATCCATTTTTTACATAGCCCGTAATCATGGCATTCCATGATACCACATGTCTTTGATGCAATTTGTCAAAGAGTTCACATGCCTTGTCTATAGTTCCACATTTTGCAGACATGTCTACTAGGGTAGTTGCAACTACAACATCTGACAACATTTCTTTATCTGTTATGCTTTGATGGATGTTCACACCCTGTTCCAAAACTCCCATTTTGGCACAGGTAGGGAGGATAATGGCAAGGTTTGTGGAATTAGGCTTTACATCTGCCAATTGCATTTGTTTAAAAGTTTCTAAAGCCTTTTCAAGGAATCCATTTTGTGCATATCCTGCATCATTACAGTCCATGAAACCACATTTCGTTGAGGCATTCTCTAGAACCCCAGAAGAAGGAAGTTTAGAAGATGAAATCAAGAATATGATTTTTAGTTGTATGAATATAATGCAAAAAAACTAGAACTTGGTGTTCACTTCAAATAGAGGATACACATTCAAGATCTTAGCAAAATCATATCCATTTGATATCAACAAAAGACTTCTAAGCATATATGATTATGAGAGAAATGGTTTAAATTTTATGATTGAAACCTCCAAGCCAAAAGGAGCTAATGTCATGCCAAGCAACTTAAAATGGCCTTCCTTGGGAATCAGTTGTATAGAGTTACCAAAAATGTCGGTAGAAAAGAAGAAAAATAAAAATGTGAGTGCAAAGGAGTTGTTTGTATTTAATTTAGGAAAATCTACTAGATATGCTACTCAAATGTACATTGTGATTACTAAAAAAAATCAAAAGAAAAGATCCCTGTTGTCCTTTGTATTATTTTAATAGTGAGGATTTCCATTGTATTTTTTAGCTACACCAATACTTACATATCATAAAACTTTTAAAAAAATCCAATGACCAAAAAAACTTACATCTTATGATCCAATCTAGTGCTATTTTTACTCATTTCCATTGTCGGGTAGAAAGTTACAAGCCAAACTCTTATTTTTTTTGCAGTGTCTTTGATCTCTACTTTTAATCGACCAAGAATCCTAACCAAGAACCTTTCATTAATACACAAACTAAATGGCAGAGTGAATTTTTGTTCCTCTTAATTTTTTCTATTTTGTCATGCCAGAGAAAAAAGTAAATTTATTAAATTAAGAAAATGATTTTTTTTAAACGGAGAATTTTAAGACGAGAAATTTTGTTTCAAAGACATGTCTTAAAAATTGCAATTATGTAGTAGTGTTAGTTTTAGATAATGAAATTAATAATTTAAATATTTAATATTAAATAATATTTTTTTCTTAAAATAATATTTATAACAATACAAATGATATCACACTAAGGACACATTGATATGTTATGCTACATGAGTTTGAGTATAGGACCCTATAACTTTTTTGTGAAAACTTCTTGAAAAAATTGTTTTTTTATGAAAGATCGCATTGCTCTTTGCATAAAATATGTCTTGTCTAAATGAAAACATTATTCCTTTATACATAACTCTAATTCTTACCCTTTGAAATTTGATTCATTGTTAACAAAACCAGTGGTATTTTTTGTTTATGCATCCTATATTACTCTTTGGATAAATCAAACTTGATGTTTCCTTCAAAACATCTTTTTACACGTGCCAATTGCATTTGATTGAAAGTTTCTACAACCCTTTCAATACATCCATTTTTAGTGTATCCTGCAATCATTGCAGTCCATGAGACCACATTTCTCTAAGTCATTCTCTCAAATACTTCATGTGCCTTGTCTATGCTTTTACATTTTGCATACATGTCTAATAGAGCATTTCCAACTATAATATTTGATGGAAATCCCCCTTGTATTATGCTTTGATGGATATCCATAACCTGTTCCAATTAATGCCAATTAGAGAAAATTAAACATTTTTACTTCTATGAGAATAAATAGTGACAAACCAAGCCATGTTTTTATAATAAAGATGTTAAGGACATGAAATTGGACAATATTTTTCTTCAAGCTTGATTATTTTGGATTCAAGTTGTGCCACCATAACATAAAGATGTTCATAGTATAGATGTTCAAACATAGCTTACAAAATAAATTTGTTATTCTTTTCACCAATCACTAGGGCTTATGGTATTTAATAAATGAGCCCATTAATTATTATAAGAGAGTAGGTGATTATGACTAATTCCAAGAATTTGAATTATAGAAGCCTTTCCTCTTGAAATGAACCATGTGAGATTGGTTGATCTTTTAAACATAATGGGTATTGAATACAACTTAAACTTTTAAACATAAATCACACTTCAAAATTCACGAGACCATCTACCTTAAAATATTCTTAAAAAATCTCAGCAATACCCATTGAATTTTTTAAGAAAGACCCCACCTTGATCAATGGGCATATTGGGCAATGTTTAGAAAGCTCCAAACTCCATAACTAGGTGTCATTATGATCTCAAATTTAATAATAAATATTTCTCTTACAAAGCATGGGTGTATCTCTTTTAAGGAGTTGATAGTGTGTATCGAGTTTGAATTTAAAGGTTGTCATTCTTTTTGTTCTCCGCTAAAATTGTTAGACATGTCTCTCAATCATCCAAGAATAACTCCTATGTTGATTACATTTTCTATTTAAGAGTCCCTGAGTGATTTGAATATTTTGTGGTCTAGTGAGCATGATTTGTGTGTGTATTTGTAAATCTTGTATAATCTTATAATATTTTATTTTATTTTATTATATACAAGATACTACTAATGCTTATATGTTTACATTTTGTATATTTATAGCCTGAATAATTGCTTGTGAAGAAAGTCCACACCTGGCAATATGAACCCAGAATAAAATAATGAGACAATTGCTAGATTATGGTCTCAATTCCAAACAAAAGTTGATAAATGTAATTTTCCTTGCAAAAAGTGTAAGGGCTTAAAGAATGAAAGAATTCTAATCACAACATCCCAGAGTCATTATAGGCAACATGGTCACATTGAAGGGGGGCACGATTTTCATTGATTGGTGAATGTGGATTTCCAATTGGAGGAACATGGAGGTGTGAATATCCAAGCCGAGGATAACACTCCCATGGAAGAAGATGATCATGTGGTAGAGAACACAATTGAAGATGATCATAAACAACATGAATTTGCAATAGAATTCCCTAATTGTCATCTTAACAGATATCAGTCAGATCAAATAACAAAAAAGGTGCCTCACAAGGTTCTTTGGTACATTCCCATTATTCCACATCTTCAATGATTATTCAAGTGCACTAGCTTGGCACAATTTATGGATTACCATGCACACAATAGAAGTCAAGATGACATTATGTGAATGCCTATAGATGGTTCTACATTTAAAGACATAGAAACAACATGGCCACACTTTAAAGAAGAACCTCATAATCTCAAGCTTTCATTGGCAGTGGACAGTGTCAATCCATTTGGAGATATGAGATCTGTTTACTCAGTGTGGCCTATTTTTGTTATTAACAATAGCATTCCTCCTTGGATGTCCATAAAGAGGGAGCACATAATGTTTTCAATGATTGTACCAGGTATTTTTTCATTTAATAGTTATGTAAATTAATTTATAAACACCGCATCAAGATGGTCATAATAATTATGTAATGTTTTTGTTCATTCAACTAGGTAAGTACCGAGTTAAAGATATGAATGTGTATATTGAGCCCCTTATTGACAAGTTGTTGAAGTTATGGAATGGGTTCACTATGTATGACATCTCTAGACCAATAGGACAAAGACAATTTCAATTCCATGCAATGCTTGTGTGGACAATACATGATGCCCCTGGGCTAACCCATTTTTGCGGTATGTTATATATTGTTAAGGCCACATATTTTTGGTATGTTATAGTGCTTACACATTATTGTTGTATGTTTAAGTTGCACATGATAATTGTACATGATGCAATTGTATGGTATCTTTTAGGTCTTCATACAAAGGATAAATTTTCATGTCCAATTTGTGGTCCAAAGATGAAATCTTGGCATTCAAGAAGTTCAGGAAAGAAGGTGTTTGATGAGTTTAGGCATTTTTTCCACAATAATCATAAGTATCAAATTATCAAAAAACATATTTTTAATGGGAAAGAAGAGACAACATCAAGGCCATGAAGAATGACACCTCATCTATGGAAGTTGGAATACAATAGACTAAATCACCGAGGTAATGTCATTCCATCTGATATTTTTGTTTGAAATATATATTTTGATATTGTCTTTTTTTTACTAATGATGTAATTGATGCTCATGAAGGTCATCAAGGAATCAATGACTAACTTCCTAGAGGAATAAAAAGTTATCCTAGTCAATTTAGTAGGTTGTCATACTACAAGGATCTCCCAATCATGCATTTGTTTGATGCTATGCATATTGGAAAGAATGTAATACAGACACTATGGAAAATATTGGATGGAAGGCGTGACAAAGAAAAAATTATCAAAATTTGTAATGACAATCATGAATCCAATCATGCACTGAAAAATTTCATTGAATCAAATAGCAATGGAGACCACATAAATATGAGTGCCCTTCCTTGGTTATTAACTGAGAAGCAAAGTGATGCATTAAAAAAAGTCATAAAAAAACAAAATTTCCAATAGGATTTGCTGCAAATATAAGCAGTCTTGTATCAAAGAAAGGTGATCTTGGGCCAGGGTTGAAAACACATGATTGGCATACCTTCATCAAGGTAAGTCATGTTCTCTATTTACAGTATATTTGTAAAATTGCATGTACTTTTTATTGTATTATTTTACAATATATTGAAAAGATCATTTTTTAATCATTGCAGTACATCCTACCTCTATCCCTCCCACATCAGTTTGACAATACTATTAAACAAGTTATATATGATCTTGGAGAATACATGAGGTTAGAAGTGTTATTTCTTAGACTTGTACATATATTATATTTATGACTTGCTTTACTTTTTATGTAATTTATTATATATTTTTTTCTAAAATCTTGTTTATATGTTCTTGCGAGTTGAATCTCTTTTAGGTGGTTATCATCTAAAGAAATTGATAAAAATATATATAAAATATTGGAAGAGAAAAATTCCCCAGCTTATGTGTGAAATGCAAAAGTGTCTACCTCCAACTTTTTTCAATGCTCAAGAACACTACCTCATACATCAAGTTGAGGAGATTGAATTGTGTGGACCTGTACAAACTAGGTCAATGTGGATAGTTGAGATGCACTTGAAATTTATGAAGGGTTTGGTTCAACAAAGAGCACGTCCTGAGGGTTCTATGGTGGAGGGATATATGGTATACTAGACCATGGTGTACATTAGTGAATATCTTCCCAAGTTTGCAGCAAATATCCATGTAGATCGCATTTAGGATCCCAACTCTATTAAAAAATTAGAAGGGGAGTACTTGATGGGGAAAGGTAGATTGAAGAAATTGAGAGGTAATTATAGGATGTTATTGTAGTTTATTAATTCTTATAGACCTTCAATATAAGTTTTTTCTAAGTGGTCTATTTGTTTTCTTTACAGTTGGTCGTGAGTGGGATGCACTACATTTGTATATTGCAAACAATCTTGATTGGATGACAATATGGATTCAACAATCTCAAGAAAATGGTCACTCATTAACATGGGATGATGTTGCATCATTGGTTAAAGAAGCTCATACTAATGGAGATCCCAATGTTATGCCAATGGTACTTGATCTAGCATATGGTTTAAGAGGTAGAAAGGTACGTATAAGTTTACTAACCATGACCCATAAGTTTAA
This sequence comes from Chamaecyparis obtusa, assembly GCA_027943335.1. Classification (NCBI taxonomy): domain Eukaryota; kingdom Viridiplantae; phylum Streptophyta; class Pinopsida; order Cupressales; family Cupressaceae; genus Chamaecyparis; species Chamaecyparis obtusa. The sequence goes on along the minus strand of BSBK01000775.1, from coordinate 72,112 downwards.
TATCAACTCACGGATCGATGCAAATAATCTTGACATGTTTGAATAATTGTAGATCAAACACCACAAAGCTATGTACTACCATGGCCATAAATTTTGCATAAAAAAGTTAGACGACACGAAGAAAACTTGTGATTCTGGGATAAGATTTGTCTTTGAGGTCACTAATATTTCATCTAGAAATAACATACATCCTCAATAATCTAAAAATTGATACTATGGAATTTTGGATGATATACTTGAGTGTGACTTTAATTCATTCAAATTAGTTCTATTTATCATTAAATGGTACAGGCTATGGCTGAATCAAAATGATCCTGATAGGACTGTTATTGAACATGATAGTGGATTTACAATGATTAATACAAGGTCATTTGAGCTAGTTGGAGATGAGCCCTATGTTCTTCCAAGCCAATGTGAGCTAGTATTTTACTTTGTCATTCCACATAAACCAGGTTGGTCATTTGTTGTTAGACATGATCCAAGAGGAAGGTAGGTAAAGTATAATGTGATGGAAGAAGAAGATACTGAAGAATCAAAAGATGAAGTAAATGATGATCACGGAGGACTGTTACACAATGTAGAAGAAGAAGAAGAAGAAAATGATGATGATTCCAGTGATGCTGATGATGATGGTGATGATGGTGATGATGATGATAGTCATGATGATGGTGATGATGACGATGATGATAGTTATGATGATGGTGATGATGATGATGATGGTGATGGTGATGATGATGATGATAGTCATGATGATGACATGGATGAGGATGATGTTTATATTTTATACTATCTTATGGACCATGATCTAAAATATGATGTGTTCTTCTTATAGGATTTTTTGACACCTGTGAATCATGGTCAATATGGTGAGGGTTGTAGCACCACACAACCTTTATGTAAATAATCCTTAAACCTTTAACCATTCATTTAACCTTTGTATGCATTATTGACTCAACTTATGTTTGGGATGCTTCTAGTACCCCATTTAATCTTTATCCATTGAAAATGTCTTTGCTAACAATGTATTCTTCAGCTCATGATGAAGTGCAAATGCCTCTTTCTATCAACATTCCTCTATCGATGGTCGCATTGTCTACAACAAGGTGCTTGTAGACATCTTCCTTTGTACTAGCTACAACTAGTAAAACCTTGTTTTTCTATATTTTGTTATGTGCTAATCATGCATTGATTATTTTTCTTGTGAAAATTCTATACATTGCATGGGCCTATTTTGTGCACTAATAGATACACCTACACCTAGTACAAGAACAGATCAAATCAATACTAGTGAAGATCAACCATTTCCTAGATCAACTCGTGTTACTAGTACTGGCTCATTTGCATGGACATTATTGTTGAACAGGAACAATATGTTTCCATTAAAAGTACCAAAGCTTCCAAGTGCTTTAAAATTGTTATTATTTACAGTGTAATTGTAGTTTACTTATACATAACTCATTTTGGACTGATAATCCCATGATATTTTTGTAGGAAATAATGTTTTTTATGATCATCTTTTTGAAATGACTTTGAAGCTATTTGGGCCCACCTTACGTAAAAGGTACGTAGCTTCATAATATTGGTACAATAGTTTTCTTATCTTCCATTTATTGTACTTTATTAAATTTATGATCTATCTAACAATTTTGTTTTTTCAAAAAAGGTGGAATGAATAGGATGTTGACTTAAAAAATCAGCTCATTAAATCTTTAGAGGACCTCTTTGGAAATAAAACTTTTGATAGTGTCATCATTCTTAAAAGAGCATCCAAACATATAAAGACTTTGAGGGACCAATATATAAGGGCTCTAAAGGATAACCCAAAGTACAAGCATCCTCCTATGATTCCACCAATGGAGTGGAATGAAATAATGGAAGATGCAAAAGAGAAAAGGCTAAAGGGTAGTGGAATTCAACCAGAAGACATCAAAAGAAGGTATGTTGTGATAGTATTAAGTAGAATGTAATCATGCACTAATCAGTGATCTTTGTAAATATATAATCCAACCTGTTTCAAACTTTTCATAGACTGCAAAACACATCAAAAGCCACACAAGAGAGATTAAAAAAGGTTGGCCAACACAAACTTGGCTCTGGTGGCTATATGAAATTTCACTCTTGACTTGTAAGTAGCAGCATTGGAATTTCATATCAAATTTTTATATATAAGGTTGCAAACAATTCTATTTAATCAAATCATACATGTAAAAGTGACGATATTAAACAAAAAATACAGTGCACAGAATTCAATGTAGAGCCCACGGATGAAGACAAAAGAATAGCCTTGAAGGAAGGCTATAAATTCATGGCTACACACCTACGCCAAGAATCTGAAAGCCATAATGAAGAATCTGCTGCACCAGATGAGACACAAGTAAATTGGTCAAATGAAAAGTAAATCAAATTGAATAGTTAATTTCGAACATAAATTAACTATTTCATGATAACAATGCTCGTGACATTTCACTGCAACCTTCAAATCCTATCACAGAACCTGGGCGTGATGAAGGCCATGATGTGCATCACAGTGGTGGAGGTATTAATTTTCTATTTGAAATAAATTATGTAATTATTAATAGAATTTAACATCTTTAATTGCAATTGGTCGTGTAACCTTTTTTGAATATTTTAGAGCATGTTGAGCATGTTGAGGTGGTGGTAGATCAAAATGTTATTGTACATGATGATGTGGCATTGTCAAGTAAAGAAAAATGCATGTTATATTCTACTAGTTAATGAAATACATGTAACAGTAAAAAAAAGTATGTGAATTTAACCAGTTTACTTGTTATTATAGCAGACCCCCCTTTTGTGCAGTAGCCTCGTGCTCCTTGAGACATGAGGAAGAATCATAATTTGAGATCACAACCACAAGAGGAGGAAGATATTGATGCTCCTCTTAGCCTTTACCTTAAGAAATCTAAGAAAACCCCAAAAAATAAATGATTTCTTAAAAATGCTATTTGATAAAACTTGTTTGATTAACTTTTTTGGATAATGAAAGAACGTTGTTTTAATTAATTATCTATGAATTTTGTGTATTAATATTGAATTATATTTCATGCTAATGAATATTGTTATGTGTTAATGAATTCTTGATTAGTGTTGAGTATTAATGAATGTTATATCATATTAATGAATGTTATGTGATTGTATTGATTGAATGTTATAGTTCATAAATGGATGAATGAAGTGTGTAATTAGATGTTAATGGTGAATTTAGATTGATGTTAGGGGGAGGGGGGGTGAGGTTAGATGAGCTTCTACCTTCACTTGGTTGGCCTTGTTAAGTAGAGAATATTAAAATATTCTCGAAACCAAGTGAAGCTCAAACTAACATACCTTCATTATTTAATCAATTTCATTCATTCTAGGTCTTTGCTCATAAGTGCATTTTTAATATGTCATTGTCAGGAAACTATCAAATAAAAAACTAGAAGGGCCAATAGTCAACTTCTCATTGTCATTGTCTCGCATGATTCAGCTTCATTTTTTGTAAGTGTTATCTTATTGAATGTGTCAATCCCTCTTGGCCTAATCTGGATTATTGCATTGCTTTGTGTTTTGAGTAGGTGAAGTGTTAAATCAGTTCCTATCTTCTATTCTTCATTCATAACTATTATATTTAGGCAAGCACATCATTATATCATCAATGTTATGTACCTTTAGCCAATGTAGATAAACTCACTGTGACAAGCATGGCATAACATGTGTTCTTGACTTGGACTAGGTTGAATTATATGATTCTTAACATATTCAATGTTAAAGAAGGAAATATTCCATAAATGTTTGTTAATTTTCTATATAAATCTTTGCACTACTCAGAGGCAATAACAATTTTTGATTCAAATCTTGATAATTCTTATACCTCATATGAAGCCATCTTTCATTTCAATCAAGCTCATTTTTTCTTTGACCTCTTACGTTAAAAATTCCAATGATTATTTTATAGTTTGAGGCTTATGGTTATATCATTTGATGTTAAATGATTAAATCTCCAGAATAAATTGTACAGAATCTCAATGAATTACCTCTATAAAACAAAATATTTAGCATTTTTTCCTTCCAATTCTATTTTAGTCTTGGGAATTTGAAATTTATTAATAACACATAAATCGATCTTGACACCTTTTGATGATAAAGAAAAATGGCACTTGATGTTTATATGAAATAGTAAATAAAATTATGATTGTCATTATAATTTGAACATTTTTATAATTATAATTTGAACATTGAGATCTCAATAATTGAAGCTCAGCATGTTGTAGTGACATTTAATGAGACTTAATAAATCTTTTTGCGATAAAGTCTTCGACTATTGGTGGATGCATCAAGTTTAGAAAGAATTACCTCATCATAATATCTACGAGCACATCCCATATCTATGAATGATGTTAAAGAAATGTAGCTATTTGCTGCTAAAGGATGATGAGTATTGTATATTTTATCAATGCTTTTTATGTCAACTAGAAGACAATTTTCACTGCAAATAATATAGGCATCTAACAAAAATAATATGATAGCTCAATATAAGCATATCTCTAATGAATTATAGTATAGAATGAGCCATGTAGGGTTATGACCTTTTTTATTAAGAAGATCATTGTAAAATATCTTTGCCTGTGTACATGCCATGTATCTTTGCATTATACTTTATTACTTTTAGTTATGTTCATGTCATATATATTGTATAATCCCCCACTTGTGTAGATCAAATACTAACAAAAATCATTAAAACATGTTGGAGACGTTCAACTTTATTTAAGGATTCAAGATTTTATTATGTTCAAATAGATTTTCTACTATTTTTCCCTTTCCAGGACAAACCTCAAAATTGGATTCCGGTTCAAGACATCTTGTAATCGTTTAGTTAATTTGATAAATTTTAATTGACTAGGTACCTTGACTAGAAACTTTATGAAGATGATGCCTAGCCAAAGTAATAAACCAAACCATGAAGATGATCTGCAGCACTTTAGTTTGAATTGGAGATGGATACACATATTCACTTACTAATAGGGGTTTCCTTTTATATTTTTTGAAGACTACATCTGCTCTATGGAACTTTTGTCAATTTTCAACTATACAATTCTTTTTATCTCATAGTTGCTACATCTTAGAACCACTTTAAGTGAGGTAACGAAGCTCACTGAGTTTGAATGTGAGATGTGTTGGAAACTGCAATTGAAATAATTGTTGTATTTTCATTGATGTCAAACCTTAACTGGTAAGACTGTTGCTACTTAGGAAAGTACTATATCTATGATGAGAAGGGAAAGAAAGGTTGGTAACAATAGCACCTAGGGAAAGGTTGAGTTATCTTGATACTACAAAGTGTACTTGATTATGTTGCACAATGATGAGACAATGTATTGTTTATCTTAGTAAGATTGAAAATTAAACTGGTAGGCTTAACCGAGCAAAAAGTAAGAAATCATGTTTAACCTGAGTTATGACAGAGTTGACTAAGTTAGTGGATGCCGAGCAAAAATCTAGTGTCAATCGAGTATCAGTAAATTGTTGAGGAAGATAGTATTTGCTAAGGAAACAGTTTTAGTAGTGACTAAGCATTTTACATGGAGACCGAGTGGATGATCACAGTATTGAACGAGCATCAGCAATTTTTTTTTGAAGGGAATTTAGATTTGGAGCCGACATTGTTGAATTCTTGGATTATGTAAAATGTGTTGACTTTATTTATTGATTGTATGGAAGCATTTAATGCTTTGTAAAATGTTTTATTGTAAATCTTTATGATATTTGAGATGATTCTAGAAGAGGAGATGAAGAACATGAAGTGGGTAGATTCAATGTATTTGACCTAACCCTAAGATCTATGAAGGAGATTAAGTGGCAAAAGACAAGTTAACCTAACAGAGGAAATTATTAAGGGAACTGAAGAATTCAGTATGAAGAATGAATGGGTGAAGGAGATGCTAGAAGAACAGTAAAGTTTTATTGACTATATAAGCGAAAAGGCTGAAGAAAAATGTGGTGATTGCTTGAAGGAAAATTTTGAGCAGATCAGAAGTGGAGATGGAAAAGTTTCAAAGTCAATAAACCAGCATTTGTGTATGGAATTGGATCTGATATTTGCAAAGTGAGTTGTATGTTTTTTAGATCAATACTACTGCTACTTTCTAACCATTGTAACAGTCAAAATCCTTTTAACTGAGGTTGACCTAAAAGTCATACATTAAATTATTTGAACAAGGTTGCATTCTAATGGAGTGTATGTAAGTCCTCTAACCAGGCTCACTTTTAACAGGGTGATTGAAATCCTTTAACCGGGTCACACTTGACAGTGTGTATTGTAACCTTTGACAGGGTTGGCTTTTAACCGATCTCACTTCAGAAGAGTGAAAATAATAGTAGCATGTTACAAAGTGGTTTTTCCCATATTGGGTTTCCACTATAAATCCTGGTGTCATACTTGTGTGAATGTTTTTTGGGTTTGAACATTTTTGTGTTTTACAAGTTAGATACAGCTGGGTAGTGGATTGTTGAGTTATATGTTTCTATTATTGAATCAGTGATGACCGAGTTTGTTTTGGTTGCTTGATCTAATTTAAGGAAAACTTTTTGAAGTTATTTTATACATCAGGACCTGAGAACAACTGATTCACCCCCCCTCTCTATTGTTCTAAATCATATTAACAATTGGTATTAGAGCTATGTTGCTTATTGGTGTCTACAGAAAGAAAGTTTAAAGGGACTTGAAGAAAATGATCAAGATGTATAAGAAGGAGGTACCAAAGCTGAATAAGGAAAACTTCCCTACATGGTAAAGCTTGATGAAGCTACATCTGGCTGGTATTGGTGATTCTACAAAGTACTACATTGAGCATGACTATGCCACACCTAGTGCACCTTTGACTACCGAGAAAATGAGAGCTAAGCAAGAACATAATTAGGCAATGCTGGAAATTGCATCATCCCTAAGCTATCCAGAATTTGAGGACATTAAAGACTGCACAATTGCTAAAGATATGTGGGACACTCTTGCAAAGATCTATGGTGGTGATCTATATGTACTGAAAGCTAAAGCCAAGAGTCTTAGAGGTAAGTTTGATGAAATGAGAATGAATGAAGATGAAAACATTGCACAATATTGTGGTAGAATAAAAGAAGTTGTGAATGCTATTAGAGGAGCAAATGGAACTATTGACGATGAGACTACAATTGGAAAAGTGTTGAGAACTCTACATCCTATATATGCTATTAAGATCTTAGCTATTCAAGAATCTAGATGTAACTCTGCAAATGTGCTTACTTTGGAAGGTTTGATTGGCAAGCTAACTGCTTTTGAACTGTCTAATTATGATAATTTCACTGTTGGTAGTATTAGAAATGTTGAATCTGCTTTTAAGTCATAGTTAGTCCTGAACAAGCCTAAGAAGGAAAAAGAAAGATGCATCAGTGAAAGTGAAGATGACAGTGACACTTTTGATGAAGATCTTGAAGCTCTTATGGCTAGAAGATTGAGAAGAGGAAAAGGAAAATATAAAGGTAAACTCCCTATTATATGTTTTGCATGTAACAAGGTCGGTCATATAGCTGCTAGATGTCCTGATAGGAAGGATAAAGATAAAGAAAGAAAAAGAAGACACAAACACAAAAGAGATGACAAAGGTTACTGAAGGTACAAAGACTACAAAGAAAAAGGTAAGAAATCTTGTTACATTGCTGAAAAAGAGACTGACACTGATAGTGATGATTTTGAAATTGAGGAAGTCTATGTTGCAATGAAAGATGAATCTGCTGAGGATGAGAAAATTGCATTGATTTTGATGAAGGGTGCTCCCCTTAGTACCACAAACACATAACGGAAATAGAGAAACAACAACAATAATATGCAAGAACAGAAAATTGGCTTCTTATTATCTCCACAAATGTGGAATTACAAACTTTTAGAATTACAATATGCAAAGCCACATGGGCATTCCCTTACAATATTATGTAGGAAAAATCCTCGAATCAATACCCAGATCTACTACCCAAAACTCCCTAGACAACATACGGGCCTTCTTTATATAGGCAATTTCCACCGCCCGAGAAGGTTCTAGAAATTTAGCCCTTAGGGCCGACCAAACTTAGAATTATTTTATTTTACAATTTATTACATCAAAGTCGGCTCAAAATAACTTTTGAAACCTGAATAGAAATTTTGAAGAAAAATTATTTTCTGCCATTTCAGGTGGCCTGACTTCCGGAGACCATAAGTCATCACCAGTTGACCCGATTGACTATTATAACCCCATTTTGGAAATGCCACAAAGTGCTCTACAAGCTTGATTGGTGAAAAGTTCCTATCACCCAATTTGTCGACCTCATCTAGGGCCTCTAAAGCCTTCAAAACTGAGTTCAAAGTTTCTGTACCCTGCTGCCAATACCGAAAATCTTCAATATCTTCAAAACTAGACCTGATCTAGCCATGAAACTTTGTTGGCAGGCTGATATGACTGAGATGAACCTCCATATGTAAAATTAGACATTTTGAGATCGTAAGACCAACTTACTAAAAATAGCAAGTTTCCATAAATAGCAACTCTGCACAAGATAGCCCTTATTGAATACAAAAATAGAAATATTTTTGGGTGATGCAAGATTGCCCTTACACCCAGGATGCTCCTGCATCAGATTTCCTATGTGAACAAGAATGATAAATGGATTATTGATAGTGGTTGTTCACATCACATGACTGGTGAAAAAAGTAAGTTTGAGACCCTACATCATTATAAAGGTAAAAGTGTAACATTTGGTAATGATGAACCATGTCCTGTTAGAGGAAAAGGATTGATTAAACTGACTGATAATATCTCTTGTGAAAATGCTTATTGGGTTGAAGGATTGAATTATAATTTATTAAGTGTTGCTCAGCTCAAGAGAACTAGTTACCGAGTGGAATTTCATCACAAGAAAGATAAGATATTTGATGCTACTGGTGAACTAATTGGAAGTGGTGAGCAAACTAGAGGTAATTTGTTCTATCTTGACCTATCTAAAGAAATATGTATGTTTGCACAACTTGATGACATTTGGTTATGGCATAAGAGGCTATGTCATGTTAACTTTGACAATCTGGTAGAGATAAGTAAGAAGAAGAAAGTAAGAGGCCTACCTAGATTGAAGAAACCTGAGAATGTGATGTGCAAAGAATGTCAGTTAGGAAAAATGACTAAGTCAAGTTTCAAGAGAAAATCCTTTACTTCTGAACACATTTTAGATTTGGTTCATACTGACCTTTGTGGACCTATGGGTGTACAAAGTTACTGTGGTGCTAGCTATTTTATCTTGTTTGTTGATGATCATACCAAGATGATGCATGTAATATTTCTAAAAGAAAAATCTGATGCTTTTCAATTTTTCAAGTGGCATTTGGCTAAAGTTGAGAAGGAGATGGGTAGGAACCTAAAATGTCTTAGATCTGACCATGGTGGAGAATTTACATCAAATGAATTTAATCTATTTTGCAATGATAGAGGAATCAAAAGACAGATGTCTACACCTAAGACACCTCCACAAAATGGTATATTAGAAAGAAGAAACAGATCTATTTTGGACTGTGCTAGGACATTATTGATTGAAAAGAATTTGGCACAAAAATACTAGAAAGAAGCTATAAGTATAGCTATTTACACTCTTAACTAGGTACAAATTAAGAAAGGTACAAATCTGACACCCTATGAATTATGGTATGGGCATGCACCGAGTGTTAAATACTTTAGAATCTTTGGAAGCAAGTGTTACATATTGAAAGATAATAGGAATGGAAAGTTTGATGCTAAAAGTGATGAAGGCATATTCCTAGGCTACTCCACAAAAAGTAAAGCTTATAAGTGTTTGAACTCTAACACTAAAAAAATTGTGGAAAGTGTGAATGTTAAAATTGATGAGTATGCAGAAAGAAATGAGGCTGATAGCAAAAGAGAACCAGAAGATTATAGATCTTTTGTGTACATGGAGGAAATAAAAGATGTAGGTAACAGACCTGCACCTGATGCTGAATCTCAGGCAAGCAATGTCGAGCAACAGATAGATGATGCCGAGTGTTAGGAAAATAGTGTCGAGAGAGAACAAGAACATGCCGAGCTACAAGATAATGCTACCGAGGATCAGGAAGAGGTTGTTGAGCATTCAAAAGCTGAATCTGACAATCTTGTTGGGGAACCTGATGAAATAGAAAAGAACAATGTTGAACCTATTTTGGAAAAATATGTAAGAAGACATCACAAGCCTGAACAAATAATTGGAGATAGAGACACTGGAATTCAAACCAGAAGCAAGACAAAAGATCCAACATGCTTACTATGTGAATTTGAACCTAAGACAACTAAAGAGGCATTAGAAAATGAAGACTGGATACAAGCAATGAATGATGAGATTGACCAAATTGAGAAGAATGAAACCTGGACTCTGGTGTTGAGACCTGCAGATAAGAATGTTATAGGAACAAAGTGGGTATTTCGAAACAAGTTGAATGAAAAAGGTGAAATCACTAGGAACAAAGCTAGACTAGTATGTAAAGGCTATGCACAAGAAGAAGGAATCGATTATGGGGAGACATTTGCCCCTGTAGCTAGATTGGAAGGAGTAAGAACTCTACTTGCATATGCTACTTATAAAGATTTCAAGGTATAGCAAATGGATGTCAAGTCAGCATTTTTAAATGGTATACTAGAAGAAGAAATTTACATAGAACAGCCAGAAGGTTTTATTGATCCAAGCAGAAGACACATGGTATGCAAACTGAACAAAGCTTTATATGGATTGAAACAAGCTCCCAGAGCATGGTATGAGTGGTTGCATAATTATCTGATATAGATTAGATTTTCCAGGACAAATGACACAAGCAATTTGTATATGAAAGATGAAGAAGGTAGATGTATTTTGTTGGCCAAAATTTTTGTTGATGACATTATTTTTGGTGGACAAGATGCATTGTGTAAAATTTTTTCACATGAAATGCAAACTGAATTTGAGATGAGTAAGTTTGGTGAGATCAAATTCTTTGTTGGTTTACAAGTATATCAGATGAAGAAAGGTATTTTCATTACACAGTCTAAGTATGTTAATGAAATACTGAAATTTTTTGGAATGGAAGATGCTAGACTAGTGGGAACTCCTATGGTTACTGGACAAAAGTTATCTAAGAATGATGATGCTACAGAAGTTAACCAGACTTTGTATAGATCCATGATTGGAAAATTGTAGTATGTTGTACATAGTAGACCTGATATTGCATTAGCTATTGGGATTGTGGCAAGATTCTCTGCCAATCCTAAGGAAACACACATGATGGTGGTGAAAAGAATCATGAGATACTTGAAAGGAACTGCTAACTATGGGTTATACTACAAGAAGAATGACAAATTTGAACTTAGAGTATATACTGATGCTGATTGGGCAAGAAATGTAGATGACAGAAAGAGCACTAGTGGTGGAGCTTTCTTTCTTGGACAGATCTTAGTTTCCTGGACAAGCAAGAAACAAAATTGCATTTCCCAATCTACTGTTGAAGCCGAGTATGTTGTTGTTGTAGTAAACTATTCAAATTTGATATGGATAAAATAGTTGTTGATAGGCATGAAAGAAGAAATCACTAAACCTGTTGTTATTTTATGTGACAACACAAGTGCTATCAATATTTCTAAGAATCTAGTGATGCACACTAAGACCAAGCATATAGCAATCAAGTATCACTATTTGAGGGAATTGGTACAAGACAAGGAAGTCCGAATGGAATATGTGAATACAAAAGAACAATTGGCAGACATATTCACTAAAGCTTTACCTAAAGAAGCTCATGAGTACCTAAGAAGTCAATTAGGGGTCCTTCCCCTAATTGAGGCTACCTAGACAAGCTAGGAGCACTTCATCAAACATGCTACAATAGAAAATTTGACACATTGATGCAGAAGATTGTCACACTTTAGGACTATCCTAGAGCTATGAAGAAGAAGCAAAGACAAAAAATCAGTCATAAGCAAGATGATAGAGGGAGAAACACTATGTTGAATAGTAATATCTACATTTCTTGGATGTATGTTTGAGTTGCTGCTTTGGCATTTTTGTCAAAGAGGGAGATTGAACTGAAATGATACTATAACACATGACACTAAAAGGGAGATTGAACTAAAATGAAAGATCAGGATAGAGGGAGATCCAGATACTTCTGACGATCACAAAAGTGAGATTTACAGATTCTGAATTAGAATGAAGCTAAGGATATTATAAATTTTCTCCGATGAAGAAATAAGTTTTTTGGATTGGTTGTTAATCCATGTGTTATTCAGGTGATATCATATGGTGTTGCCATCAATGCCAAAGAGGGAGATTGTTGGAAACTGCAATTGAAACAATTGTTGTATTGTCATTAATGTCAAACCTTAACTGGTAAGACTGTTGCTACTTAGGAAAGTATTATATCTATGATGGGAAGGGAAAGAAAGGTTGGTAACAATAGCACCTAGGGAAAGGTTGAGTTATCTTGATACTACAAAGTGTACTTGATTATGTTGCACAATGATGAGACAATGTATTGTTTATCTTAGTAAGATTGAAGACTAAACTGGTAGGCTTAACCAAGCAAAAAGTAAGAAATCATGTTTAAGCTAAGTTATGATAGAGTCAACCAAGTTAGTGGATGCCGAGCAAAAATCTAGTGTCGACCGAGTATCAGTAAATTGTCGAGGAAGACAATATTTGTCGAGGAAACAGTTTTAGTAGTGACCGAGCATTTTACATGGAGACCGAGTGGATGATCATAGTATTGACCGAGCATCAGCAATTTTATATTTGAAGGGAATTCAGATTTGGAGCCGACATTGTTGAATTCTTGGATTATGTAAAATGTGTTGACTTTATTTATTGATTGTATGGAAGCATTTAATGCTTTGTAAAATGTTTTATTGTAAATCTTTATGATATTTGAGATGATTCTAGAAGAGGAGATGAAGAACATGAAGTGGGTAGATTCAATGTATTTGACCTAACCCTAAGATCTACGAAGGAGATTAAGTGGCAAAAGACAAGTTAACCTAACAAAGGAAAGTATTAAGGGAACCGAAGCATTAGGTATGAAGAATGAATTGGTGAAGGAGATGCTGGAAGAATAGTAAAGTTTTATTGACTGTATAAGTGAAAAGGCTGAAGAAAAATGTGGTGATTGCTTGAAGGAAAGTTCTGAGTAGATCAGAAGTGGAGATGGAAAAGTTTCAAAGTCAGTAAACCAGCATTTGTGTATGAAATTGGATTTGATATTTGCAAAGTGAGTTGTATGTTTTTCAGATCAATACTACTGCTACTTTCTAACCATTGTAATAGTCAAAATCCTTTTAACAGAGGTTGACCTAATAGTCATACGTTAAATCCTTTGAACAAGGTTGCATTCTAATGGAGTGTATGTAAGTCCTTTGACCAAGCTCACTTTTAACGAGGTGATTGAAATCCTTTAACCGGGTCACACTTGACAGTGTGTATTATAACCTTTGACAGGATTGGCTTTTAATCGAGCTCACTTCAGAAGAGTGAAAATAATAGTAGCATGTTACAAAGTGGTTTTTCCCATATTGGGTTTCCACTATAAATCCTGGTGTCATACTTGTGTGAATGTTTTTTGGGTTTGAACATTTCTATGTTTTACAAGTTAGATACAGCTGGGTAGTGGACTGTTGAGTTATATGTTTCTATTATTGAATCAGTGATGATCGAGTTTGTTTTGGTTGCTTGATCTAATTTAAGGAAAACTTTTTGAAGTTATTTTATACATCAGGACCTGAGAACAACTGATTCACCCCCCCTCTCTATTGTTCTAAATCATATTAACAAGATGGACATGAAAATTCATATACTATTTAGAATATCTTTTTATATTTGGTGATGATTGTATATGTTGTATGGAACTCGCATCACTTTTCAACCATTTAACAATCAATTTATGATAGTTGCTATACAATAAAATTGTAGCAGCTCTACAAAGTTTGATGGCCAAAGACCTGATTTTTAGTTTACTGTTTGCATTCTTAAAACAAACTTTATGTAGTGTAGTAGAAAATGTTTGTGGTGGGTTTCTATTAGGTAGTTAATGAAAAAGCTAGGAATGTGTTTTGTGTTGTCTCTGTTAAGGTAGATTGATCATGATAAGTCTAAATTTATCTAACAAGATAGAAATTGAATATTGAGGCAAAGGTAATGATCAATTTATTCTTGTTCCTTGTAATTAGGATACAATGGCCAGGCATCTAGTTGATCAATAGGAGCTGAGATTGATGGCTCAGGAAGTACATGGTTATGTGGAAGTTGTTCTCAACAATCTTGCTGCAAATGTTCCCAAAGTAAGAACATCCTCGCTTTAAAGCACTACAGAAATAGGAGTTCTTCTATATAGTTCTCATGATTATTAACTCATCCCTCAATGATTGGTAGGTTGTGGTGCTCTGCCAAGTTGAGAAAGCCAAGGAGGAAATGCTGACCCAACTTTATAGCTCTATTAGGTGATGGTTAATTACATGTGGCTAATATGGTAATGGTATTAGTTATATTTTTTTTCTGCATTCCTCATATTATTTTTTAATTCTACTTAAATCAGTTCTCAAAGTATAGGAAAGATT
>BSBK01000775.1:0-52500 GCA_027943335.1 Chamaecyparis obtusa | reverse complement strand
TGTGAACAAAACCTTTCCATAAACTTACATCGCTCTATGGTTTGGGAAACGAAACCATATCACTATTTATAAGTTATTTTGGAAGTTTGATTTGTTTTAAAATCAATGGTATACTTCTGTTAAATTGCCAAAGTCTTTATACACCATTTTGAATTCGATTCCGTATTCACACTTTACCTGGAACATAAATGACATCTTTCCATTATAATTATTTACAAGTTAAAGACAGTTTGATCTTAAACTCCTCTTTATACGTATCCCATCTTTTAATTCTAAATTATTTTTATTAGAATATGGAATAGATTCTTATTAGAATTTTAATATTTATTTAACTTTATCTTATTAGTCTTTCAAATAAGTTGTCCTTATTAATTTTAAAATTAATTAGAATTTTGGATGTTAATTAATAGATTTTAATAGAAAATTTATAGATTTAATTATGGTTATTTTGAGGATGTTTAATTATGAATATTTTATAATTAGTCTTAAAATCAATTTAAAGTTGTTAAATTTATTTTAAGATTATTATATTAGAATGGCTCAGTAAATTTGATAGTATATTTAGGAATTAGTTTTGAATTTATTAATTAGGTGTGATATTTGGGGCAATTGTATATATATTTGGTTTGGAAGCTTTGCCCTTAGTATTGTGTCATCCCTATTGAAGTGACTAATGGTGTAGAAACATAATTGTGGAATAGGGATGTTACTCAAGTTTAAAGAGTCTTAATTAATACTTGTGTATAAATCAATAATTATTAAGTGTTAACATCTTAATTGAACCACTCTTCTACTCATTTTTCTCATTGAATGGTGTAATCCAACCTAGCATATTTAACTACTCCAACTCTTATAGTTAAATAGGAATAATCCATTAATAAAATAGCAATGTAATATTATTTTAATATACTATATTTAACCTTGAGAGTATGTTGTCAATAGAATCCATTCAAGGCTAGAATGGGGGATGGTTCCTTAATAATGGTCTTTAGAGATGATCTACCTAGTGAAGTAATGTATGTGAGACCTTTGAGGGGTATATTTTTAGTGGTTTTGTGAGAGGGTTGTGTTACTCATCTATTTTCTTGGGGGTACTCTTGAGTAATACTACATGTGTTTCTTGTAACTATTTTGATCTTAATACTATATTCTTCCTTGTCATTAAGTGGACTTGTAATATTAGGGATGTAGTAGAAATTTTAGTGATGGGTGAACTTAAGTAGTAAGATAATATTCTATTACCTTCATTCAAACTTATTTCAAGTTTAAAACCCCCTTGGGATATGTTCATATATTAGATACTTAACTACAATTTCATCTTGGTTTCACCTAAGTGGGTGCCAGTTGACGGAGAGATTGTCTAGGGTCTCTACCCTAGAAAGGGTTGCATACCTACTATTTTATTTTATATGATGTTTTATACCCTTCTTATGGTGAGCTAGTATAATATGGTTCAAAACTAAAGTGTCGAACTACGAAGCCTCTGAGTGTGAACATAGGCAAAGCCATCAATGATGAGCTCCCGAGGCTTAGGTCCAGTCTCATAGGGTTTGTCTTAAAGTTTTAAATGCAATTATTTTACATCTTCTCAATAATGATTCGCATTTCTAGGATATCAATAAAGTGTTTTTTATGATCATGTATCTAGTTTTTGCACCTAGTTGTTTAGACGTATGTGTAGATGCAGGTGTTGGACATGGTGGTTATAATGAGAAAGCAAGGTAGCAATATTTAGGTATGTAGTGATAATCATTATTAATTGAGTATGAAAAGTAGTATGATCTATTGGTTGTCTTGACTTCTATTTATATAATATCAATGAGATTATGTCATGCTACTTTATTTCAAAAAAAAAAAAATAGAAATCTCACATGTTTGGTTGTGTAATTTATGTCCTTGTGTTGAGGGAACCTCGGTGGGGCATTACATCTGGTATCAGAGCCCTAGGTTTCCACACTGGGAACTCTAGGACTCTTAGCTCACTTATTGCTTAGTATTTTGCATACTTTTATTTTGATTTTATCATTGTATTAGTAAGATAGGATCCTAGATATAAGAACTATGTTCTTGGTATTCATGCTATATTGTTCTATAAAAGTGTACCCATTATTCTATGATTAGGTCATCTCACATTAATTACTTATATTTTGCATTCTAGAATTAAGGAATGAGTCTCATAAGTACTTTCATAGATAGTGGATATCTTTCTAATAAATAAGTGTTAATGAATTCCTCATACTTTTATGTCACCTTCTTGTTGTACTCCTGGAAAGACTCAAATTATTATTATAAGTTATTATGTACCTTAAGTGTTGATAGTAGCTAATCTTATCTCCTCTAAAACTTGTCCTGACGAGTGCTTTTTATAGTGATTTTAGGTTACTTGATTGATTTGAAAAGGCTTAACACTCTATTTTATTGTAAATGCTAAATTTACATCATAATAGCTATGTCTGATCAATTATTCTAGTTAATGATTCTTTTACAAGTTGGAATTGAATTACTTGCATTTATAGCAAGGAGTAAGATATTACCATGGTAGTACTCCTTCTTATAAATTCAAAATGATGAAGTTACTACATATGTATTGTAGGTTATTTTAAGGATTTAAATATTGCATCTCTCTCCTTTCCTTTCCCTATTTTAGAATAGAATTGAAAAACAAATCTTTGTATGAAACATGAATTTAGGACCTTATTAATTAGGTTGCAACACTAGAATTCTTGGGTAATCATTTTTGCCATGTTGTTGAAGAATTATAAATAGTGGGGAACTTTTGCTAAATTAACATTGTGAGTATTTCTCTTGGGATTTATATGCAAATGATAATGTGACATGATGCATGATTGATTTTGTTTTTATAACACATGAATGCTCACATGAATTACATTAGGGTTATTTGATAATAATCACCACAAATTAAAAATAAATATCTCTTCTCCTATTCATGATGAATGACCATCAAATGATGTTATCTATGTAAATTAAATATATGATTTAATTTGTTGATTTTGGAAATTATTGGCTAAAGGACCTAAGTTCCCAAGGTCCATTTGTGACTGGAAGCCTATGTAGGGGTTAACCATAGAGATGAAATTAGGAGCTTTTCATAATGAAATGAATATGTGTTCTTTTGGTACAATTATTGAAGGAAGAGCTAGGGTTGAGGTAATATTTTCTTGACTATCTTTTTGAAGTTGTTTGTTCTTGACTTGGTGAATAGGTAATATTTAGATGAAATATGAATGCTATGGTAAGTCTAGTAATGATGTTATTATCCTCCCCAAATTGCAATATTAGGAAATTGAGATTTCAATGTATTTCCTTATCGGTATTGAAGTCATTATGTTAGTGAATACTAGTGTCTTGAAATGTATATATGGTTTGTTGTGTCTTTATTGGAGGGATTTATCATGTGTAATTAAAGTACCTAGCTAATTTATTTATTTGAAAAGATGATGCTTGTTCCACTCTTGGTGCCCTTGATTGGGTGAAAAGTGAATATCCATAATGGTTTATAATGATTCGTTGTGAATTTATTATGTGACTAATAAATGTACGTCTAGTACAAGTTTATTTTTTCATTTCCTTAATTAAAACAAATATGTATTGATTCAATGACTCTTGAAGAAATATAATGTATCATTTCTCTTTGTACCTTATTTTATATAAGTTAAAGTCATATTGCAAATAGATGTTATTGTCTCATATTATGTGAATGGAAGAGATTGATATGTGTACATTGGATATTGGCATAACCCATGAGGAGGTGAAATGTGATTAAGTATGTCATTGGTATTTTGTACCAAGTAGAAAAAGTGAATTGTGAAAATTTAAAAAATTTAAAAAATTGGAATATATGGATAAAATATGATATTATTGTGTACTTCCTTGTAAATGTGATAAAACTAGTGTCAGTGCTTATGTTGGGTGTTGTGTATACCCAATAATTATCTGAGTTCCATGGAGTGGTGCAATATAAGTGTCCATCCACGGAAGTTATGTTTTGGATAAGGGTATGGGAGAACCATACCACTCATGTGTTGCTTTCTTGTTTGTCACCCTACTAAGTGCCAACCCATGAGTGTTGGTAATTTAGTATGTGGAGGGGTAGTAGTGTCACCATTTCCTCAAGTAGTTATGCAGCGTACGTATAATGGCAGCATGAAGTGACCTTAACTTCCACTACTCGAGGGAAAAGAGTAATCAATGCTTCCCATTATGATGAACCTATACATGTGGTTCATAAGTGTTTATCCTAATTTCCACAGTTCTTGAGCACAATACCAATACTTGATATGAGCCTCTATGAGAAGATATAAGATTTATGGATATGTACATTTCTACGTGGTCAAGCATGTGGAGGGAGATTCTTTTAACCCATGTTGTGATGGATACCATATTCGCACATGTTCCGACATGATGCAATGAATATGATGCCACACCCCACTAATGTTCTGACATAGTATGAGGTGATGATCTCGTGTTGCTGATGGTAGCGAGCTGAGCTCGAGAACACGATGCCACATACATAATTACATGAAGGCACAGTATATGTATGTATTTTTTTTCCTACTTGATGCAGAGTGAATTGGTGATGCTTGCATGCTTGTAGAAGGGCACCCATGGATGCTTGGTTTTGTAGATGTTTTAGGCATATAGGTGGGCCCTAGCCATGTATACCTATGGCTATGATGATGATTTATGAGAGACATCATTATGAAGGGTGTGTCTTGTGTGTGCCTACTCCACAAGGAACATTGCCATGCGACATACAACCAGAGTGTGCTTACTCCACTTGGTGTATGGTCATATCAGTTAGGTTGGCATGCTTATTCTACACCATCCAATGCAGGGGTGTTGTCGAGGTGAACCCCCTATGCCATGTGGGTAGTGTTTCCCAGTCCCAACCACATGAAGGGCTATTGCGATAGCTAGACATTATTCCCTCCTTCCTCGTGAGGTGACTAGATATAGTCACACAGTGATGTGATCTGCAATTTATGGTTATTTTCATCTTTGTTTGTGTAGACCAATAATTTTATCATCTTATCCTGTGAAAGTTTAGCCATGACCTGTGAAATTTATCTTGCACGTAATTTATTGTTGCAACATCTTGGATTCTTATTTTGTTGAGATTGATAATTCAATTTCTATTATTTATGAACTTTGGTGGCTAAACTAATTTCTTTTGGATTTTCAAATGCTAGTCTTGTGTTGTGTTGTGATTCCTCACTAAAGATGCATGAGGCAGACATGGTGAGTGTATACGAGGAACTAGACATAGAGAACCCTTGAGGATGGGGGTATGTGAGGTTGTTATGTAGCTAGTATCCACTACCTTCCTATGTATGGTGCCTATTCTTTGGAGGCTAACCACCTTACATAAACAAGGGATATGACATGTGGACTTGTATGGAGGGCCTTTGTGTCAATGGCCCAAGACACCATCAAGCCACTATGTGAGGTATTGACTATGGATTATGGTTTCTGGATATAGATGAGACTGGTATTGTATCCCGGAGTGAGAGCTTGTCTAGAGAGGCATATCCACTCCTGAACCTTGTGATGTGTAATCCCAGTGATGTGGACTGATATGATTGTTTATAAGGAACATTTGGATATGCTCAATGTTTTATTTTAGATTGAAATGTATAATTATGTTGGATGCAAGTAAAAATTTGATTTATATGTGTTGAAAGAGAAGGAAATTGTAACATTTTGATATATTTTAAGGAAAATTGAGTGGTTCAAGCTATTTACCTTGGTTCTTACTTTTGAAGTAAAGTGAAAATTCTATTCATACTAATGTTTGATCAAGTTGAAGTTATCCTTGCTAGTGATAATAAAATTGATTGGGATATATATTTTATGCTTAACCATATTATGAGGATTATTCTCTATATAGTGCATGGATGCAAGGATTAGTTATACATGTGATATCGATTAAAATGTGTTTAAGATATAATGTGTGATGTATTTCCATTTCAACATTTCTGACTTCTAGGGGTAAGTCTCATCTTAGGAGGAGAGGATGTAGTGCCCCTCTAGTTCAGATTCAATAAGGAACTATTATGGTAAGTAAACGTTTCATCTCTTACAGTAAATTGTTAGTTGATGTTTCTAGACTATATGCATATACCTAAATATGCAAATAATATATGTGGTTGTATGAATTTAATAAATATATAGTTTAATTAGTTTGTTATTATTATATGCTAAATATGTTGTAGATTACAAATAATGTAATTTAATTTATGTAATATTTCTCTTTATAAATCTAACAAAAATATAACAAATATTTTTAGATTATATATGTTATTGATAAAAAAAGATCTTTATTATTATTTTTTATGTATTTAAAAATAAAAGTAAAAAAAAATACATATATATATATATAATTTTAAATAGTATTTACAAATTTTAAATATTTTGATTATAAAATAAATTTTTTTATTTATTTTATTATATTCTTTTATAAAAAAAAACTATAAACAAATTATTATATATAAAATGAATTTTATAAGAAAGAAACAAAAAAAGCTCTCATTATAATAAAAAAAAGAAGATAGTAACTAAGTTAAGCAAATCTTATTTTTAACTTAATAAAAAAGCCTACATATGAGGGAATTTAAAGCTAAGACTAAAAGAATAGTTGGTAATTAATATAGAGATCTCTCGATAACTTTTTAGAGAGAAATATTACTTACATTTATTCATGATCCGTTGGTTATTGAAATCATTTCAGTTTTCTGAAAAGAGGCATATTAAATAGAATGTATTGTGCCAGCATGGGGACGCTCCAGATTTTAGAATAAAAAAATTGTGATTTTCAGAGGGAGTGTTGTGTCTTCAAGATGCATATTAATGGGATTGGATTTATTCGATCATAATTTTCCAAGGATGTATTTGAGGTGTGTCTATTAAACTTGTTTTTTTTTCTCATTAAGGTTATATGTGCCTAACAATATTATATGATTTAATTTTATTTTTCATCTACTATTACTTTCATTTAAACAAACTTCATTGTTTACTACTGTGTCTCCATTGTCGCAGCATATTAGAATAAATTAATTGGTATATAACCTTTTTGTTTAGAATATATGGTTTAGGTTAAACAACATAATTTTGATTAAATAGAATTATAAAATTTGAATATTTGGTTTGGATTAAGTTAGATAGAGCCATACATTTTCAAAGTTGGAAAAAATGATATGTACTCAATACTTTCAATGTCTACAATGATGCCTCTAGAGATGTGGCCTTCCATTACAATTAAATGTGAATTAATAATGACTTCTAAATATATCCAATTTCTTCAATCTCCATCACTAGAAATGTAGTGGTTATAGGTTTAGAGCATAAATTCATCAAAACCATTTTGGACAGTATGCTTATGGTTTGAGATTAGTGGTATTGGGATAATTGGGAACCGTTTTATATTCCTGTAATTGATGTTCAAATTTTGACTCTATATTTCTATAAGTCACTCACACCTTGTGAAAAAAACCTTTCCATAAACTTACGTTGCTCTATGGTTTGGGAAATGAAACCATATCACTATTTATAAGTTATTTTGGAAGTTTTATTTGTTTTGAAATCAATGGTATACTTCTGTTAAATTGCCAAACTCTTTATACACTATTTTGAATTTGATTCCATATTCACACTTTACCTAGAACATAAATGACATCTTTCCATTATAATTATTTACAAGTTAAAGACATTTTGGTCTTAAACTCCTCTTTATATGTATCCCATCTTTTAATTCTAAATTATTTTTATTAGAATATGGAATAGATTCTTATTAGAATTTTAATATTTATTTAACTTTTTCTTATTAGTCTTTCAAATAAGTTGTCCTTATTAATTTTAAAATTAATTAGAATCTTGGATGTTAATTAATAGATTTTAATAGAAAATTTATAGATTTAATTATGGTTATTTTGAGGATGTTTAATTATGAATATTTTACAATTAGTCTTAAAATCAATTTAAAGTTGTTAAATTTATTTTAAGATTATTATATTATAATGGCTCAATAAATTTGATAGTATATTTAGGAATTAGTTTTGAATTTATTAATTAGGTATGATATTTGGGGCAATTGTATATATATTTGGTTTGGAAGCTTTGCCCTTAGTATTGTGTCATCCCTATTGAATTGACTAATGGTGTAGAAACGTAATTGTGGAATAAGGATGTTACTCAAGTTTAAAGAGTCTTAATTAATACTTGTGTATAAATCAATAATTATTAAGTGTTAACATCTTAATTGAACCACTCTTCTACTCATTTTTTTCATGAATGGTGTAATCCAACCTAGCATATTTAACTACTCCAACTCTTATAGTTAAATAGGAATAATCCATTAATAAAATAGCAATGTGATATTATTTTTATATATTATATTTAACCTTGAGTGTATGTTGTCGATAGTATCCATTCAAGGCTAGAATGGGGGATGGTTCCTTAATAATGGGCTTTAGAGATGATCTACCTAGTGAACTAATGTATGTGAGACCTATGATGGTTATATTTTTAGTGGTTTTGGGAGAGGGTTGTGTTACTCATCTATTTTCTTGGGGGTACTCTTGAGTAATACTACACATGTGTTTCTAGTAACTATTTTGATCTTAATACTATATTCTTCCTTATCATTGAGTGGACTTGTAATATTAGGGATGTAGTAGAAATGTTAGTGATGGGTGAACTTAAGTAGTAAGATAATATTCTATTACCTTCATTCAAACTTATTTCAAGTTTAAAACCCCCTTGGGATATGTTCATATAATAGATACTTAACTACAATTTCATCTTGGTTTCACCTAAGTGGGTGCCAGCCAACAGAGAGACTGTCTAGGGTCTCTACCATAGAAAGGGTTGTGTACCCGCTATTTTATTTTATATGATATTTTATACCCTTCTTATGGTGAACTAGTATAATATGGTTCAAAACTAAAGTGTCAAACTACAAAGCCTCTAAGTGTGAACGTAGGAAAGGCCATCAATGATGAGCTCTCGAGGCTTAGGTCCAGTCCCATAGGGTTTGTCTTAAAGTTTTAAATGCAATTATTTTACATCTTCTCAATAATGATTTGCATTGCTAGGATATCAATAAAGTGTTTTTTTATGATCATGTATCTAATTTTTGCACCTAGTTGTTTAGACATGTGTGTAGATGCAGGTGTTGGACATGGTGGTTATAATGAGAAAGCAAGGTAGCAATATTCAAGTATGTAGTGATAATCATTATTAATTGAGTTTGAATAGTAGTATGATCTATTGGTTGTTTTGATTTCTATTTATATAATATCAATGAGATTATGTCATGCTACTTTATTTTTAAAAAAAAATAGAAATCTTGCATGTTTGGTCGTGTAATTTATGTCCTTATGTTGAGGGAACCTCAGCTGGGCATTATAAGAAGTTTCTAGCCATTGTTCAAACATAAAATAAGAATATTACAAATATTTCTACTTTAGTCTATCATTGATATATTAGGTATAATTTTCACCTTAGGAATTAGGAATTCTTTTAATAGAAAAACATATTTAAGGATTTTGAAATGTAATTAAGAATTCAAATTCCATTCTCTAAACTAGATACAGATTGATATAGAGATTATTTATTCTCAATGCGTATACATAATTTACTACTATCATACTACTACCTTGGTAAACATTTTCAAACTAAAAATCATTCAAATATTGAATTGCCACATATAATAACAGACAATTTTATGACATAAGACAAAAAATAATTCTATTTATGCAACTAGTTTCTTTTTATCATAAAGCCTATGGTAAACTTATAGGAGAATCACTAATATCAAACTTACACACAAGATGGAATACACATCCTTTTCAAAGAATGCAACCTAAGATACATTTTAGGATTCTATTATAAAAATTTATTAGTTTTGTATTACAACAATACACATAAATATATTCCTAAACAATTTTAACATGATTCATTGATGTAGCACACAGTCCTCTGTTAACAATAAAATTCAATTACCAGATAAAAACACATATTTGAAACCTTCAATATTGTTCATTCATCACTGACTCCCTCTACAATTTGTTGCAAACTCTCAAGTAACCAAAAAACTAGAAAAAACAAGAAATATGAAAATTACCCTTTTTGGCAATTTTTTTCCACATGTGCTTTTTGCCATTTTGGGTAATTTTTGAAACAACACCTAAAAAGCTAATTTTTTGCCTAAACATGCCCTCAACTAAGTTAGAATGAATTTCCAACTAATATCCGAGATTAGAAACATATCTCCAGATTTATTACAAAACATAACTTTCTAAAAACTAGAGAAAAAACACTAAAATCTGATTTCAAAGCCCTAGATGAAACTTTCAGCTCCCAAAATTGTGCTAAAATGGACCCTAATTGATCCAAGATCCATTGGAAAAACAAATGCCACCACTTGAGGCACGCACCCAAAAAATTTCAGCAAAAACCCATACCTGAGTCAAAAGTTATGACCTTCGAAAGTTTATGTATGAGATTATGACCTACGGAAGGCCCTGCATCATTCTCCCCTTCTTTAAAGGAACGCAGCTCCTGCAAGTGGTTGTCTATGAACTTTTGCAACTTTGTGGGGTCTAATTTCATCACTTCCCATTCTAACATCTAGGTGCTATCTGTTGCTGGTAATCCCTCCCACTAAATCAGGTACCTATTGTAATGACCATTCCGGGTGACTGTAGACTGCTTGTCTAGAATGTGGGCAATCTTTTCCTTCTTTTTGCTTGGAAGGTGGTGATACCAATCCACCTCATTTGTACTGGCTGGCTCAAATAGTTCTCCATGAAATGCATATAAATCAAAAACATTAAAGACAGGAGAAATATCCAGATCATCTGGTAGACAAACCTCATAAGCATTATCATTGATCTTCTTCAAGATTTAGCAAGGACCTATCTTTTTGTATTTTAGCTTATGATATGTGCCAGTGGGAAATCTCTCATGCCTCAAGTACACCATCACCAAATCACCTGCATTAAATATCTATCTCCTTCTACTGACATCTGCAGCAGCCTTATATCACTCATTGCTATCCTACAATTTACTCCTCACATCTTGTTGAAGTTGTTGAAGGTGTTCATCAAATGCTTCCCCATCATCGCTAATTCGGTCTTGCACAGGGAGTTGTAAAAGGTCCAAAACACCCTGAGGATTCTTACCATATACAATTTGAAAAGGAGATTTTCTAGTTGATCTATTAACAGAACTATTGTAAGTGAACTCTGCTTGAGGCAATGCCAAGTCCCACTGCTTGGGCTTATCACCAACAATGCACCGTAACAGGTTTCCCAAACTTTGATTGACTACCTTAGTTTGTCCATCAGTTTGGGGATGATAGGCACTACTAAACTGCAACTATGTTCCCATCTTTTTCCATAAGGTCCTCCAGAAATGACTCAAAAATTTAGTATCCCTGTCAGATGTGATAGTCTTTGGAATGCCATGGAGTCTAAAAAATTCTGGAAAAAAAAAAATCACTATCCTTGTGGCATCATTAGTTTTTTTACAAGCAATAAAATGAGTCATCTTAGAGAATCTATCAACAACTACAAAGAGAATCTATACCTCTCTGGGTGTGGGGAGGCCCCAATACAAAATCCATACTCACAGCTATCCATGGCTCGATGGGTACAGGTAGAGGTGTATACAAGCCTGTGTTTTGGGAGTGACCCTTAGCCACTTGACAAATTATGCACCTTGCCATATACTTAGTAATGTCCCTTTTCAGTTTTGGCCAATAGTATTTATCTTCAACCAAGGCTATTGTCTTGTCCTTCCCAAAGTGACCAGCCAAACCACCACTATGAAATTCTCAGACAATATTGTCCCTCATGGAACCAGTTAGTATACAAAGTTGTTTTCCTCTAAAGAGGTAACCATCCTGCATAAAGTATTCTCCTCTCATGTGATCTGAAAGACTATGTGTTGGCTCTTTAATCTGCTCTATAATTTCCCAAAAATTAGCATCAGCCTCATAAAAAAATTTAATAGAATCAAAACCAATGACCTATGTTTCCATTGTAGTGATTAGTGTAACACACCAACTTAGGGCATCAGCAACCTGATTCTACTTTCCAAACTTATGCTTCAAAATGAAATTATACCCTTGCAAGAAAGACACCCATTTAGCATGCCTACTGTTTAATTTCTTTTGTGTTCACATATTTCAAGGCCAAATGATCTGTAAACAATACAAATTCTTGTGGGACCAAATAATGCCTCCAATGCCTTAAGGCTTGAACAATAGCATAAAATTCTAAATCATAGGTAGAATAGCTCTTCCCACATCATTCAACTTTTCACTGAAAAAAGCTATTGGTTTACCTACCTGGCTAAGAACAGCACCTATTCCAACATGGGAAGCATCACACTCTACTTCAAATACTTTATCAAAATTTGGAAGTACCAATATAGGAGCTTCAGTTAACTTTTTCTTCAAGAATTTGAAACTTTGTTCAGCATCTGTTGTCCATGTGAATTCCCTTCCTTTCATACAATCTATTATGGGTGCTACAATACTGCTAAAATTTTGAATAAACTTTCTATAGAAGGTTTCCAAGCCATGAAAACTCCTTACCCCTGTTATGTTGGATGGACTAGTTCAGTCTAGGATTGCCTTGACCTTTTCTGGGTCTATCTAAACATCATCTTTAGAAATGACGAAGCCCAGAAAAGTCAAACTATTTTGCATGAATCTGCACTTCTTTAAATTTGCACAGAGCTTCTCTTTCCTTAGTACACTTAGGATGAGCCTCAAGTGTTGCAGGTGATCTCCTCTTTTTTTTCTATAAATTAGGATGTCATCAAAATAAACAACAAACTTACCAATGTAGGGTCGTAAGATAGTATTCATCAATCTCATGAATGTACTTGGTGCATTAGAAAGCCCAAATGGCATAACCATCCATTCATACAAACCATCCCTAGTCTTAAAAGCTATCTTCCACTCATCTCCCTCACAAATTTGAATCTGGTGGTATCCACTTCATAGATCAATCTTTCTGAAGTATTTGGCCCCTGCTAATTCATCCATCATATCCTCTATATGAGGAATAGGAAACTGATACTTGATAGTAATCTTATTAATTGCTCTACTGTTAGTACACATCCTCCATGTTCCATCCTTTTTCAAAGTCAACAATGTAGGCATAGCACATGGGCTCATGCTTTCTCTAACCAGGTCTTTCTCAACTAGTTCTATTACTTGTTTGTTGAGCTCTGCATGTTGTGTTGGGTTCATTTGATAAGCTGCTTGATTAGGAAGAGTTGCTCCAGGAATCAGATCAATGTGGTGTTGTATATCTCTTTTTGGTGGGAGACCGTCAGGTAGCTCATTTGGAATAACATCAAAAAATTCTTCTAGTATCCTTACTGCATCATGTGGTATTATGTTTGTTGGTTCTTCTCCTCTTTTTACAACCAATGCATAGTAGCAACCTGTCACCTTCATTTCTTTGACAACATCCTTTGCAGACAACATGGTCTCATTCTTCCTTTCATCCTTAAGTGGTAAGAGAGTCACTTTAGAGCCATCTTTCCAGAAGACATATGTATTTTTCTCTCCATCATGCATGATCTTCCTATCATACTTCCATGGCCTTCCCAACAAAATATGACAAGCATCCATAGGAATAACATCACACCATATCTCATCCTTATAGATTTTTCCTATAGTAAACCTAACCAGACATCTTTTATCAACAGTAACCTCATTTCCTTTCTTAAACCATGCAATATGGTAAGGATGAGGATACTTCTCACATTGTAGATTTAATTTCTCTACCATTTCCTTAGCTACCATATTCTCACAACTACCCCATCAATAATAACTTGGCATACCTTTCCGCCAGAAGTGCATCTAGTTTTGAAGATTTTGGTTCGAAGCCACAAATCATTAAATTTATTTACAGGGACTTCTTCCTTCTCTAGAATGATCATTGATCTCCTCATCATGAGATTTTCTCCCACATCTAGTAGGACTTCTTGTTCTATTCCCGCTTCTATGAATTCTGGTTGAACTAGGTTCACTCTAGGTTGTCCTCCTTGATTTCTTTCTGGCATGTTATAATTTGAGCATTCAAAGGCTTTGTGTCCTTCTTCTCCACACCTAAAACAAGTGAAAGGCCTTCTCTAGTTTTCCCAGCCTCTTCCACCTCCGTAGCCTTGTCCTCTCTGAAACCCCCTTCCTCTTTCTTGATTTGGAGGATCTTGCCTGGTGTCTATATTTTTTTCAAACCCTTGAAAAGAATCTCCCCAGCAATTATTAGAACCTCCCCAAAATGGAGTTGAGGTACCCCTTCGACCATCTCTATTCCTCTGGATATATTGTCTATTCTTCTTTTCTTCAGCCTTTAGGGCTAGTTGGTAGGCTTCCTCCATACTGTTGACACGATGCATGCTCAATTCATCCTGGATGTAGAATTTTAGGCCATTCATATATCTAGCAGCCATCTGCTCATTATTTTCTTGATGCTCTATGCGCATGGATAGCTTGTAGAATTCATTTGTATAGTCTTTCACTGAAGACAAGTTTTGCTTCAAACTCTAGAACCTGCGAAAGAGGGTTTGTGAATAATCCATGGGTAAAAAAATTTCCTTGAGTGTTTTCTCCATCTTGCTCCATGTTTTAATCTTTTCTTTTCCCTTTCTAGTTCACTCCTTTTGTAGGTAATCCCACCATATCATTGCATGTCCCTTTAATTTTGTTCATGCAAACTTCATCTTCTTCTCTTCTGTCATAGACTTCCATTCAAAAAAATTCCCCATCTCATTCAACCAGTCTATTAATTCTTCTGGCTTAAGACTACCATCATAGTCTGAAACATCAATCTTGATTGCTTCACTCCTTCCTTCCAAAGCCCTAAGAACTCTATCTTCATAGCTCATTTCTTCCAACCTTTCTTCTATATTTTCTTCATTTTGGTCAGCACCTCTTCAGTTTTCCTCTTCATCAGATTCATTCCCTCCTTGTATTCCTTGATTATCTATTCGCTCACTGAGTCATTCAATCTACCTCTACATATCTATCATTAATCTTTGCATCAACATGAAACCTCCTCTTCCTATTCCTCTTCCTCTCCCAACCATCTTCCTGCTCTGATACCAAATGATGTAGCACACAATCCTCTGTTAACAATAAAATTCAATTACCAGATAAAAACACAGATTTGAAACCTTCAATATTGTTCATTCATCACTAAATCCCTCTACAATTCACTACAAACTCTTAAGTAACCAAAAATCTAGAAAAAATAAGAAATCTGAAAATTACCCTTTTTGGAAGTTTTTTTCCATAGGTGTTTTTTGCCATTTTTGGTAATTTTCGAAACAACACCTAAAAAGCTGAGTTTTTGCCTAAACATGCCCTCGACTAAGTTAGAATGAATTGCCAACTAATATCTGAGATTAGAAACATATCTCCGGATTTATTACAAAACATATCTTTCTAAAAACTAGAGAAAAAACACTAAAAGCTAATTTCAGAGCCCTAGATGAAACTTTCAGCTCCCGAAAATGTGCTAAAATGGACCCCAATCAATTTGGGATCCATTGGCAAAACAAATGCCACCACCTGAGGCACACACCTAAAAAATTTCAGCAAAAACCCAGACCTGAGTCAAAAGTTATGACCCCCGAAAGTTTCTGTATGAGATTATGACCTACGGAAGGCCCTGCATCATTCATTAAGCTAGAGTTTCACCAACATTACTTATTAAGTATCTATTTAACCAATTCCATATCCCAAAAATTCATAATAACCTTCTTACAAGTATATGTTTTCCCAACATTAACAAGTTTGTTTGAATTTTACCATTTTCCAAAATAAAATCATAGATTCTTTAATAGAAGTATATGAGTCCTATGACTACCCTCTTATTCAATCAAATTAATATGTTCAACCCACTAACCTTTTGTACACACATTTCAATAAAATCACATTTGAGGAGTAACTACAAGTATTGTTATCCTTATACACATCTTCAATATGATATCTATACCATTACCCACAAATTCACATTCTTCTAATATTTCCATTTTAGGACAGTTAGAAACTTTGACTTAAATCTTATTCTAATAGACATATCATTATTCCTTTCATAATAACTCATCATTCCTATATACTAGCAATGTTTTTAGGTTCAACTTCCATTTCATGCACAAAATGCCAACAAAGTAAATAATTAGTACACAATTTTGTTTAATATCATATTTTTTCCTTATAGTTGATGATTTTTCATAGGTTCAATTCACACTTCTTATGAGGACCATATATAATTCAGAATTCCTACCATATAATCAAACATTTCTCCTTTCAACAATTGTGTACTATAATCCTATTTATTTCAAAACCTTGGGGACATAGGTCCTTTACCCAAGGGTTTCCTCTAGCTAAGCACATTCTCCTTAATGGCACATTGATTTTTCCTCAAAGGAACATTTAGTCTTTTAAATATATTTCTTGAGAAATAAGGGAGAGACACATCTGATTTAACAATTGATTTAATTTCTTACTTGAGAGGGTATATAAAAGAGAGATACTTCTTAATCTTACCATATTTTTAAATATTAGATATTACCTAAGTTCAACATGTTATCTCCATTTTCAAGAAAATATAAATTCATAAATCCCTAAGTTCTTGAGGAAGGATAAAAGATAGATTTACTAGACATGTTTTAAAACCATCCAATATTACAATTCTTTCCATCCTAGAAACATAATCATCCCTTGTTTACCACCATACATACAACATGTTTCAAATATATCTAGCTTTAAAAAATCAAACATAACAATCATGGTGTTATCTTGCATTTAAATAGGAAAGTAGAGTATATAACTTTTCAAACTATTTGGGCAGTCATTCATGGTAATCATCATAAGATCAAGAAATAAGATCAACAACTTTCCTTACAATTCTTTAAGATTTTCTTAGAGCAAGGATAAGAATACAACACTCAAGTGTTAGGAATTCTTGACCATCTATTTGAACCACATGAATCTTATAATGCAAAACATAAATAATCACTTGAAACAATCCTTTCTTGCAAGATATTATAGTGGAAATATAGAAAACATACCTTTTATGTCTAGTACTCAACTTTGTTAACATAAGGAAAACATCCAAAACTAAGACACACCACATATCCAATTTTAGTAGGCTGAAAGAAAACATCAAATGGAGAAACACAATAGACTCAAGTATTGTGAGTAGGCCAAGTATAAGTCCCAAGGCTCTTTGTAGAACAACCTAGGGCTTATATTTCTATCCCTATCATAATGGTCAAAATAAGTTGCCTCCTCAGGGCTAACTTTTCTTCTGATGGGTTCTATCTTTAGGAAATTAGTCATTAGAGTTGTCTTATTTGAGACTCCTTTGATTCATAATTCAGGTTTTGTTTCCCCACATCCTTTACATGGAACTTTCATGTTGAGATGATGAGGGAAAATCTTGAGCTCTCTCCTAAGATCCTCTACGGTGTTGGAAATCATGTAGGAAGAGTGTTACAACATAAGTATAGCCATTGAGTTTACATAAATTAAACACAAATAGATCCTAGAGCTTGTTAGGAATGGGAACACTAAGAGGGGGGGTGAATTAGTGTTCACTTAATTTAAATTTTTTGCTTTACTTCTTAAACTTGACTTGAGTGCTTAAGTACTAAAATTAACATTAACATAAATAAGAAACATGAACATTAAAATGAACATTAAAAACCCCGGTGGGAATTGACACCCACTAATAATTTGTACTAGTGTTTTATGATCCTTGTTAGAAGATCCTTAACCCTGTTAGGAGTTGCTTTACAATGTATTTAGTACAGTGACCTAGTCAAGGGTTGGACCTTGTTAGGATTCTTTTACAATAACCATGTTAGGGGTCTGGACACACTATCCTAGAGCACTGCTCAAGTGG
The DNA here is from genome assembly GCA_027943335.1 of Chamaecyparis obtusa. Classification (NCBI taxonomy): domain Eukaryota; kingdom Viridiplantae; phylum Streptophyta; class Pinopsida; order Cupressales; family Cupressaceae; genus Chamaecyparis; species Chamaecyparis obtusa. Next base: position 34,546 of record BSBK01000775.1, on the reverse strand, counting down.
TGAAGGCTACAACCTTCTGATCTCAGATACACACTATATCTGTTGGATGAACTAGCACTGTGACACTACTTGTCTTATCAGTTCCTTTGATGCACTAATTCTTTGACCTCTTGCAAAGCTCTAATACATCTTAACAACCCTTTTAATACTTCTTCTCTTCTTATTTCAACTCTCTATCAACTTCCATGCTTCATTGCAATGGCACATATAATATTTATATGCGCATACAAAACAATTAACTAGGTTGGCCCTTTAACCAATTATACACAATGCTTCCAATTGAATTGGCTCAAGTGTGTTTACAAAAAAACATAATTATATGTCTACAACATAATTACAATAGGTGCATAGACCTTACACAACAATAATATAACCGCTAACCAAAATACCAACAATCGGTTGCTTTCACTATTCTTCTCTGGCATTCACTATCTGTGCAACTTGAACTCTCTGTATCTTCCTCATAGTGAATCTTTTGATCATGCACTCTTAGAATTAGCATGAATATGGTCTTACCAACTTAACTTCTAGGGCACGTACCATAGTTCTGTCATATGCATGTGCGTTGATGCTTTGACCTTCAGGTACTCTCTATACTGTCTAGTCTTCAACACTTAGCCAATTTCTGATCTTATTATCATGAGTGTTGACTCCAAAACATCATATGACTTTTTTTCCATAATGACAACACTATATTAAGTCATATACACTAGTATAGTCAACTTGCCAACAATCTCCCCCTTTTTCATTGATGGCAACAAAGGAATATGGCAAAGTTACTAATTGTCCCTTGATACAAAAATCACTTAATCATACTCTATCTTATATCTCTCTTATGTCATCTTAGTATATGTTTTCTTTACATAGCTATAGCTCCATATTTTATACATACTCCCCCTTTGAAATTAATGACAAAGGTGCTACAAAACTAAATCTGTACAAGTACTTACATTGATAGTACATCTGAGTATGCAATTTGTAAATTTTGGATCTCTTGCTTCCAAAATGCAATCAATGCAATGTTTGGAGATGGACGCATAAGGCATATTGTAGTTTCTCCATCTTCTCCAAATCTGAACTAGGACCTTGATCATATGTCACCATGGTGGCATCAATTTCTTGATATTCTGATTTAACACATCTAGGGAGGGCACAAGAGCATTTCTAAGTTGATTCTACCTAACCCTTATCTTTGACATCTCCTTTTCTACCTTCTCAATTTTGTCATTCTGTCCCTAATATACATTGTTACACATGTTTACATCAATAGAGGGATCTTCTACTGACTTCCTCACTTTTTCAATCATGGCCTCTACTTCTTGGATCTTCTTGTAGTAATCGGCTGTCAACTTATCTTGATCCATACAGTCAGCAATAATTTTCCTTCCTTTTGCTGCAAACTCTTTCAAAGATTCTTGTCCAACTTTGAGTGAACTGAAGTCTAGTGAGAAGTTGCTAACCAATTCATTTAGTCTTTTCTTCATATACTTCTCCTCTGCAACTAATGATGTTGATTCTTCCAAGTTAGAGAAATTACTCTTGAACTATTTCTCCTTGGCCTTCTCCATAGCTAAGACACTGAACTTGATCAGGTCTTCTTCTCCCCATGAGTCCAAACTAGTGGTGTCAAGTGTCAGGCTTGACAATAATGATTCTAAGGGAGTGATAGGAGTGCTATCCATCACTTCTTTCTTTACTTTGCTTAGTATTTCAATAGATGGATTATTTATTGTTTCATTTCCTTTTTCCTCTTATTTTTCTTTCTCCTCTTCCATCTTTTCTTTCTCTTTTTCATGCTCTTCTTTTTCTATTTCCTTTTCTTCTTCTTTTTCATCTATTATATCTTCAATGTGTACTTCTTCTTGTGTCTTGGGTGAGTTGCTACCACAAAGGATTTTAGCTTCTAGTGTGCTCACAAAAGCTTCCTCAAACTTATCCAAGTCTCTATCTATGGCTGCCATGGCTATTTCTACATTTTCAATGATGATAGTATTATCTTTTAGTGACTTTGTCATTAACATAGACTTGTATTCCTCTATATGTGTTTCTATTGCAAGCGTTGAATCCTGAGGACTTGTCATTGATACCTTTGTGGTCTCTGTCTCCTTGGCTTCCTTAGGAGGTACTTAAGTTGTGTGCGTAGTAGATGGATACATGTGTCTATTCAAGAATACATTCTCAAAAGCTTTCTCTATCTCTTTGGCTACTAACTCATAATTTTTATCCATGATATGCAGTGTTCTTGTCTTAGTCCAGAGGTGTGGTTTCACCAAATCTAACAACATGGCTTTTTCTTCAAGAGAACATACTGGGAAACTTTCATTTATAATTTTCTCTCTTATTCTCAGATCTTCCTCATTTGCCTATCTCTTCAAGAATTCCAAAATGTTTCATACATTTTCTAGAATCATTGTTTTTAGTTCTAGGACTATCTTTTTAAACTTCAGCATATGTTTGACAATCATTCCATGAATCTCTGATTTTTCAATCTCACTGTATTTCTCATAGAACTTTCCTACTTGATCAATTCTACCTTCATCAACAATCCTTGTACTTAACTCACTAAGACTAGGTTTGAAACTTACTTCTAGAGGTGCTTGAGTGTTTCTCTTGCTTCTTGTTGCTCGTGAGGATGGATGACTACTGTTGATCTCTTTCTTCCTCTTTGCTATTGTCTTATACTCCAGAGGAGAAGTAAGATCAATTGTTACTATGGGTGCAGGAGGGGTAACATCAGATTTACCCTTCTAATCATCTGATTTCTCAATTTTCACCTTCTTCATCTTTGGATCATCATATCTTGTCTTTTCTATAGTTGCGCTCTCTAATTCCAAAGAAATCTTCTCTTTCCTTGCTTTGTCTAGGTCTACTTGAGAAACTCCATGAATTTTCAAAATCTCTGAAGTAACCTTGGCAACTTTTCTTTTTGTTGTTGTGTTCTTCAATACAGCATCTACTTCTCTTTTTTTCTCTTCATAAGTCCCCCACCTAGGTTCATTGAGGTCCTTAGGTACTGACAATATAACTTGAGCATAAGCATCTAGAATAGGCTCTTCAAATTCATATCCTAGTGGATGAATCCACTTTGTTCTTGGTTCAACAGCCTCCATGCATGTTGTGTCAGTCTCTACCATGAAACAAATACTATCCTTGTATTTTTCAACTACCTTTTCAGGTATCCTATACCTCATTTGCATGCTCACTCTGAATATTTTCAACTCCGATTCCATATAATCCTTAAGGGTACTTTTTGTGGATGCCTTAAAGAATATATGTGGCATAGTGGGAATAGACTTGTCTAGATATAAATTAGACACCTTTCCAAGAATATGGAAGTACATATAGATTATTAGAGACCCAAACCTAAATATCTTGGTCTTTTCATGGTTGATGACTCTTATGTTGTCTATTAGTTGTGCACACAAGATCTCACACATATTAAACTCTCCATTCTCTCTTACCAACCTTATTGCTCCTAGAATGGTGGATACTGACACACTGTTTACTCTACTGGTGTGCTAGAACCTGTATCCCAATATCATGGACATCAATTTGATGTCTTTCTCCTCTATAGGCTCTATTGTCATTCCGCACCTGTCACTTCTTGATTTGAAAGTTTTCTCAACTAGTTTTCTCATGTACTTGCTTGTTAGAAGAACGACACCTTTCTTAGAGAGACCTTTCATCTCATGAATTAGGTCACCTATGATCCTTACTAGAACTTCACCTATCTAGAATAGATCATCATGAATTTTGCTAAGGAGAATCTTTATCCATTCAGACTCATAGAACTCATAAGTAGTCGCATATTCAATTATTTGGTGGTTTTCAAGCTGTGCATACTCATCCATGAAGGTTTTATCAGGTTTCATCATTGTTTCCATGTGGGCTCTTATTCTATCCAAACCTATTGGTTCCTTCTTGCAATATTTGTATGCCCTGATATCTTCCACATGCATAGCACCCATGGGAGTGCGGGAGAATGCACCTTCTAGGTCATCTAGTGTGGATTTGAATGGATGCCTCTTAAACACATACCTCTTCTTCTCCACCACATCAAATACAATGGGAGTATCCATTACTTACTTGTATATTGCTTTCCAAATGATCTCAAAGACTTCTGAATCGGCGTGATGGATTAGGGCTTCTGAAACTGATCAAATGCACTTACTAAACACTGGTGAATCAATCTACAATCCTTCACACTCAAATGTTAGGGCTCCTATGCTCTCCAATCACTTTGAATTCAAATGAAATGAGAGATCTAAAATCTTTTGTGTACTTTACAGTAAGAATTCTTCCATTAATGCTTGCCATGTAATCCAGGTTGTCACTGATAATTTCCAAATTTCATTGTGTAGTCAATCAGCTAGTGCACTCTTGCACATAGGTTATACTAGTCTCCAAAAGGGTAAGTCCAAAGGCACATACTCTGAGGGTGAGTATACTGGTTGCATAGGGGTTTAGAGCTAAATTATCTCCCCCTATGACCCTGAGGGCCATTCATCCAAATGTAGAGGGTGCATCCATTGTGGATGCATCCAATACATTATCATTAACCTTATCCTTCTTTTCTTCTGACCAAATAAAGCTCACATCTTCTAAAGCTTTCACAAACTTGAGTTATCCTTCGGTGTCTAGTATTGATTATTTTGGCTTTTGAGGGTTTTCTTGACTTTGCATCCTTGATCTACAGAACTTTGAGATGTATCCAGCCTTGTTACATGAGTGACAAATAACTGGAGGCCTTATATTCCTCGGCGCATTGACATGGGTTACCATTTTACACTGTCTAGCTGAGTGACCATTATAGTTATATATCTGACATCTAACATTATGAGAACTTCTTATATTTGGTTGATTCTGATTTCTCTAATTATGCTGAGTCTTGTTCTTCTAACTTGTCTTAAAATTCATAGCTCTATGACCAAATTTATTGCATGAATAACAGTAACCATTGAAAGGTCTTACCTCTGTACAGTTCCTTGCTATATGTCCATTCTTGTTACATGCATAACAAGCTTGATCTACTAGCTTGCACTCATTCTTGGATGGTTCAACATGATCTTTAGTCTGACTTCCAATCTCATTAGCATCTGTGGTGTCTTCTAGTGCTTTCATTCTTGCTCACATGTTGTCAATCTAATTTTGTGCTTCATTGAATCCAATGTCGTTGGTATCTCCTTTAAGCTTCCAAGCATACAGTTGAGATTCAATCAGATCCTTTCTTGTGTGTAATTTATCAATGTGATTCTTAGCCTCTTTCAATTCAGATTCCAATCTTTCCTTGTTGTTTCTTAGCTCCAAGATTTCCATGTTTGCTTGACTCAATTCTTCATTCAGTTCAAGGTTCTCTTTGATTTGTTCATCGTAGACTTCCTGATTGTTAGTTAGCTTATCATCCAATTCTTCATTTAGTTCTTTCAGGGATGAATTTTCTTCATTTAGCTTCTTGATCATTATCCCTAAATCACTAGTAGAGCATTCTTTCAAATCTTTTCTTAGCCTTTTGATAACCGCTTGAGCATCACTGACTTTTTCTTTTAGTTCTTCAATTTATTTTTCAGATCTGTCCAGGTCTTCAAGAGTAGCTTCAAGATTTCTTTTCAGATGTTTCATTTCTTCTTTTTCCATGATCTCCTCAAGTGGTTAAACTTATTTTCTGAGGACTAGAGCTCTGATACCAATTGTTATGAATGTGAACACTGAGAGGGGGGTGGGTGAATTAGTGTTCACTTAATTTAATTTTTTTTCTTTACTTCTTAAACTTGACTTGAGTGCTTAAGTACTAAAATGAACATTAACATAAATAAGAAACATGAAATCAACACATAACACCAATGTGGTTATGGGGAAACCCAAATAGGTAAAAACCCTGGTGGGAATTGACACCCACTAATAATCTGTACTAGTGTTTTATGATCCTTGTTAGATGATCCTTAACCCTGTTCGGAGTTTCTTTACAATGTATTTAGTACAATGACCTAGTCAAGGGTTGGACCCTATTAGGATTATTTTACAATAACCCTGTTAGGGGTGTGGACACTCTATCCTAGAGCTAAATGCTCAAGTGGTGAAGGCTACAACCTTCTGATCTCAGATACACACTATATTTGCTAGATGAACTGGCACTGTGACACTGCTTGTCTGCAGTTCCTTTGATGCGTTGATGCTTTGACATCTTTCAAAGCTCTAATACATATTAACAACCCTTCACATACTTATTCTCTACTTATTTCAACTCTCTATCAACTTCCATGCTTCATTACAATGGCACATCTAATATTTATATGCACATACAAAACAATTAACTAGGTCATCCCTTTAACCAATTACACACAACACTTCCAATTGAATTGGCTCAAGCGTGTTTACAAAAAAGAATAATTATATGTCTACAACCTAATTACAATATGTTCATAGCCCTTACACAAAATAATATAACCGTTAACCAAAATACCAACAGTCGGCTTCTTGCACTGTTCTTCTTTGGCATTCACTGTCTATGCAACTTGAACTCTTTGTATCTTCCTCATACTGAATCTTCTGATCATGCGCTCTTAGACTTAGCATGAATATGATCTCACCAACTTAAATTCTATGGTGCATAGCATAATTCTATCATATGCATGTGCGTTGATGCTCTGACCTTCAAGTACTCAGTATATTGTCCAGTCTTCAACACTTAGCCAATTTTTTATCTTCTTATCATGAGTGTTGACTCCAAAAAATCATATGACTTTGTTACCATAATGAAAAAACTATATTAAGTCATATACACCAGTATATTCAACTTTCCAATAGAGCTCCCAGTGTAGCAACCTAGGGCTCTGATACCAAATGTAATGTCCCTGCTAGGGAGCCCATAAGGAATTAGGTCTATGACCTAAAATTGCAACTAACAAATTTTTTTCTTAACATTCTAACATATCATCATAACCATTCACAAGTACATTCCTTAAGGTTCACTTAATGAATTCATTTACCATTATCAAGAAATGCATTGTATTACTTTAGCTAATGCAATTCTATTTTCATTTCAACTTCAAGTTACATTGAGACATTGCTTTCATTCCTCATCAAAACCAATTACATTAATGAGCTAATTACATTCATTTTCTTTACCTAATTTTCATAAATATTTAATTTTATAAATGAATTAGAAGCACCTCATTTATCTTTAATACACTAAATACATTTATCATTTCCTCTTTCATTTGTTTACTCCTTAACCCTATCTATGCAATACTCAATTGCATTAACAATACATAAATAAGCTTTCCATTAAAAGTCCTTACATTCCATTTTCTCTTTAAAATCAAAATAGAAAAAGTGTAAAGTACTTAACCATCTATTGCTAACCAACATAAACTATTCACTGAATCATTTTAGCCACAAGTTTAACTTCCCCAAATTATGATCTATAACCTTGTATATATCCAGTTAAGAATTGAGATTAAAACCTTGTTTAAATAACCTTACATCATACACAATGAACTTAGACATTTAAGAGCATTAGGAAAGAATTGCATCTTAATACTACTTTCAATAACATACATGTTTCCTTTCCCTTATTATTTTCACCTGGAGATACCCATCAACCCTTAGCATATCTTTTCACTAATCCACATATCAAGACCAGTTTCCTTTTAAAGAAGTTTGCATCCATAAGTACTTACATTACAAAGGTTTTCATAGAACCATTCCTTCCAACTTCATTTTAAAACTCATAAGAGGGATAAGGTAGGAAAGTTACTTAATTATAACCCATAATTGATTAACCAATATTCATTCCCCTTTTGAGATTCCTAATACTACTCTTCCCACATACATAACTTATTTCTTACAATTTCCATTTACAAACATAATTATAGTTACAGTTACTGCACATGGACGAAAGGCATACAGAGAAATAATTACAAGTTTCTCAAAGCTTACAATACATCTTTAATCTTGATTACAAAAGATAGAGATACATGATACAAGAATAGAAACTTCACCACTGAGAAACTCATAATCCAAGCCATGAAATGAACCATGAACAATACCTCAAAAGAGATTTTCCACCCAACCATGTGAAACTGGTAAAGTTCAACCGTCCATTCTAGGAGATAGAACCAAGGTACTCTCAAGACCTTAAGGAAATCTAAGTCTCAATACCAATAAATCCAAGACTTAAAAGCACAAGAATAAAGTACATCAAATACCATCATACTATAACACTGAGGTCAAGGTTCTAGGAGACCACCTAAGTGAGTGTCATCACACAACCTATATATTGGGATCCTTCCTGTCAACCATGTAACCTAGGTCACCCCTTTATGAATAGGGATCCATCCTGGTAGTTATCCCTAGTCTCGGTAGTCCAATCAGGTCTATGTGGTATTTATTCTATTTTCTTTCATTATCTTTTGAATCCCCCTTCCCAGGTTAATTTTTAAGGTTATCACTTTTTACAAACCCACCCATAGGATCATCAGGTAACCACTTTAGGGTTCCAATGCCTATGGTCAGCCACTAACTTATGGTTCCTATTCCCTTACCCCATCACAAGCTGAAGATACAAAATAACACTTCCGTGTCTTGATTCATAGGTTTAGGAAAATCCCCTGCACATTCAGGCCCTCAGAGCGAGTCCTAACCATATCCATATACATAACATGAACCCTTGGAAGGATGTCTATAACAAGACACCTCAAATCATAGCATAAAACTTGACACATGCATAAATAAAACTTTCCATGGCTAATTTATACATCTAGGAAACCCTCTGGTACACACAGGCCACCGAGACAAGTCCCAGCCTCATAAAGTAAGCTCAAGTATACACCAAGTGCAAAAAAATCATAAGTACACCATATAACCTCAAAAAATTAAGTACTTAACATACATAGGTGATACAAATTTCTACATGCATTAACATGACATTCCATCTATTGAAACCTCTTGTCCCTGAAATTTGGCTAAGTCTGCAATTTTTTAGAAATCTCCAAAATTTAAAATCTGCATCTTAACTCCTGTGAAGCTGAAACCTATCTCAAACATCCTGGAAGGTATATATACAAATATAACTTAAATTATAAGTCTGATATCAGACTTATACTTAAATGTTATATTTGTATAAATCCTACCACCAGACTGAGTTCTGGCCTCATAAAATGAACTCAAGTGCAAGCCAAGTACTAAAACAACATAAGTAACACATAATAACATCAACAAAAAAATTGGAGGACAAACATAGGTCATACAACTTGCAGCCCAATCATAAGTAATGAGTTATAGAGGTTCTAAACACAAATTCTGCAAATTTTGAGCCCCTAAAACCCTATTTACACCATACAACAATACATAACTACCCATACAAAATTCCAGTGAGGGTCTTATGACACTTGACCAAGTGTCATATGGGTAAATGTATAGTATTGTATGACACTGTAGGATACTTTTTTGAAACTTAATTCAAAATTGCCTGAAAAGGCCAAAAACTAACTTTTTAAGGCATGGAGAGTGTTTCGAAAAGGTTCCCTATGGTAAACCTAATGCAAGGACCTCAATACGACATCCATGAAACATCCTCAACACTCCCTAATCCTCAGACAAAATAAAACAAACATAAAATAGTAAATCACAAAAAATCCTGCAAGAGAAATAGTGAAGGGAAAGGACTGCATCTCATTCCTAAACCATCCTAACCCTTCCTATTTCTTCCTAAACTTCCCTATTTTGCACAATAATAGTTAAATACACCTTCCTAGATAATTACAAGAATTCCTAACTTCCTAGGAAGATATCATTACTCTCGAATACCATACAAACATGCATAATTACTTCCTGGAAACACCATAGAAAACACAGAAAATAAAACATTTATATTTTCTTTCCAATACACAGTAACCAATCACCTATAAATCTAATAACAAAGCATTTATATACACAAATACACACACACAAGAGAATTTGATAATTCATCCCAGTATAGACCCTACCTGGGGTCTTGCAGAGAAATTCTCCTCTTGACCGAAGTCTCTCTGTAGATCTTCATGCCTTGAGTAGATAGCCTCCTAAAAGCTTCCTCTAGAAATCAACTCCAAGAAATCCACACACACTATTTATCACCAAATAGAGAGTCTTACGCTCACAAAAAATTCAAATAAATCTCCAAAAAAATACATGCAGACAATTCCCAAAAATCTTCCATAAATTCTCCTCCCCCCAAACCACACAAAATTGCAAATATTTATCCTCCAACTATGTGGTTGGAGGAGTTGGTTGGAGTTGGTTTACGGGAAGAAACTTCTCCAACTTCCATAGTTGGTTGGAAAATTAAATAAAACATTCCCGTAAGCACTTAACAAAGTTTTAATAAATTTAATTAAAAATAACTTCAAAAGAAACCATAACAAGAAAGTCAAACAAATAACTTTCAAGAAAAACACATAGCACACATGGAAACCAACTAGCCTAACTTCTAGGAGGTCTTGATTTCAAATCCCTCCTAGATAGCTAGTTTTACTACAAGAGCATTTATTTTTATTATTACTATTATTAATATTATTTTCACTTTGATATACTTCATTCAATACACTTTATTGAATTCACTTTATATAATTCACTTTATCTAATTATTAAAATACCATTTACACAATCAATAAAAATATACAAATATTATTATTTATATAAGCATGGGTATATGTGTGTGAACCCACACATACACATACCTATATAACATACAATAAATATAACATGGATATATAATAAATATATATACATATACTAATAAGGATAAATATAACTCACAACATAAATCTTAGAACAACATGGAATCATAAATCACAAGACCACAACATAAATTGCATTCCAAATCCCCCAACTAGGGTAACCTCCTAAACAGAAATCTAAGTCCATGGGTAACCTTGACAATAATCTTGGTAATATCTCCACACAACAACAATTCGAGGATTTTTAAGGCACACTCAGACCTATGTAGCCAGGTGGAGTCAATGTCTGGTACCTGCATCTTGGAGGGGGAGTGCGACATCATGTGGACCTCCTGTAGGAGTAACTACTATGTGTGTGAAAATTGTACCTGATTTGTAGACACAACACTTCAGTAAAACATTAGAGGTTAGCTATAATCAAAATCGTGCAAAATTGAAATCTACTCTAACCAAGCGATTTACTACCTTCTAATAGGTGCGAGATTGATGTTCTCAGATTGTAATCAAGATCAGTGACTTAGATGACACCTAAATGAAAGATTTGAATGCAATTGATCTAGATATGAGATTGAATGCAATTAAGCTATTTTTTTTGGATTTTTTATGCAATAAGAATGAAAACTTGATATGAATCTATGCTAGATGAAATTGATATGCTATGAATGCTATTGAAAATTGATATGCAATGCTAATCTAACAATGATATGCAATATGAATGCAAAATGATCTAACAATGAAGATTCTAACAATGATATAAAAACTATGAAATTCTATGCTAAGATATAAAAACTTATGCAATTGAAATTGATCTCACAAAGCTTTGAATTCGCAAGTTGATTCCTCAGCCTCCAATTCTCCAGCATGATTGTGCAAAATATGAAGAGCTGAGCCTTGTTTTTATAGAAATCTAGGGCTTTGGAGGTGCATGGGAAAAAAAGCCATAAATCACTCAAATAACTCAGCTTGATTTTTGAGTTATCTGATCATGAAAGATAGTTAATTCTCAAAATCATTCTAAAACATGCAAAAATAGCTTTTTAACTCAAATTAGAGTTTAGATCAGCTTTTTGAACTCCAAAAGGATGTTGAGTTCCAAAAAGTCAATAACTTGCATTGATTTTCTGATTTGGAGTTTAACTGTTTCTTTTGAATATGCATAATAATTAAGAATTAAATAAATAAATAAAGTGATTTATCCTCAACTCAACTGATTTTTGAAATAAAATAATTAATTTATGGGTTAATTAACTATTTTACCAAACTTTTATTAAAAATTATATTATTAAATAATGACAACATGCTTTAATTAATTAAATAAGAATTTAATCAATTAAAGATAGGAATTTTGATTTATTGTCAAAATTAAATAATACAATTAATAATAGATAGAATTAAATTTAATTACACAATTAAGTGGCAAATATTAAATCTAATTAATTAAATATGAAAATATTCAATTAATCAAACTTAGGATAAATGTGATTTATCGCCAAATAATCATTAAATTAAAGATAATTAAGATAATTAGGAATATTGCTAGGAATATTCCCCGATGCAAAATTTAAGATAATCAATTATGATTCGATGATGTTTAGATGTGCCTTAGATTAGGACTTTGATGTCGATTCTGTTTGGTTTGTCGATGTAGGAGGTTAATGAACTTATAGCCCATTTTTGGGGTATTACATTTTGCCCCTCTTTGAATTACTGTGCGAAGCACAGTGGTTCAAAGACAGTCTATGTTTGATAAAGATATGGAACTGATTCAAAAGATAAACTGATCTCAAGATAGAAACCGATTGAAAGATATTGAGATAGGAGGTCCTGAATGACCAAAGATAATGTTCACTGTAGCAGCAAATGAACCTATGATTGCAAAAAAAAAAATGTCAAAATTCCTGATTCTGAACCTTAGGATTGATAAGAAGTGAGTGACCCGTTCTAGACTCGATTGTCTTAGCAGAACTAGCAGGTATCACATCCGAATCCTTCAGTTGCCGAAGAACCAAGGAAAGAACACTATGATCCGATCGTTGCAAAAATTGATACAGTTTACAAGATTAGGAGAATACCAGATTGATATGGATCGATGAATCTGATATGCCCCAAGTGATGATAGATTTGCCCCGAGCGATGAGGACTTTTGATGAATCAGCGACTAGACATGATTGTTGTCTTGATCACTGATGAAAGATATCGTTAGATTTGATTGATAGAATTTGATTTATAGACTTTGAATTGATGTGCAATACCATGCCCCCTTCGGGATTAAAATTGAAATCTGACAAGAAAAGTCAGCGTTGAGAGCTCAGAAGCATGTTGATTGATGGTAAAAGTGGTTATACATGTTCAAGAGCGCATTCTACATCATTTAGAGGTCCTAGAGACCAAGGTTGACTAGGTTTGACCATGAGTTGACCATAGTTGACCAAGTTGAAATTTTGATAGTTTGATGTTAGATAATCAGTTAAGTTGAATACTAGATTTTTGTGATGATTGAAGGTCGAATATGCAAGTAGTTAATAATATGAATGATCTCAGATTTCGATTTTGATCCCGAAAAAGGATTCTACTTGTTATTTCGTTGGAGGAACCTTCATGTGAGATTTAGCTCTTGTTAGATTTGAAGATGTGAGTGGTGAATTGTTTAAGCATTGAAGTTCGTTTAGCCATTGTGAGATCATGCAAACATGCAAAATGCAAAGAGACATGCAAAATGAAATGCAACCTAAGACCTAGGACCTAGTCACTGATCATGTGTCGATTTGTTATCATCATTGAACTTTTAGGTAACCGGATAAATCAATACAATGCCCACTAGCCATGAAACTATAGACATATGAATATCGATTTGTATGCGCAAGAATCAATACAACACCCACTGGTTATATGACCATGGACATATGAATATTGATTTGTTTTCAGAATGTTGGATTAGATATAAGCACCAAGTCACAAATGCCAGGATGACCTGAATATCATGTCTATTTTGATATAGAAATTTGTACAAGCATCAAAACATAAATGTCATGATGACCTGAGTACGCCTTGCATTTAACATACACATCAAACAATCAAAAGATCATTCTAAATCCAATGTGAATTACCTGTAGTGACCCTTTATCATTCACCTCCTTAGGCAAGATCACGTTTCACAGTAGGAGAAAGAACTTACTCAAAAAGACAATAGTTAGATCAAACTTCCTTGAATTTTTTGGGTATCAATGGTCGAGGTACCCATGGCCATCCAATTCAAGATAAAGTCTCTTACAGTCGGACACCATTTCAATCTAGAATTTCCAAAGTTATAAGATTTCACATACAAGCAGAAAACCAAGAAAAGATTATGCCCCCAGTCATCACTCTCTAAATCTTTTAAAGGACATCATTGAGGAGCTCGAAGGGACATAATATGCAAAAATCTCAATGTGAATCAATAAGCATACAAGGAGATAAAAGCATGAAAAGCACAGATTGTTTTCAGTTTTCAGTTTGATGTTGATTGCGTTGTTGTTGATGCAAAATCCTTTCTGGAGACAAGACTGACTGACTGACTCACATGAAGCTTCAAAGGACTCTAACTAGATATGATCCATCTAAGATACATGGGAGACCATAGGATATGACATTGATTGCCCCCAAGTGTTAAACATTGATAGGATACAGACGCTTGAGCCGATTGGTGTACAGACCGACTTATTGAAAACTAAAAATGTTGAAACAAACCGGGAGATATGTACAAACTAAAGCAAGACTAAAAGCTGGGAAAGACCAAGATTGTGCTGATAGATGGAGCATTTTGAACAAGTGGCACCCATTTGCCAAGTTTTCACCATCTTGGCAGAGATTCTATTTTTGCTACCAAGGCGCCTGTTTCCAACTTTTCACCAAGGCACTTTTTCTTTTTTTTAACTTTTTTTGGATTTTTTATTTTTTCAATTTTTTTATACTTTTGATATTTTTTGATTTTTTTGTGAATCATCAAGGCACCTATTGCTAGGTTTTCACCAAGATGTTCATTTTTTCAGGACTTTTTCTGATTTTTAAAAAAAAATTTAGGACATTTTACCATAGACTGAATGCCTTAGGCATAGAATTTCTTCAGATAGAGAACGTTGATTGGTTCTTGGAGCTGTTCTCCTTCAGTCGTTGAGAGTTGATAGGCACCAGAGCCAAAAGTAGCAGTGATGACAAACAGACCCAGCCAATTGAGTTTGAACTTCCCCTTGCGTTCGCGATGTTATTGATTTTTAAGATTTTCTCTCAAGACTAGATTGCCAACCTGAAATTCTCTGTGTCTGAATTTCTTGTTGTAGCCTCTAGACATTCTCTTCTGATATACTCTGAGATGATCATACGCTGCTTTTCTGCGCTCATCTAGTAGTTCAAGTTCTTTCAACCTAGACACTCTGTAGTCATCATTGGTTACTAGACCATGCATTTTGATTCTTAGTGATGGGAGTTCAACCTCAATAGGCAATACCGCTTCAGACCCATAAACTAAAGTGAAAGGTGTAGCCCCAGTGGGAGTTCTAATACTTGATCTAATACTTGTTCAGATACTGATTCTAATACTTGTTTTGATACTAGTTCTAATACTTATTCTGATACTGGTTCTGATACTTGTTCTGATACTTTTTCT
The DNA here is from genome assembly GCA_027943335.1 of Chamaecyparis obtusa. Lineage (NCBI taxonomy): Eukaryota > Viridiplantae > Streptophyta > Pinopsida > Cupressales > Cupressaceae > Chamaecyparis > Chamaecyparis obtusa. The sequence goes on along the minus strand of BSBK01000775.1, from coordinate 19,186 downwards.
GATACTTGTTCTGATACTGGTTCTAATACTATTTTGATACTGGTTGTGATACTTGTTTTGATACTAGTTGTGATACTTGTTCTGATACTTGTTCTGATAATTATTTTGATACTTGGTATACTTGATAGCATCTTTTTCCATTTGCAAACTCCCAAGAAAAATCATATCGTGCAGTCCCAATGTCTAGCAAGGTGGAGAACAAGAGGGATTGGCAAGCTAGTGGAAGAGATGGAAGACAAGAGAATAAAAAATAATGAAGGGAAGAAATCCTCAAGGGCAAACTCCTCAAGAATACCCAAGCTAGGCAAAAAATTTCATGTAAAGTGCATTTAGACAAGTAATGAAAGGCTAGCATAGGATAAGTCACAAAAGTGTGATGCAAGAGCAGGAAAGGATGCAGTCCAAAAGAGTAGACATATCAAGAGGCTTCATAGCATCGTGTTTTACTCTTTCTTTCTTTTTTTATTAGATCAAGACCAAAGGGGAAAAGGATAGCGACAAGCAAAAATGAATGGAGGAAGATGGATATGAAGGCTAAACATGGAAGCAATGAAAATAAGGTCATCGTAAGATAGCTCACAAAATAGCCAAATGTTCGTGTATAGATCAACATTGTCAAGATCAAAGAGAGAAGATAGAATGGATGAAATATGTAGAAGAACTACGCATGATGCCTGATTGCCAAGTTTTCATCATGGTACTTATCCAAGGTGCCACAAGGGAGTGGTTTTCACCATAGGATGAATTTATTTCTCTTTACTTTTGCTACCAAGGTGCCTATTTCCAAGATTCCACCAAGGCACTTTGTTTTCAATTTTTTTTTTTATTTTTTTATTTTTGGAAGAAGGCAAGCTTTTTAGATAATGCTCCTTGAAAGGATAAACCATGATATGCCAAGGATTCAAAATGATATGCTCAAAAATGCTAATAGGGAAAGGGAGATGGAAGAGAAAAATAGAAGATAAGGTTTTATATAAAGCGAGTGAGGTTGGAAGATAGGAGGAATAGGCAAATGAGAAAAAATGATAGAAGGTAGAAGGATAATGCATGGAAAGATTGTGAAAGGGTAGGTGGAAAGGAAGGCAAGATCAATGTAAACACACACCTTGAAGGGTGGTGAGAGGGTGGAGGAAATGTGAATGAAGAAATACGTAAAGGAATATGGTGAATGGATAGCAGAGGTTGAGGTTTAGGCGCATGGAATGAAAGAATATTTTTGGAGGGAAATGAAGTGGAAGCCTTTGGAAGCTTGAATGTCAATTTCACTTTTTGCTCAACACCAGATCTTTCAAGAGAGACTTTGGAATCCATATAGCCGTAAGCCTTTTATTTTCTTTTGATGATCTAGAGAGAATATCTTCAATGATGGATTTTGGAACCCATACTTGTCTTGTAGTTTTTTTCTTAGATATCTCTTTTGACTTTATGTTTCCATGTCTATTAGAGGAGACATGGTGATCTTTTTTTGATGGATTCTTGTATTGCTTCTTTTTTGTGTATTGAACATTCAAGTTACTTCCAAAAGACTTGGGACTTGTGGAAGAGGGAGGATATGACTGGTTTAGATGGGTGGATGGATGAAAAGGATTCAAGGGTATGCATCTATGTTGATCTTGAGGAAAGATAGGAGATGGAGGGATGTAAGGACCCAAGATGAATGGAAAATTAGGAGAGTTAGGAGGGGAAAGTGAAGGGACATAAGGACCCAAGATGGAAGGTAGGTGTGAAGCTCTTAGTAGTGGTGGAAGAGGTCCAAGGATGGAAGTGGAAGATGCAAAAGGATAATCAATAAGTTCATCAGCATCTATATGACAACCAAGGATATCAGCATCTTTAGAGTGAGCATTAGAATTTTCAATAGAATCATGGACATCTTGAATATGAGAACCTTCTTTGATAGGATTGTTCAAAGCTTGCAAAGACTTAGGAAAAGTAGAAAGTGGAAATGAACATGGAATGGTAGAATAAGAAGATGGAAGACTTTGATCTTGACAAGGATCTTTGGATAGCACAAGTGCATATTTTTCTTTTGATTTTCAATAGGCTTAACATTGGAAGTAACAACACTATTTTTAATAACCTTAATGGAAGTATCATCTTTGGAAAATGCAAGTGTAGTAAGGTTATTTTGATTGCCAATAAGCTCAACAGTGTAAGTAGTAGCTTGATCTTTCTTAGGAGAAGACTTAAGACATGATGGAATGCATGAAAAAGGGTGTACAGGATCAAAAGAACCATGAAGTAGATAAGAGACATCGGGAAAAGGAGTGGATGACATGGAGGGTTCTTGATTTTGATCTTTCTTTATGTTCTTTTCTTTATCATTTTTAGAGTCCTCTTGACATGGAGCCACTTCTAAGGACAAGGAAGCATGTTGGGATTGTATGGATGACTTTGGAAGAGATGGTGGAGGACTAGCTGAAGTAGGGATTATAGCATATGAAGGCTTAGGCTCTTTAGGTTTATCATTATTGAAAGTCTTTGCAGCCAAGTGAAGGTTAGCTTGAGTTTCTTTAAGAGGTAGCCCTAGAGGATAACTATAGGGAACCGCATGAAAAGTATCAGGGCTTGTGTCGAATGAAGGTTCTGTGAAAGATTTGAAAGACTTGGAAGCTTTAGGAAATGTATGAGTATTGGAGGAAGTAGGGGATGGAAGGGAACCATCACAAGACAAAGGTCCAACATTAACATGATCTTTCTTGAGAGTGTAATCTTTATTTTCAGCCTGAGAGTTCTTAGAGGAGAGATCCTTATAGTATTGACGTTTCGAGCTAGCACGATGTATTTTATAGTCCTCAGCAGTAGTAGATGGATCATCATCAAGGTATTGTCCACAAAAGCCATCAAAATCTCTTTCAAAATTAGAATCATATGGATCACCATCACGATCTATCCAATGTGATGGCCCATTTGTAGTAAGCAGGAATGAACGATGAGGAGGACTCTTAGGAATAGAGTTGTCATAGGTATCATTACATTGTCTGTCATCATAGTCTCCAAAGCTAGATGTGTCAATCTCCGTGAAAGAGGTATCATATTGCTCAAATTTTTTCCGGGGGCATGGTGACATGTACAAGTCTTTATCAAATGGAAAAGAGTATAGAGGTTCCTTTTCTTTCTCAAGTTTGTCAAGCTAGACTTGCATAGCTTGTAGCTGCTTCATCATAGCGGCGATCATAATTTCTTCCTCATGTGTACTAATTCTTTGAGACATGTGTACTGATTTTCAATAGCTACTGATTTGTTCTTGACACAATGATATTTTTGACAGATTCTGGAACTAGGCTGGAAACATTGGATATCTTGCAATTTGACAATTTCTGACAACTCTCTCAAATTTTTCCAAATGACACTCTACAGACTCGTACGACACTGGGTAGTCTATGAAATGACAATTGCTAAACTCATATGACAGTTGGGTAGCAATGAAATGATAGTTGACAAAACTCGTACGACAGTTGCTAACAGGGTTTTGACTTTCTTGAATTTGCTAGTTTGAAAACTCGTACGACACTGGGTTCTCAATCGTACAATAGATGGGCAATACTGAAATGACACTTGACAAAACTCGTACGACTTTTGACTTCTTGAAATGACTTTTGACTCTAGAAAGATTTTACGTCAATTTTTGCAAAATTTAAGGTCTTCAGTTTTGGATTGTTTGCAAATTGTACTGTCCAGATTTTGAAGGTTATACCAAATTTGATCATTTTTAATAGCCAAGTAGATAAACAAGCATGTAGAACAGCAAGCAAGTGATTCCAAGAACGTCTGAAAATAATGAACAAGGGCAAAAGCAACCTTGTGCATGAACAATCAAGTGACCAAATTGTGCTAATCCCTGAGAGTACTAATTGCGTATGTTTTGAAAAGTTTTGCAATAACACACATATACCTGAAAGTGAAAAATTGGCCTCTCTAGGGTTTTTAGTAATGGTTTGACTCTGCAACTTTTATGATTCAAAGGGGTGAACTCCAATCTCGGTGCACCAGGGTTTTGACACAGTTCGAGAACTTAATCTTCAAGAGCTACTAGGGAGATCTAACAACCCAACAATGAACCATACCCATGGAGATTTCTTACAAGGACATTTATATAGCGGCTGTCACTACCATGGCGAAAATGGCTATTATCGCTTGAGGTTCCGTCAACGCAGTTTGCCTTGTGAAGGGATTGTCCGCTACGATTAACCCTCTCTAAAGGTGACTCACAGATTTATACCACAAGGGGACTTGGCTCCAGATCCAAGGTTTTTGACACCTTTTCACTTTTAACCCAAACAAAGCAAGCAGATTAATCCGACACGCTAAGACAAAATTTTGTTCCACCAAGGTCTGTGATATCAACTCCACGTGATCTATCAACCTCTCCAGGGAGAGAATGTATCAATCAATAAGAGAAGATGCACTAACTAATTTTGATTCACCAAAGCTTGTGATATCAACCCCACGTGATCTATCAACCTCTTCGGAGAGAGAATGTGTCGATCAATAAAAGAAGACGCACTAACCAAGCTGAATGTGAAATGCACTAAGTGTCCTCCCTACCTACAAGGATTCTATCGTCAAGAAAGATTTCTCTAAAATTCCAATCTCTCAAGAATCACGAATAGTGTTCATAGGGCCTAATTACTATGTGAGCACAGATATATTCCCGAAAGCAAATCTACCAAAAGTACCCAAAAAGAAGAAAGAGGAACACTTAACGCTTAAAGCAAATATGAGATGAGTCCACAAGGTGGAACATTTAACACCTTACACAACCTGAAAATGAGTCCCCAACTTAGAAAACAAGTGAGTTCCTAAAAGCACAAAAGGGTTGCCAAGTGGAACACTTAATGCTTCTGTCCTGTTGACCCCTCCCCTTTATGGCGCTGAGATTGCAACCATGGGGTGGAAATGAGGGGCCGGCGGATTAGCGAGTCCAATAACCCAAGATAGAAATCAAGATCAATCACAAGTATTCTAAGACTACTTAATGAATCCTTAAGGGGTCACAACCTAGTATCAATTATGCAAGTGTGTAGAAATAGACAAAAGCATGAAAAGATGCACACAAGCCAAACACATAAGAGATTTATTTTAAGTCCAAATCAAAATGTTTTCAGAACAAGGAGAATACCTCGTGATCCTCACAATGCGCTTAGTAGATTCTACCTGATTTTTAGCAATTTTTGTTGAGCTTTACTAAACAAGCAAGCTACGAACTCTCCAACAAGCCAACAAGCCAACAAGATATGCAAGGTATATTCAACTTATGAAAACCCTAGGGTTAGATCTAAAAATCAATTGTTAGGAGAAATAATAACTAGAAATTAATCTAAATGACAACTCATATCATGCATTGAATCATATAAAAATAAGTGCATACCCATCATAAAATTTTAATTTTTTTGCACTGCATTTGACCTAGTCAACAAGATCTAATTTTTTTGATATGATTTTGGTTACAAAAATAGAAATTAAGAATAGAGACCACTAATAAAAAATAGAGAGCTTTCCAAAAATGCAAAAATTTTAGAAAAATCTCTTCATTTGTGCCCTAGAGACCCATTTTATCAAAATAGACTAGTTTTTATAAATTGACTATTTGAGCTATTATATCATATCCAAATTTAAAACACAAAAAATGGACCCCCTGTAGAATTTGAAGAGATTTCTGAAAATGTAAAAATTTCTAAAAAATATTTTGATTTGCGCCAAAAATTAATTTTTTATGAAAAATCAAAAACAAATTATTAAAAATTCAAAACATTTTAGAAAATTTTGAATTTTTTATAAAAGCTTCTTTGATATGTCACCAATTTATAAAAAAAAATTCATACCAAAACTCCAAGCCATTTGGGATATAAAATTAAATCTTTGAAACTTTGGAGTTTTAGCTCCCCAAAAAAATCAAAACCAGCATGCAAAGGTGGGTTGCCCCACGGTGGGCGCCAGAAATGTGTGTGTGAAAATTGTACCTATTCTGTAGACACAACACTTCAGTAAAATATTAGAGGTTAGCTATAATCAAATTTGTGCAAAATTGAAATCTACTCTAACCAAGTGATTTACTGTCTTCTAATAGGTGCGAGATTGATGTTCTCAAATTGTAATCGAGATCAGTGACCTAGACGACACCTAAATGAAGGATTTGAATGCAATTGATCTAGATATGAGATTGAATGCAATTAAGCTATTTTGTTTGGATTTTCTATGCAATAAGAATGAAAACTTGATATGAATCTATGCTAGATGAAATTGATATGCTATGAATGCTATTGAAAATTGATATGCAATGCTAATCTAACAATGATATGCAATATGAATGCAAAATGATCTAACAATGAAGATTCTAACAATGATATAAAAACTATGAAATTCTATGCTAAGATATAAAAACTTATGCAATTGAAATTGATCTCACAAAGCTTTGAATTCGCAAGTTGATTCCTCGGCCTCCAATTCTCCAGCATGATTGTGCAAAATATAAGATGCTTGGATGCAAATTTGAGAGATGAATTATGAAGAGCTAAGCCTTGTTTTTATAGAAATCTAGGGCTTTGGAGGTGCATGGGAAAAAAAGTCATAAATCACTCAAATAACTCAGCTTGATTTTTGAGTTATCTGATCATGAAAGATAGTTAATTCTCAAAATCATGCTAAAACATGCAAAAATAGTTTTTTAACTCAAATTAGAGTTTAGATCAGCTTTTTGAACTCCAAAAGGATGTTGAGTTCCAAAAAGTCAATAACTTGCATTGATTTTCTGATTTGGAGTTTAACTATTTCTTTTGAATATGCATAATAATTAAGAATTAAATAAATAAATAAAGTGATTTATCCTCAACTCAACTGATTTTTGAAATAAAATAATTAATTTATGGGTTAATTGACTATTTTAACAAACTTTTATTAAAAATTATATTATTAAATAATGACAACATGCTTTAATTAATTAAATAAGAATTTAATCAATTAAAGATAGGAATTTTGATTTATTGTCAAAATTAAATAATACAATTAATAATAGATAGAATTAAATTTAATTACACAATTAAGTGGCAAATATTAAATCTAATTAATTAAATATGAAAATATTCAATTAATCAAACTTAGGATAAATGTGATTTATCACCAAATAATCATTAAATTAAAAATAATTAAGATAATTAGGAATATTGCTAAGAATATTCCCCGATGCAAAATTTAAGATAATCAATTATGATTCGATGATGTTTAGATGTGCCTTAGATTAGGACTTTGATGTCGATTCTGTTTGGTTTGTCGATGTAGGAGGTTAATGAACTTATAGCCCATTTTTGGGGTATTACAAATACGACTGCCTCCCCTCATCCTACACTCACATCAGATAGTGAAATCAAAAAAGCATAATTGGATTAGTGTGGTAAGTACTAGAATAATCTCTTTTCCATATTTTTATAGAAAGAATGCATCATAACATAATCATGTAAATTTAAATCATCTATTAACTTTCACAAACCCATTTAATCATTGGGCATGTACTCAAAATGTCCCATTATCAAAACAAATCATATAACCCTAAATGCATTAATCATGTCTAATCCCAAGTAATGTTATTAGAGAAGGAAACACATCTAACCCTTAAGATATTATAATTAACTAACCTAAGGTACCCACAAATATTAACAATGAGCATTTTGCATAGAAGCATATAAGTCTATTAGGTGATCCTTTCAGCATTAAGGTCCTAAACTATTGCTGACACACAAGAAGATGTATAGGAACATACCTATGGAATATTATTATTTCTCACATTAAAATATGAAGTTATGGTGAGTTGGAAGAGTTTCAGTTTAAGAAACCATCACAAGAAGGATCATTCTCACATATAGTTCTCCTAATTTCTAGTGAGCATAACCAAGACTTGATAGGGTTGGAGGGGCATTACATCATAGGTACCCTATTATTTGTAATCAACTAGTAGTCAATGCCTAAACAAAACAAGTGAGTTTTCATCTTGCTCTTCCAACTATCAAAGTTTTCAGGATAAAATTTTGGACTATCCTTCCTATAGAATGCCATCTCCAAGATCACCTCAAGCTATTAATCTTTCTCTCTAAGGACCAATAGATATGATACCAATTGTTAGGAATAAAAGTCTACAATACAACTAAGAGCGGGGGGTGAATCAATTGTATGAGATATTATTAAACTTTAAACTTTGAATAGAAGCAATATCAAATCCAATGAACACAATGAATGCCAACACAACAACACAATAGTTTGGTCCCAGGGAAAACTTGTTAAAGGTAAAAACCTCGGTGGGAATTAGCACCCACAAATTATGTACTAAGAGTATAGTATCCTTGTTAGAAGATTTAGCCTTGGTAAGAGCTTATTGAAACATTACAGTACACAGTCCTTGTTAGAGGAAAGTCCCTATTAGGAGTCAAGAGAGAAGGGTGGGCTCACTGCCCAAAGAAAGTTAAATCCACCTTCAAAACTCAATGTTTGCAACAAGTGTATATGAAGACATACACAATATTTTGAACTATCTGACAACAACTATCTTTGATTGATCAATTCCAATGAAGTTCACCAATAATCCTCTACTCTACATCCAGCAAACACAAGCTCGCAACTCTTCCAAATTCTTTTACATCACATATATTCTCACCATGTCTTTTCCAAAAGAAAAGATCTTATATATATATATACCCTATTACATTCTACATGATCAGGTCATCCCATTAGGCTTTCCTAATTACAAAAACTCTTGCTAAGATACACACGGCACCTAAAACAAATATACAACGATTCCATTACAACAATTAAGGACCGACATCCTTAATTTTCATTTGCCAAACAAAATGCACGCTACACTTCTAAAGTCGGCTCCCAAATAAGTCTTCTCTAGATCACATGCCACAACTGACGTCATCTGACATCCCGTACCTTGCGCTGACCAACAAACATCCATCAGTGCCTTGTCTTTTATCTCTTAAGCTCACATACACTTAATCCATATCATTTGTAAGATATACCAAACATACAGAGACTCACTCTGTCAGCTTCCACTGTCATTGTCCAGTAACTAGTCTTCACCAAAATATTTGTAACTCATCCAATATGCACCGTTACATGATGTGATCTTAGATATAAGATCACAACATCTTGTTGTGCTCTCATCTATCTTCGCATATTTTGAAATATTCGTACAGTGTCCATACATTGTCATAATCAGCCTGTACTCTTCACAAATACATATGTTGACATTAGTGACAAACCACAAATGACAATAGTATGAATTCTCATTCAGTAACGTAGTGATTAAACATATTAAATGTATCAATCACCACCCCATGCATTAGCAATATCCAACAGAATATCCATAATTATTATTGATGAAAATGCATAATTAATGCCTATAATGGACAAACCTATGTACACTACACAATCAAATGTTCCATCACTATGAAACCAATTCCCAAAAATTATAAACTTACAAACTATATTTTGCCAACATGACGAAACTCCAATACAAGTCCGATTTCGATGGGCAATAACAAATATATGAAATGCATAACTAAAACAAGAGGATTAGTTATTGATAATGACGTGGAAAAAAAATACCCAATGCCTAATGGAAATAGCAATACAATTGTTTTCCATGAATAATTTTCTAAATATGCATAGTAGAAGAATGATAAAAAAAAATTAAATCATCTAATTACAATAAGTACTACATGACAAATACCCAAAGTAATCAAAATATTGAATTTGATGAAGAAAAACTTGAAAAACATGTGCTACTATGTCATAACCCAATTTGGTTCACCTAGATTTTAGGACTATTGTGCAAATGTATTAGACTTATGTTGACTTGATTGAAGATTTGTCGACCCAAGTTGTATTGAATACATGATTTAGATATAGTTTTATTGTATTTTTCTAATTATTTTGTGATGAAATATATAGATGAAATTAAAGTATGATGTTATATGTGGAGTTTTACTTGCATTATGAAATATGTTAATGAATTATTATTGATTATGAAAATTGAAAAGTTGAATGTGTTATGCATTTTATTTAGATTTTGGGTTTAATGAAACTAACCTATTGATGATATTATAAGTTTGAGCATGTATGACAAGAGATGGAGACAGAAATGTGATTGAGTTAGAGTGATTTATCTTGTCGACAAGGATGAGATTGGAATAAGATTGATTACAAGCACACACCATATAGATTTTTGCTTTCATATAACTTAAGTTTCTTGAAGTGTGTATGTGTATGTTAAGTGAAATTTTACTTACCTTGAGAGTAATGGGAATTTGATTTATTTCATTTTATGTTAGTATTGATGTTTTTAAAATAGCGATGTGGAAATTAATGTATTTATATGATTATATTATAATGTTGTTCAAATCTTTTATTAATTCAAATAAATAACGTTAATTATTTTAGAGAAACTTCAAACCTTGCATCAGGAGGTGATTCAAAATGTTAACTTAACATTAACATGGCTTGTCATTCCTAGTCAATACTATGCATAATAGAGAGGAAGATTGGGAGTTGTCGCTCAGTACTAGGGAGAGAGCTGTAAATCCTTGTTCACAGATGGCAGCCTCTCCACTGTTAACACAAGGGAAAGGAGAAGTGACCGCATAGAAAAGGGTGTATGTGTGAAGGAAGGAGGAAATTAAGGAAAATTCCCATCGATAACTGGCATTTTTCAAAGCAAGAAGTGGAAAAATTAAAGGGAGACTCAACAACCTTGAAAATGTGGGGCAAAATCAAAATAAAACCATGCTTAGTATAAGTTAATAAAGGGAGGCACACGACAGTTAAAGAGGGGGTGACACATAGAAATTTAAAGGAGGACGGTGGTGAGGAAGGCGGTAGAGATTCTTTCGTAAGGGGGGAAATATCTTTTTATTTTAGGCCAATGAGGGATTGAAAGAAAAACCAAGCTCAGAGAGAGAGGGGAGTGTTTTGGGTAGAAGACGCAAAAATAAATAAAAGGAGAAGAAGGATGTCATGCATCATAAATTTAAAGTGAATAGAACATGGATTTAACAGAGACTAAACAGTGGAATAAATTTTTTTGCCATACTTTTCAAAATATACTAAAAAACTAGGTTCTTTTCTGAGTTTGCTTTCATGTCTTAAAGAAATGATAGTGCGTTTGAAATTATGTTTCCGATTAACACTATCGATGAAATATTTTAGCTACTTATCACAAGATGTTTGTCTTTGGAAACCCAAAACCATCCTCAAATTTTGACTTGATTGCCTTTGAATGAACAGAAATCTAAATTCATCTTTAAAAAATGTTCTATTTAGCATCTATGATAAATTTAAGAAAATAATCGATGGATACCAAAGGATAGTTGCATAAGTTTGAGATGATGTTTCGGTTGACTACTCATAAAATTTTATTTTTATCATAATATTTATGTTTGAATCTTTGGGGAATTAGGATGTTGTTCACTAAATATCAAGAAATGTGACTAGAAATCTATGTTTATCCGGTAACATATCATGTATATAGATCTGTTTATTTTTATATTTTATTGCTGGAAGGGAATTAAAATAAACCTTTGTTTAAAATTGAAATTAGCTATTATCTTAGAACCCAATCACTGGTAAAAGATAGTAAACACAAACAAAATTCTTTTGACAACTTTCATATTGGACTTATGGTTAAAAACTTAAAAAGACGTGCTTGTTGTTTTTCTTATTTTAAATTGTGACAAGAACTTGATTAACTTCTTGTAGTAGTGGCATGATTGTATAAAATATGAAATATGGTTATACTTTATTAGCATATTTTTCTAAGACTGAGTATTTATGGCTATTTGAGTAAAAAGTAAATTTTGTATAATAAGAAAACCATTCATTTTTCACAAGAAAATTGTTTATGTAAAAAAAAAAAATACCATTAAAAGTAAGGATAAAGTTGTATTTATGATGTTTCTTAGTCCTACATTTTTTTATGTTTAGAGAAAGATATCTTGGGAAAGGGTGTCGAATATGAGGAAACATTAAAGGGTAAAATTATTTCCTTTTACCTACCAGTAGAAATTTGGTTATTTATGGTTAGGCCTAAGCTATGCAAGCACATTATGGCCTTTGTGTTGGTTATTATATTTTCTCTCTACCATTTTTGTGTTAGTTCTACTTTTATGTTTGATAAATGTAGTTAATTCATAGCTTGCACCAGATTTCTTTTCTGACCCATCAATGCCAACTTGATAGATCACTCGAGAAGGTTCATTGTGCTCTTCATTTCAAGATGAGCCCCAAGGGAGCTAACCACTCTGTTGTTGGAAGGAACAAATGTCTAAATCATATTTTCATCTCAATATTTGTAGATGGATGACTGATTGTCCAATGGCATATATATTTTTGTATATATCTAGTCTCATTTCAACCTATTGGGTCATGTACTCCATTTTAATTATATCTATGTACTTTGATGTTTGATGTCGCGATAGTATGGTCGACATCCCTTATGCATTATTTACTCAGGTTGTACTAATCAATAGTATGGTTGATTTTTATCAATTTTGTACTTGATGTTGTTGACATTTGTTCAAATTATTGTAATTTCTTTTTTCATAGAAATGGAATTTATATTGTGGGAAAAGTCTTTGTATCTTGTAGACTTTGTTTTTGAGTTTGACTTTCAATTTTTCTATTGTAGAGGTTACGTGCTTCTTATGTGTAAGCTTTAGTCTTTATATACTATGAAAAGGCCAACAAATTATGCTGACTACCAACTTATGGATACAAATGGGCCTTGTCAATGGAGAACTTGCAAAATTGTTGATATTGTATATAGACATGGGTCAAAGTCCCCATATGTCCCCATGTGTGTTATAAACAAGAGTTGACAAATACAATGTCCAATCTTAGGATTCAAAAGACCTAAACACTAAACCAATAAGACCAAATAACAATAGGCAATTGGAAAAAAATACCAATCATAATTGCATGAACTATTATAATTCACAAATCCCAAGGTTAAACACTACAAAAAAAAACTATAGATATTATAAAAATAGAAAGGAAAGTCCTAAAATTCATAGCCATATCAAGAGTGAAATCATTAGAGGGACTTTCCATTGAACAAACATTTCTTTTGACATATTACTATAAAATGAAAAACAACTCATTTACAATAATCAAAAAGAAAGGAGAAAGTTGTTTATAATAACTATGTAGCACAAAAAAAGGTCAGTGCACATCTCACCTTTCATGCATAATCTTATGATAGCTTAAATAACATATAGTTTTTCATGTTGACATGTGTTCATCTTGTAGGAATTCCTCTACCACAAGAGGAATGAAAGAACTTTATAGTCTAAGAACAAAAAACTATATATTTTACACAATACAAAACATCATTGTTTCATTGGGTTTACTAGATTGGATGCTTCATTTTCTTCACTAACACTCCATATTTTCCTTTGTCATGACCTTGTGAATACCATATAAGTCCATGTGAATACCTATTAGCTTAACCTATATTAAATACAAAGTCTAGTTGTAATGCCCAGCCAGGGAACCTAGGAGAATTTAACCTAATACATGTCACTAAGTTTATAGAATAATTTTTTTCTTAAGTGTTTACAAACAATGATGATAACAATGTGGAAGAAATACAACCATGGGATACAACCAAGTACATAAGCACAACTCAATTAGAGTTAACAATCCTCAAGGATCCCATAACGTAGAATTATGTATAACAAAATAAATAATTAGATTAAGAATGATTAAAATTAACTTAAATGAAAAACAAGTACATCCAACACCATAAGGTATACATAATGATACAACATCCTCTACACAAGTCGTAGGGTATGTCACAATAATTGAATACAAAATAATACAATATCTGCAACTCTGAAACATTGATACAAGATATAATCATGAACATCAAAAGATAGGAATGAACAAGCCTCCAATGAAGAATAAGAAGAAGGTAATAGATACAAGCATCCTCCAGCACCACTATAGGAATGTTGGAATCTCAAATGGTAAAAGATAACACTACCACCTGACCTCGTGGAACCAAAGGTCTACTCCCACCATGCTGAGGAGATAACAACAAACCCCACTCGAAAAACAAACTCAAACAAATATAACTAAGCAAGGTCCTGAAGGCTTTCTAACTCAAAGGTACCACCAACTAAAGACAAATAAACAACAAATAACCAACATGTAGAAAAACACCAAATACCATAATATCAAACACATATTCAATCACCAAATAAAACAAAACAAACCACCAGGTAATAATAAAACAACAAAGATACAGCACCAAAGGCAAATGCATAAAATACGGAGGAGACTTAGGCTACATACTATGAGAGTGTCATCACATGGACAACTACTTGAGTTACCCTAGACTGGTCTCTCTAGACCCCGAACCCTCAAGCACTTATCAAGTTGAGTTATCTCGGACTGGCGCCTCTAGACCCAGGACCCTCAACATGACCTACGCAGAACCAGAATACCATCTCATGAAGACGAGGAATTATAATCATACCCACTCTCTAGGTATCATGTCATTCTCATCCTTACCATATGCAGGCACTCAAGGCATGGGTGAGGCATCAATGATCAATCTTGTATTTAATGTTGTCCTCAAGTTTTATTGTTAGGTTATCACTTATTAAATAACTTACAATAGGTTACCCTAGTACTGGCCTCTTTGTTTCTCGGACCCCTATTGTAAGCCACTCCCCTAAAATGATACTATTTGTAACACCTTGACAAACTTACTAAAAACTAAAAGATAGAACCAATGAAGAATCAACCAAAAACCACATAGAACCATAGTAACAATAATTTTTTTTTTAAAATTACAAACTGGAACATATAATCATAGTAACTGCTTCTAAGAGCTTTATAGTTTTCAACTGAATTACATCAGAGTAATAAGAATACTCTTTATTCAAAGACTTAGTTTCAAAAACAAAATTTCCTTTTTAACCAATCCTTTACATTCTACGAATAGTTCTGATAACTAATAACCAACAAATGATCTGTTTCTCATAAATCTTAACAATTGCTATCCACTGTCCCATACTCATTGATTTATCCATCTAAAACCTGAAAATCAAAAAAATAAACACAAGCACAAATAGGGCTCAGTCACATTAATTAAGATAACAAATCATCTCCAAAATTTTGCAACCATAAAAGTCAGTATAACATAACAATTATGCAGATTAAATACAGATGTTATTGAAATCTAATAACATAATTCCATTCTTGTTACACCTAAAATTAGCAAGCACTGTATTTCTTTCTAACAGAAATAAACTCGCAAAGAAAATGACAAAGTAATGATCCAATAGTTCATGGGTGTCCACATAAGGACCTACGCTATGTATCCGTAAGGAAACCTCGTAGTAATCCATTATGTCTGATGAAACCATAATGTTTTATCTTGTTAATTGAAACCCATATCCCTTGAATTTATAATTATCACTTAATTAAACAACTGACAGAAATTCTTTCCCATAAGGATATAGACTAGTGTCAATCACAACTGACAGAAATTCTATCAACACAAGGTACTAGACTAGTGTCAGCCCCCCAATCTAAGGATCACACTTGCATTATCTCAAAACACTTGATCTAGCAATTAATGATTGAAATGAAATGAACTACATTACACAATTTCACTAACACTCCATTTCTATTGCATCAATTATAAAATTGAAACAGCAATCAGAAATCCATTTAGATCCATGTTTCCATTTTCCATAACATACATACTTAAACATGATGTTTCCCAAAAGAAGAAAAGATCACAATACTTTCTCCATCACAAATCCAATCAAATAATAACCTCCACATTAACTTAGCATTATATCTGAAACTATACAATAAAAATGTCCATATTGAAATCACGATTCCATTGAATAGAAAAGAACTAAAATATTCATATATCAACTGAATCAACACAACACCCATTGCTTTTAACAAACATACAAGCTTGCCATAAACCAATTAATTATAAACTAATTTGCTATACATCCTTCTCTATTAATTATAAGTTCATACCTTTATATACATGTTGGCGTATGTACATGTATACACCACGGCTTGTGTATACATATACATATCCCAGCAGGTATATATATATAGTTATATAAACTTGTAATTAATAGTTCAGAATGATAAACATAGCATTCATAATTTTTTTACTAAACAGAGGATCAAAACAAAAATTCTAATTCTATAACGTAACTCATCATTCGCAAAAGTTCAAGTCCATAAATACACATTGGAAAACCATACTAGTCATCTCAGTCCTATCAAAAACACATCTACTTTATAATACTACTGAATCTGCCGATTACATAAAAGGAATAACAGAATAATAAGAACCGTCATCTACATTTTAAAAAAATATCAAAGTGGACTTCCTTACTGACTGAAAAAGATATTAATTGACTTTCCTATATATCCTTGCATTTCCTAATGTCAAAACAAAACTATATTTCACACTTGTAATTATTTTTGAAAAATCATCTAGCTCGCAATCAAGATTTGGTACAACAAAATATCTACAATTTTCACTATTGACTGAACCAAAATAGTGACAAACACCCATTAGACATAACACATATTCAGATAACTAAAAGAGTAAACTCAAGAATACCTTAAATGACACCTATGATTCGAGAGTATAAGTACACAATACAACAGGTTTCAGGTAAACTATGAGCTACCACTAATCTGTACTTCCACGATACAGATCTATAAAACATCGATACCAGATTCGTATTAAAACAGTGGTAAGAATACCCGATTTCACCTTATGACCAATGACTCTTACATGTTGTAAACATTTCATTACTACAGTGTTCCTAACAACAGGAATTAGTAAGAGAATACCTTCAAAGAAACTTTTTAAACAAAACTCATTCTGGGTTTCAAACTGAATTTATAAGCCGATACTCATCCCCGAATATCTCCTTAATACTAAACATAAAAAGTAAACATCGACACAAAAAGCATCATGGTATAACCATATTCATAGCAATAAACTATATTCCCCATAGTTCGACACAAGCTTAAAGAAAACACTGTGACCTTCATACTCAGAAACAAAGAAAACCCATCACCACAATATGCTCGAAAACAGCATAATAAGAACATATATTTAATACCACACAAAACAATCTCCTACTTCCTCAACTTAAAAACAAACATCAAGAGTGAAACCGTCATTCGTTTCAAATTCCTCCACTAATCATAACATCTATTAACTTTAATAAACTTCTTAATCCATCCAAGAAGAAACCGGTTCATGACCGAGCTCATAGAGAATACAATCAAAATATACCTTACATTCATCAACTAACTAACAGTGGTAATTAAACATTCTAATATTTCATTTGTAGAAAATAATGGAAATAGAGGATAAGGTGAGAGAATGCCCCTGCCTGGTATTTGTGTGGGGAGGTATCCAAAAAACCGAAGTATGCCAAAGCTAGCTCCTACCTGGTGAGCTTCACAGTCGAACCCTAATCTCAACCACGAAGATCTCTTTCCACTAACTGCCCAAGTGTCATGCAAAAGAGCCCACAATGCAAATACAGAGATGACAGTATGAAACACAAAACTTCCCAAATGACCACGAACAGAAGGGTAAAACTTGTCGTGAAAACCCCTTTCCATTCCAAGCATCTTATCATATAAAATATAACAGGAAAACAAGTCCATTACTAACTGTTTACCCAAACTGTCACAGAAATGCATGGTGAAAAATGGAGTCATTATTCAACTGCAACTTCTTCACCAGAGCTAATGGCGGACATTAAAACACAAAGATGAATTACATAGATGAGTTCATTCAATACGAGCTTATCTCTTTCAGCAAACACAATACATTCCCTGCCATATGTCCATCAACATACAATCCCATAACCCAAAAATAGCTTAAACCCCACTAACTCCACTATGTGATGAAAGTGCAATTAAACCCTGTCGTGTGATAAGTCATGTCTTCGAGCTAGATCATAAATAGGAAGGCTTAGGGATAGATTAATATACATCTATGTTAGATAACATTTGTCGATCTTAGGTTAAAAAAACTAACTTAAGCATCATTGATAACAACACATTAACAATACCAAACTACTAACACTAACCAAACTAACCTCCTTCTAACATACAAAATAGGGTATGCTAACTTAGATAATTCTTTTAGTTTTAGCAAAAGAAATACCACATAATTTCTAAAACAATCACTCATTAATATATATATATATATATATATATATATATATATATATATATATATATATATATATATATATATATATATATATATATATATATATATATATATATATATATATATATATATATATATATATATATATATATATATATATATATATATATATATATATATATACATATATATATTCATTTTGAACTCAAAATTTGATTAAAATTAAGTAACAACAATCTCTATTTACTGTCTACAACATCAAGATACATTTAACCATAATAATAAAACCAATTCTAATTATGTTTAACATATTATTTAGAATTCCAAAACAATGAACCAATTATGAGACAATTGACTAACCGTTTTAGTTGTACTTATTTCCACAATTATGCCAATACTCAAATCTCTAACTGAACTATCTAGAACCATTAATTCAAAAGTTAGTCTATACCAATTCTGACATCAGAAAATCTCATTAAGCTACAGAATAGACATAATTCTCTGAGTGTCTGGCAGAACCAAAATACCTATTACAGAGATAAACATATTTATTCCAAACAACAAGGTTCAAATGAACGAAGTCAGAGTTCAAACTCATAGAAGTCTAACAGAAATATTGTTCTAGATAAAACGATGCTAATCAAACCAGAAATCCAACCATAACATAACATTGAAAAGTAAAGCCTGAGATTGTCAGGGGCATGACACTATTTAACCTCCCCTAGGCTCACAATCAAACAATAACCACATAGGTTCCAAAACTTTAATATAATCAAATCTATGTTCATAAAAGACATCAGGGACACACACATTGGCCCTAAACCAACCATCATAAAAAGTACGCTTAAAACATATGTGCAAACATAAATATGCAATCTCAAAAATAACCCTCTGATAAGACGTAAACAAAACTCTAAAAAGATGACAATCACTTCCCAAAGACTTCAGTTA